>CM056060.1:104145750-104525750 GCA_029574335.1 Rana kukunoris | reverse complement strand
TCTCTCTCTACCACCTCTCTCTCTCTCTCTACCACCTCTCTCTCTCTCTCTACCACCCCCCTCTCTCTCTCTCTCCCTCCCCCTCTCTCTCTCTCTCCCTCCCCCTCTCTCTCCTTCCCTCCCTCTCTCCCTTCCCTCTCTCTCTCTCTCTCTCTCTAACCACCTCTCTCTCTCTCTCTACCATCTCTCTCTCTCTCTACCACCTCTCTCTCTCTCTCTCTACCACCTCTCTCTCTCTCTCTCTACCACCTCTCTCTCTCTCTCTACCACCTCTCTCTCTCTCTACCACCTCTCTCTCTCTCTTTCTCTACCACCTCTCTCTCTCTCTCTACCACCCCTCTCTCTCTCTCTCTACCACCTCTCTCTCTCTCTCTACCACCTCTCTCTCTCTCTCCCACCTCTCTCTCTCTCTCTACCACCTCTCTCCCACCGCTCGCTCTCTCTCTTTCTCTACCACCCCTCTCTCTACCACCTCTCTCTCTACCACCTCTCTCTCTCTACCACCCCTCTCTCTCTACCACCTCTCTCTCTCTCTCTACCACCCCTCTCTCCCACCGCTCGCTCTCTCTCTCTTTCTCTACCACCTCTCTCTCTTTCTCTACCACCCCTCTCTCTCTACCACCCCTCTCTCTCTCTCTCTCTACCACCTCTCTCTCTCTCTACCACCTCTCTCTCTCTATCACCCCTCTCTCTCCCACCTCTCTACCACCCCTCTCTCTCTCCCTCTCTCTACCACCTCTCTCTCTCTCTACCTCACCTCTCTCTCTAACACCTCTCTCTAACACCTCTCTCTCTAACACCTCTCTCTCTAACACCTCTCTCTCTAACACCTCTCTCTCTAACACCTCTCTCTCTAACACCTCTCTCTCTAACACCTCTCTCTCTCTAACACCTCTCTCTCTAACACCTCTCTCTCTAACACCTCTCTCTCTAACACCTCTCTCTCTAACACCTCTCTCTCTCTAACACCTCTCTCTCTCTACCACCTCTCTCTCTCTACCACCTCTCTCTCTCTACCACCTCTCTCTCTACCACCTCTCTCTCTCTACCACCTCTCTCTCTCTACCACCTCTCTCTCTCTACCACCTCTCTCTCTACCACCTCTCTCTCTCTACCACCTCTCTCTCTCTACCACCTCTCTCTCTCTCTACCACCTCTCTCTCTCTACCACCTCTCTCTACCAGCTCTCTCTCTCTCTCTACCACCCCTCTCTCTCTCTACCACCCCCTCTCTACCACCTCTCTCTCTCTCTCTACCACCCCCTCTCTCTCTCTACCACCTCTCTCTCTCTCTCTCCCTCCCCCCCTCTCTCTCTCTCCCTCCCCCTCTCTCTCTCTCTCTCCCTCCCCCTCCTCTCTCTCTCCCTCCCCCTCTCTCTCCTTCCCTCCCTCTCTCTACCACCTCTCTCTCTCTACCACCTCTCTCTCTCTACCACCTCTCTCTCTCTACCACCTCTCTCTCTCTACCACCTCTCTCTACCAGCTCTCTCTCTCTCTACCACCCCTCTCTCTCTACCACCCCCTCTCTCTCTCTACCACCCCTCTCTCTCTCTACCACCCCCTCTCTCTACCACCTCTCTCTCTCTCTCTACCACTCCCCTCTCTCTCTCTCTCTACCACCCCCTCTCTCTCTCTACCACCTCTCTCTCTCTCTACCACCTCTCTCTACCAGCTCTCTCTCTCTCTACCACCCCTCTCTCTCTACCACCCTCTCTCTCTACCACCCCTCTCTCTCTCTACCACCCCCTCTCTCTACCACCTCTCTCTCTCTCTCTACCACTCTCCCCTCTCTCTCTCTCTACTACCACCCCCTCTCTCTCTCTACCACCTCTCTCTCTCTCTACCACCTCTTTCTCTACCACCTCTCTCTCTCTCTCCCCTCCCCCCTCTCTCTCTCTCTCCCTCCCCCTCTCTCTCCCTCCCCCTCTCTCTCCTTCCCTCCCTCTCTCCCTTCCTCTCTCTCTCTCTCTACCACCTCTCTCTCTCTCTACCACCTCTCTCTCTCTCTACCACCTCTCTCTCTCTCTCTACCACCTCTTTCTCTCTACCACCTCTCTCTACCACCTCTCTCTCTCTCTCTCTCTCTACCACCTCTCTCTCTCTCTACCACCTCTCTCTCTCTCTACCACCTCTCTCTCTCTCTACCACCTCTCTCTCTCTCTCTACCACCTCTCTCTCTCTCTCTCTCTACCACCTCTCTCTCTCTCTCTACCACCTCTCTCTCTCCTCTCTCTCTCTCTCTCTCTCTCTCTCTCTACCACCTCTCTCTCTCTCACACCCCTCTCTCTCTCCCCCTCCCTCTCTCTCTCCCCCTCCCTCTCTCTCCCCCTCCCCTCCCTCTCTCTCCCCCTCCCCTCCCCTCCCTCTCTCCCCCCTCCCCTCCCCTCCCTCTCTCCCCCTCCCCTCCCTCTCTCTCCCTCCCCTCCCCTCCCTCTCTCTCCTCCCCCCCCTCCCCTCCCTCTCTCTCTCCCTCCCCCTCCCCTCTCCCTCCCCCTCCCCTCCCTCTCTCTCCCCCTCCCTCTCCCTCCCCCTCCCCTCCCTCTCTCTCCCCTCCCCTCCCTCTCTCTCTCCCCCCCCTCCTCTCCCCTCCCCTCCCTCTCTCTCTCCCTCCCTCCCTCTCCTCTCCCTCCTCCCTCTCTCTCCCTCTCTCTCCTCCCTCCCCCTCCCTCTCTCCCTCCCCCTCCCCCTCCCTCTCTCTCTCGCTCTCTCTCCCCCCTCCCCCTCTCTCTCGCTCTCTCTCCCCCTCCCTCTCCTTTCCTCCCTCCCTCTCTCTCTCCCTTTCTCTCTACCACAAGGATCCTCAAACTACGGCCCTCCAGCTGTTGCGGAACTACAAGTCCCATGAGGCATTGTAAAACTCTGACATTCAGACATGACTGAACAGCTGGAGGGCCGTAGTTTGAGGACCCATGCTCTACCACCTCTCTCTCTACCACCTCTCTCTCTCTACCACCTCTCTCTCTCTCTACCACCTCTCTCGCTCTCTCTCTCTACCACCTCTCTCGCTCTCTCTCTCTACCACCTCTCTCGCTCTCTCTCTCTACCACCTCTCTCGCTCTCTCTCTCTACCACCTCTCTCTCTCTCTCCCTCCCCCTCTCTCTCTCTCTCCCTCCCCCTCTCTCTCCCTCCCCCTCTCTCTCCTTCCCTCCCTCTCTCCCTTCCTCTCTCTCTCTCTCTACCACCTCTCTCTCTCTACCACCTCTCTCTCTCTCTCTACCACCTCTCTCTCTCTCTCTCTACCACCTCTCTCTCTCTCTCTACCACCTCTCTCTCTCTCTCTACCACCTCTCTCTCTCTCTCTCTCTACCACCTCTCTCTCTCTCTCTCTACCACCTCTCTCTCTCTCTCTCTACCACCTCTCTCTCTCTCTCTACCACCTCTCTCTCTCTCTCTCCCACCTCTCTCTCTCTCTCTCTACCACCTCTCTCTCTCTCTCTCTACCACCTCTCTCTCTCTCTCTACCACCTCTCTCTCTCTCTCTACCACCCCTCTCTCTCTCTCTCTACCACCTCTCTCTACCACCTCTCTCTCTTTCTCTACCACCCCTCTCTCTACCACCTCTCTCTCTACCACCTCTCTCTCTCTACCACCCCTCTCTCTCTACCACCTCTCTCTCTCTACCACCCCTCTCTCCCACCGCTCGCTCTCTCTCTCTCTTTCTCTACCACCTCTCTCTCTTTCTCTACCACCCCTCTCTCTCTACCACCCCTCTCTCTCTCTCTCTCTACCACCTCTCTCTATCACCCCTCTCTCTCTCCCACCTCTCTACCACCCCTCTCTCTCTCCCTCTCTCTACCACCCCCCTCTCTCTACCTCACCTCTCTCTCTAACACCTCTCTCTCTAACACCTCTCTCTCTAACACCTCTCTCTCTAACACCTCTCTCTCTAACACCTCTCTCTCTAACACCTCTCTCTCTAACACCTCTCTCTCTAACACCTCTCTCTCTAACACCTCTCTCTCTAACACCTCTCTCTCTAACACCCCTCTCTCTAACACCCCTCTCTCTAACACCCCTCTCTCTAACACCCCTCTCTCTAACACCCCTCTCTCTAACACCCCTCTCTCTCTAACACCCCTCTCTCTAACACCCCTCTCTCTAACACCCCCTCTCTAACACCCCTCTCTCTCTCTCAACACCCCTCTCTCTAACACCCCTCTCTCTAACACCCCTCTCTCTAACACCCCTCTCTCTAACACCTCACTCTACCAGCTCTCTCTCTACCACCTCTCTCTCTCTCTCTCTCTACCACCTCTCTCTCTCTCTCTCTACCACCCCTCTCTCTCTCTCTCACACCCCTCTCTCTCTCTACCACCTCTCTCTCTCTCTACCACCTCTCTCTCTCTCTCTCTACCACCTCTCTCTCTCTCTCTCTCTCACACCCCTCTCTCTCTCTCTACCACCCCTCTCTCTCTCTCTACCACCTCTCTCTCTCTCTCTACCACCTCTCTCTCTCTCTACCACCTCTCTCTCTCTCTCTCTCTCTCTCACACCCCTCTCTCTCACACCCCTCTCTCTCTCACACCCCTCTCTCTCTCTCTCTCTCTCTCACACCCCTCTCTCTCTCACACCCCTCTCTCTCTCTCTCTCTCTCTCTCTCTCTCTCACACCCCTCTCTCTCTCACACCCCTCTCTCTCTCTCTACCACCTCACTCTACCAGCTCACTCTACCAGCTCTCTCTCTACCAGCTCTCTCTCTACCAGCTCTCTCTCTACCAGCTCTCTCTCTACCAGCTCTCTCTCTACCAGCTCTCTCTACCACCCCTCTCTACCACCTCTCTCTACCACCTCTCTCTACCACCTCTCTCTACCACCTCTCTCTCTACCAGCTCTCTCTCTACCACCTCTCTCTCTCTACCACCTCTCTCTCTCTACCAGCTCTCTCTCTCTACCAGCTCTCTCTCTCTACCAGCTCTCTCTCTCTACCAGCTCTCTCTCTCTACCAGCTCTCTCTCTCTACCACCCCTCTCTCTCTACCACCCCTCTCTCTCTCTACCACCCCCTCTCTCTCTCTACCACCCCCTCTCTCTACCACCTCCTCTCTCTACCACCTCTCTCTCTCTCTACCACCTCTCTCTCTACCACCTCTCTCTCTCTACCACCTCTCTCTCTCTACCACCTCTCTCTCTCTACCACCTCTCTCTCTCTACCACCTCTCTCTCTCTACCACCTCTCTCTCTCTACCACCTCTCTCTCTCTACCACCTCTCTCTCTCTCTACCACCTCTCTCTCTCTCTACCACCCCCCTCTCTCTCTCTACCACCTCTCTCTCTCTCTACCACCCCCCTCTCTCTCTCTACCACCTCTCTCTCTCTCTACCACCCCCCTCTCTCTCTACCACCTCTCTCTCTCTCTCTCTCTACCACCCCCTCTCTCTCTCTCTCTCTACCACCCCCCTCTCTCTCTCTCTCTCTCTCTCTCTCTACCACCCCTCTCTCTCTCTCTCTACCACCTCTCTCTCTCTCTCTCTACCACCTCTCTCTCTCTCTCTCTCTCTCTCTCACCCCTCTCTCTCACACCCCTCTCTCTCTCTCTACCACCTCACTCTACCACCTCACTCTACCACCTCACTCTACCACCTCACTCTACCACCTCACTCTACCACCTCACTCTACCACCTCACTCTACCAGCTCTCTCTCTACCAGCTCTCTCTCTACCAGCTCTCTCTCTACCAGCCCTCTCTACCACCCCTCTCTACCACCTCTCTCTACCACCTCTCTCTCTCTACCAGCTCTCTCTCTACCAGCTCTCTCTCTACCAGCTCTCTCTCTCTACCAGCTCTCTCTCTCTACCACCTCTCTCTCTACCACCCCTCTCTCTCTCTACCACCCCCTCTCTCTACCACCTCTCTCTACCACCTCTCTCTCTCTCTCTCTCTCTCTCTACCACCTCTCTCTCTACCACCCCCCTCTCTCTCTCTCTACCACCCCCTCTCTCTCTCTACCACCTCTCTCTCTCTACCACCTCTCTCTCTCTACCACCTCTCTCTACCACCTCTTTCTCTCTACCACCTCTCTCTACCACCTCTTTCTCTCTACCACCTCTCTCTCTCTACCACCTCTCTCTCTCTACCACCCCCCTCTCTCTCTCTACCACCTCTCTCTCTCTACCACCTCTCTCTCTCTACCACCTCTCTCTCTCTACCACCTCTCTCTCTCTACCACCTCTCTCTCTCTCTCTCTCTCTCTACCACCTCTCTCTCTACCACCTCTCTCTCTCTCTCTCTCTCTCACCCCCTCTCTCTCTCACCTCTCTCTCTCACACCCTCTCTCTCTCTCTACCACCTCTCTCTCTCTCTCTACCACCTCTCTCTCTCTCTACACCTCTCTCTCTCTCTCTCTCTCTCACACCCCTCTCTCTCTCACACCCCTCTCTCTCTCACACCCTCTCTCTCTCTCTACCACCTCTCGCTCTCTCTACCACCTCTCGCTCTCTCTCTCTCTACCACCTCTCGCTCTCTCTCTCTCTCTACCACCTCTCGCTCTCTCTCTCTCTCTACCACCTCTCGCTCTCTCTCTCTCTCTACCACCTCTCTCTCTCTCTCTCTCTCTACCACCTCTCGCTCTCTCTCTCTCTCTACCACCTCTCGCTCTCTCTCTCTCTACCACCTCTCGCTCTCTCTCTCTCTACCACCTCTCGCTCTCTCTCTCTCTACCACCTCTCGCTCTCTCTCTCTCTACCACCTCTCGCTCTCTCTCTCTCTACCACCTCTCGCTCTCTCTCTCTCTACCACCTCTCGCTCTCTCTCTCTCTACCACCTCTCGCTCTCTCTCTCTCTACCACCTCTCGCTCTCTCTCTCTCTACCACCTCTCGCTCTCTCTCTCTCTACCACCTCTCGCTCTCTCTCTCTCTACCACCTCTCGCTCTCTCTCTCTCTACCACCTACTCGCTCTCTCTCTCTCTACCTCTCGCTCTCTCTCTCTCTACCACCTCTCGCTCTCTCTCTCTCTACCACCTCTCGCTCTCTCTCTCTCTACCACCTCTCTCTCTCTCTCTCTACCACCTCTCTCTCTCTCTCTCTCTACCACCTCTCTCTCTCTACCACCTTTCTCTCTCTCTCTCTCCCCCTCCCACCCCTTCTCTTTCTCACCCTCACCAAGCCATTCTCCCCTCCCAAGTGGACACTGACTAACATATGAGAGCTCTCTGGGTACTCTGGGGTATGGGGGGGCTCTCTGGGGACTTTGTATGGGGGGGGCTCTCTGTGAACCCTTATGTATGGGGGGTGCTCTCTGTGAACCATGAAGTATGGGGGGGGGGCTCTCTGGGGACCCTGTATGGAGGGGTTGGCTCTCTAGGGACTGATGTATGGGGGCTGGGCTCTCTGTGATATCTGATGTATGGGAGGGCTCTCTGTGAACCCTGATGTAAGGAGGATCTGCACTCAGTTATGTGACAATATATACATACATGTGTATACACGCCCAAGCATAGGACTTTCTTTACTTGCTTGCTACACTGCTATGGGCTCTAGCCCGAGATCTTTATAGACCTAGCAATGCCCATGTGGGGGGGGGGGGGGGGGGGCTTCATGGTTTCTTGCACCGGGGCCCTGAAGATTCTAGTTACGCCTCTGAAAGTTCCCCAAGACCTGAAAATGTATTAAAGGATTCCTCTGGGGTAAAAATGTTGAGAAAGGCTGGTATAGTGTAACTTGTAACAGAACAGATATAACTGCAAACTTACTACGGTCATTAAAAATGACGACGCCTTGCTTTTGCTCCAGCAAAGTAATCTACAATGCTTTCGATGTTGAGTCTTCTAGCTCTCTCATTTTCTATGCTTAACAAAGCAAGTCCAGTGAGTCTTTGTTGAGACATGGTGTTTCTCAAATAACTTTTAATTAGTTTTAATTTAGAAAAAACGGAAAATTGTATACTCACCTTTCCGTAATTTTCCTTTCCTGACGCATCTTCATGGCAGCACACACTGGGTTGTGACTCCGCCCCCACAACCTGACAGGATTGGTTAGCTATAAATTTGAAGGGGAGACGCCCCGCATCATTCTCTGTATATATCATCATAAAACAGCAGGGTGGGCATCTGTGTGCTGCCATGAAGATGCGTCAGGAAAGGAAAATTACGGAAAGGTGAGTATACAATTTTCAGTTTTTCCTGACGCATTCATGGCAGCACACACTGGGATATAACTCGCCAGTCGGGAGGGTGCAAGAAAACAGTAATATTTATTCTTTATAGCGCTGAGGAATTGGCTCTAAGAACAGATCTGCCGAAGTCGACGGTAGCCAGGAGAGCAGAATTCGCTCTGTAGTGAAAAATGAAGATGTGTTGGGAAGACCAAGTTGCTGCTTTGCCTATGGTTTCCGGTGAAGTCCCGCAATATGCTGCCCAAGAAGTGGCCTCTGCCCCTGTCGAATGAGCCCTAATGCCCTCTAGGAGGCGTAAGTTGCTGGATGGAATAGGTCTCTTTGATAGCTTTAACAACCAAGAGGTAATGGTACGGGAGGTAGCTGGCTGACCTCGTCTGCTCCCATGTGGGATAATCAAGAGAGATTCCGTCTTCCTGAGATGTAGCTGTGACGTAACTGGAGATGGTAGACTTGACATCCTAGTCATGGAACTCGCCCCTCTCATTAGTAAAAGACGAAAGGACGATGTCCTGGTTATAATGAAAGGAGGAAGTTACCCTTGGATAAAAATGGTCTAAGGGCTTCAGAACCACTCTGTCAGGGAAGAACACTGAATAGGGGTTCCATAGCCATAAGTGCTTGTATCTCCGACACCCTCTTAACTGAGGTGATAGCAATACGGGAAGCCATCTTCAGATCTAGGTTCCACGGTGAGACTAAGTTGAATGGAGAAAAAGGTGGTTTGGACAGGGCCCCGAGTACTACACAGAGATCCCCTGTTGGAAAGGCTGGCCTCCTAGGTGGTCTGATCTTACGTAGGCCCTGAGGAACAGAGTAACCGGATGATGAAGAGCCCATCTAGTACCCGTCATGGCTGAAAGGGCAGATACTTGCACCTTCAGGGTACCCAAGCCCGGGCCCTTGTTAAACCCTGACTGAAGAAATTCAAGAATTTGAGATGGGATTCCAATCTCTTTGCTGCGATGACACGAACCTCTCCCAGATCCTAGTATAGGTGACATCAGTGGAGCTCCTTAGAGCTTGTACTAAGGTTGATATTACCTCCTGAGAGTATCCTAGTTCCCCTAACCTAGCCCTCTCAGCTTCAAAGCTGGCAAATGCAGCTTCTCTGGGCTGGATGGAAGAATTGCCTCTGATGTATGAGATCCCAGGTTACTGGAAGATGTATTGGAGGCCGCGTACCTAGTTGTAGCAGGGTCGTAAACCATGGCCTCCTCAGCCGGAACGGTATTAGTACAATAACTGTGGCTGAGGACTTCCGAAGTCGGGACAGGAATCTTGTAATACGAGAAGTTGGAAGAAAAATGTACCCTAGCTCGCAGCTCCATGGAAGAACTAGGCAGTTTGTCCCTTCAGGTAATGGAAAGTGGGCTCTGGACAGGAACCTCTGACACTTGGAGTTCTTTGGTGTGGCCGCTAGGTCGACTTCTGGTACTCCACAAGTTTTCGTAAGAATGGAGAATACCTGTTGGTTCAGGGACCGTTCGTTGTTTGAAAGTGTCTCCCGGCTTAGGTAGTTGGCCAACGAATTCTGTGTTGCTGGGACGCATACTCCCCACAGATCTAACAGGTGCACTTGTGCCCCTTCCATTATGGGCGAACTTCCTCCTGAAGCGTGCGACTCCTGATGCTCCCCTGTCTCTGGATACATGACACCGCTACTTGTTGTCCATCCTGATCAGGACACTCCTCCTCTATAGAAGAGGCACAATAGCCAGGAGGGCCTGAAAGGCTGCTCTGAGCTCTAAAATATTTGACACTATGCCCTGAGCCCGAAAATGCCACTGTCCTTGGGCTACTCAGTCTAGATAGTGTGGACCCCATCACCCCTGGCTGGCGTCCGATGTTACTACTTCTGGACTTGGGGGAACTTTTGGAATGGACTCCCTGAGGTCGGACGGGTGTGTCCAATCATACTAATTGCTTTACCCAGTTTGGGATGTGAATGGTTTGGAGTATTGACGTTCTATTCCACTGCCTGAGAAAGGAGTTCTGTAAGACTCGCATGTGCCACAGGGGCCACTGTATCAAGGGTATGGATGCTGACATGGACCCCAGGGTACTGAGGCAGGCTCTGACAGTTAGACGTCTGGATGATAGCGGACTTTGTATCTTCTGGAGCAAGGGCTTCAGCCTCTCTTGAGGGAGTTGCACCCCGTACATCCTGGTATTTTATTCTGCCCCTAGGAACACCCTCACTAGCCGAATGCTCTGGGTGCTGAGGCGATGCCGAATGGGGGGCACCAAAATTGGAAATGGGATTGATCGATTGAGAACCGAAGGGACCTCTAGAAGGTAAGATGAACTGGAATGTGAAGGTAAACGCCCAAAAAATCTAGAGATAGCATCCAGTCTCCCACGTCCACTGACAACAAAATGGACTGAAGGCTTTTCCAATCTGAGGGCCTCTATTTTGATCGTCTGTTGAAATTCTTTAGGTCCAAGACTGGACGTAGATCCCGTTTTTTGTACCAGAAATAAAGGGAAATAAAACCCCCTCCCTTTCTGGTGCGGAAGTACTTGGTAGGCTGGAATGTGTTCCCTGGCAATGTTCCCATGAATTTCCAATTGTGACCGGTCTTGATACAGGATAGTGTTCATGGATCTGTTATACGAGTTGCCCATATCCGAGCGAATCTCTTGAGTCTGGTGCTCACCTGAGCTGGGTGGGCAGACGGACCCTCAAAAGGACTTTTGCTGTTCCCCAGCTGTGATTGGCTTACTGTATCTACATGAAGGAGGGTCGAGTCTTCCAGTCCCTCCTAAATTCCCTGCCGGGGCGGTAGGATCTAACATCCCTGTATTTGACAGGAAGATCACGCCTGTAAGCGGGGCCCTTCTGGGGCTCTGGTTTCCTATCGGAGGGAATCAGCCCGGACTTTCCCCCGGTAACCTTGGAGATGGCCGAGTCCATCTTGTGCCGAATACACTTGAGCCGCCATATGGAATTTTGCAACAGTTTATTTTGACGCTGCCTTCGCTATCCAGGGTCTCAGCCATAAGGCTCTTCCCAGCCATGAAGTCGCACCCTCAGGAGCCGTAAGCCAACTTAATTTTCCTGCAGGGAGGAGAATATCTTCCCCTGGTCGGCTCCTTCTAGAATGGGATTCTCAACATTAGCTGCCTATGCAGCGATAGTTTTAGCGACTGCCGCTGTGGTGATAGCTGGCCTACAAGCGGCTCCTGTCGTGGAGCAGGCTTTCTTCAGTTCTATATTGATTTTACAATCAAGAGCGTCCCGGAAGGTAACTGCGTCTTCAATCGGTAGAGAAACGTCTCTAGCAAGTCGCATTAAAGATGAATCGACCGTAGTTGCATTGATCAAAGAATCGATCTTAGACTACCACAAGGGGTACAATCTGCAAACTTGTTGGTCATACTGGGCCGCTTATGCGACCCCCCCCACTAATCCTTTATGAGGTTCTCCAGCTCTTCGATGAAGAGAAATTATTCAGGACCCCCTTTTCAGCACCGGGAAATATTTCTGAACCTTCAGAAGTTCTGCCATGACCTCCTCCCAGCCGATCGCTTCCTTGAGTGAATGGGCAAATGGTTTAACCAAAAAGAGACAGTCCGACGCCTGCTCACACTCCTCATTCTTAGAGAGGGTTACTGCACCCTGGCGTAACGGCTGGGCGATGTGCTTGGAGATCGATCGCCCACATATGATCCCTGTGGCGATTCTCCTAGGAGCTCAGTATCTACTCTGGCCTCTGAATCCTTGGTTACTTCAATGAAGCATGAGCAGCAGGCCAATTCCCCTGGCAAGGATGGCGCCCCGCATATTTGGCAAACATTTGCCGTGGTGCGGGTAAGATAGCTCTGTCTGGGATGAAGGTAATCGTCTGCGGTGGGACCGACTATGACGGGAGTGCTGTGACGCGAGCGGCTATGCCTTGATTGAAGAAATCAAGAGGGTAACCTTGAGCGATTTCTTGCGCCTTCTGCCGGAAGCATGGTTGGAATCTCCCTCTGTGCCGCAAACTTGCGTCTCTTGACCCGATAGGGCTACCAAAACTGTAGCGTCAGTGGCCAGGCTCTCTTTTTTGTCTCCCCTCTACTTACCACCTTCTGGACGGCCTCTATACCTGTCAGCTGATGGTGGTCTGCGAGGGCAGTGGCCCCCATGAGGATAGCAGAGAGACAGCCCGAAAAGGTGGGAAAAAAAAGAGAGAAGGGAAAACATTACAATATGTTCCCCCCCAACATTTCTATTTATTAAATTAATATAGTAATTTTATATACATATATCTATCCTTTTTTTTTTTTTGGATTATATTAATTGTTTAATTATGGATACACTTTCTTCTATGGTATGTTATAAATTAATATATAAATGTATTGAATGAATGAATGATGAAAACTTATATAGCGCGGCACATGCAAACTGAATCGCCTCTGGGCGCTTGTATAATATCTTCTATCCTATTTATTCCTTTTTTTTTTTTTTTTTTGAGTGTAATCAATTAGCCCAGGCTGATCTGGGACATGCCTGCACACACCTGGTGCAATCTTCACTGAGTAGAGCAGAGCAGCAGTGCGGCAGCCAGAACTACAGAGCAATAGGACTGTTTCTTTTTTTTTTTTTTTTTTTTAATGACGCGCGCATGTGCAGAAGCATCCCGCTCGCCTGGCGCCATTTTGGAAGAGGGCAGAGGAGACAGGCGGCGTCATCACTGAGCTGCGCGCATGCGCAGAGCGCCAAGGGGTACGCAGCGGTGACCCCGAGAATATGGGGTGTCAGAGAAACCACAGGGCTCAGCAGAGCTGGGACATAAACAATAGGCAGACATAGGTACAAAACGGACTAACCTTAGGTGGTAAATGTAATGATACAAATACCTTTGTGGAAGGACACACTGCACTGGAAGGAAAGACAGAGCGAAAGTGGGGGCCACTGCGAGATTTGAAGCTTCTTTAAAGCTTGTTACAGATGCCAGTATAATTCCAGAGCCCCTGAGACCACCAGAACGGGGTTCCCACCATAAAGCTCATTTAGAGACTGTACAGGAGGGACTTCCAAACAGGAGAGGCTGAACCTGCTGGGGCGATTTGCGGTAAGAGGCATGCTTTTTGCTTGTTCGTTCAATCTTGTCAGGTGAGGATAAAAAAAGAGAATGATGCGGGGCGTCTCCCCTTCAAATTTATAGCTAACCAATCCTGTCAGGTTGTGGGGGCGGAGTCACAACCCAGTGTGTGCTGCCATGAATGCGTCAGGAAATACCTTTCTGCAGTTGCTACGGTTACTGGGAGTGTGAGGAACAGCAGTAATGCTATGCAGACATCTGGGACAGTAGAAGACAGTGCACTGTTTTCAACAAGTAGTAGGTGAGCAAGATCCTTTACAGTGGAACAACTGCGAACCTCTTCTTGAAGTGCTGAACGGAATGAAAGCAGCTGCCCAGGAAAATCTGGTGATAGATCCTCCTTGTAAAATTCATGCAGTTTTGATGCTGCTGCAATCAGATTGTCATCAGACTAAGAAGCAAGAATGGCAGGCTGAACTATCTCAAATCTATGATGGACTGCATTCATGGGATTGTATGCAGAATGGTGACTATATGAATAACGACTACTGACACATGGAGCGGGTTAACTTGGCCGCAGGCCTTTATTACTGGTGTATTAAATCAATATTTTATTAATCAAACAACCATTGCAATAATGCATACCATATCACTTGCTTAACTTTAGGAAAAAACACCAACAGTCCTCAACCCAGTCACCACGGCTCGGGTTGGATTTTAACTTTTACTTAACCAACCCCTAATGTTTATTCACAAAACCAAAAGGGGGTACCACGTAATAATAGGCCGCGACAAGGGAGGGGGGAGGGAGTTCGCAGGTAAGGATCACCGCTTGCTGCTGGCTGCTTCCACTGCTGCACCTGCCTTAAGTGAGATTCCCAGCTTCTGGAACCTTCTCTAGACCCCAGGTGACCTAATCCTGCACTCTCATTGGTCCCTGGATCACCTCACCTAAAAACCCCTACCTTGCAGGTGTAGAAAGGAGGGGGCGGGGCCCCCACCCGCCCACCCTAGCCTAAACACCGCCCCCCCCCTTGCTACAGGTGGGGGGGGGAATGGACCTTTCCATCTGCCCGCACTCCCATGGGCTCGGGGGGGGGGGGCTTAAACAGCTCCCTTCGCCTTCATGGGATTGTATGCAGAATGGTGACTATATGAATAACGACTACTGACACATGGAGCGGGTTAACTTGGCCGCAGGCCTTTATTACTGGTGTATTAAATCAATATTTTATTAATCAAACAACCATTGCAATAATGCATACCATATCACTTGCTTAACTTTAGGAAAAAACACCAACAGTCCTCAACCCAGTCACCACGGCTCGGGTTGGATTTTAACTTTTACTTAACCAACCCCAATAGCCGGGCTTGCTTCCACTAGGCCTCTAGAAGCAAGGCCGGCCCACCACCCCACTCGCGGCCAACTCCACCATGCTCTGCAAGTCGTTATTCAGGATATCAAGTCCAATGTCCGAAAGATGGACCCCATCTAATCTGAAAAGCCCGACTAAACCTCCCTCTAAGTCTACGTGACGAAAGGAGAAACCTCCCACTTCGGGCATGAACTTTGCCATCGCTCTGTTTATCCTCTTCCTGACCTTTTCTAATGGAGAGTTTAACCACACTAACCTAGGGGCTATTTCCGAAAAAAACAACTGCACCCCGGGGAAGGAAAAACTAAATTGCCCCAAATCATATTTAATTTGGAAAATGAGGTCCAGGGTCTTACTATGCCCTATATCGTTACCACCTAGGTGAAGAATTAAAACGTCAGGAATCGGCATGGAGCGGAACAACACATCTAGCTCCTCAAAAAGATTATTCCATACCATACCCCTTCTTCCATGCCAATAAATATTCACCAACTTAGGGTCGAAATTCAAGCTTCCGGTATACACTCTTCGCAAAGCTCTCCTTTCGGCCCAGAATATGAACGAATGCCCTATGATCCATACGGATAGGGCTTGACCTGTAAATTAAAAAGAACAGTGAGGGCGGATGTACAGCTTGTAGGCATCAGACCGCCATCTGCCTATGCGTTTAATGCTAATCATACCCAAACCGAGTCTGGCTGCCTCCGTCGCCGCCCCTATTCTAAAGGAGTGCGACGAAAGAGGCAAACCGCTCAAACCCATAACGTCTAAACACTTATGAAAAACGGTATTAAACTGATAAATGGTCAAGGGCACGCTATCGGCGTGAATAAAAAATGACCCTTCCCCGGAACCTCTAATTTGTAAAAATTGACCGACTAGGCTAACTGGGCAGATAGGGGAATCTGGTAAAGCGTGCAGCGTTAGCCATGCCCCTTTACCAAATTGATCCGTTTTTGACCTTGGGATAAACATAGAACAACGGGAATTTCCCAAAAACATGTGCCTCAACTTGAAATATGACTCAGTTTTCTTATTTGGGGAAACCAGCTCCGATATCCTGAAAGCCCCGAAAAATAATAAGGAAAAAACCGCCCGAAAAAGCGTTGCTTCGTAACGAGAAAAACATATAGGACCGACCGTCGCGCATAGTTCCGTAAGAATGTCTGGGGTAACCGCCATTCTATTGTCCCTACTCTGAGTCCCTTTTCTGTAACCCTTTAGCGCCTGATGTACCGAGAAAAAGGAAGAGCATGGGGGGAGGTTATTTAACTTACCAAAAAATGAGACCCCGGCTAACATTTTATTCACCTGTGACGGGGATAGGGCCCTGGCCAATAACTTGTTCAGGAAAGATAACACTAAATTTTCTGAAAACGCAAACCCATTCTCCCCCAGGGACGCCAAGTGTGACAACCATAGCTGCCATGAAGCGGAGTATGCCGCCATGGTGGCGGGGGAGATAGATTTCATAATGTTATCCCGCACGCAGCCTAGATCAGGTCCCATAAATGTGCTGGGCATCGGATCCCCACCTCGTCTGCTTCTGGGAACAGCGACTTGAATCTCTCCATCTGCAATCGTGAGAGAGAGTCCGCAATGTCATTCAACTTACCCGGGATATGGCGGGCCTTTATCCAAACATTCAAACTTAAGCACTTAAAAACAAGGAAACGAATTAGGGAGATTACGGGAGGGGACTTTGATGACAAGCAATTAACTGCAAAAAGCACCCCTTTATTGTCGGTGCTGAAAAGAATTCTTTTATTCCTGAAATACTCACCCCATATTTCCAAGGCGACTAAGATGGGAAAGAGTTCCAGAATCACAATGTTCTTAATGTGGCCTTTCTTACGCCAGCAAGGATGCCACAGGGATGCACACCAGTGTGTCCCCCATATTGCTGAGAAACCCACTGACCCTGCTGCGTCTGTGGATAAGCAAAAATCTTGGTCTAGCACAAAATCAGATTGAAAAATTGCCCTACCATTGAAATTTTCCAAGAAATGCGACCACACCAACATGTCTTCCCTAATCTCCGCCGAGATTCTGATGTGCGACGTCGGTGATTTAAAACCGGCGATGGCCAAATAAAGCCGCCTTGAAAAAATTCGCCCAACTGGGAGGACTCTAGACGCGAAGGCCAAAAGGCCTAGCAACTTTTGTACCTCCTTCAGGATGACCTTCTTTTTTCTGATGAGAATGAACAGACCGTCCCTTAATTGGGTAACCTTCTCGGCCGGCAGCTCAAATTCCATAGCGACTGTATCGATGGTGATGCCCAAGAAGATTAAACGCGTTGTTGGGTACACTGTCTTCTCCTGAGCCAGAGGGATGTTAAAAACCTTACAGACCTCTAGGAATGAATTGAGCAACTTTGAGCAATCGGCCGAAGACCCACCCAAGAAAAGGAAGTCATCCAAGTAATGTATTAGGAAAGGTGAACCTGACCACTTACGCACGACCCACTCGATGAACGTGGCAAAGGCCTCAAAATAACTGCATGAGAGTGAGCAGCCCATCGGGAGACACCGGTCAAAGAAAAAACATTCTTCAAAAACAAAACCTAGGGAGTTGAATGACAGAGGGTTAATTGGTAGCAAACGAAATGCGGATTGGATGTCTGCTTTGGCCAGCGAAGCCCCTTTGCCAAGCCGGCGAATCTTTCCTAAAGCGTCATCGAATGTTAAGTAACTTACTGAGGCTGTTTCTTCACTAATTTGATCATTCAGCGAGTCCCCCTAGGGTAGGATAAATGGTGTATGAGCCGAAAAGACCCCTTCTCTTTTTTGGGAACTACCCCGAGGGGGGAAACCCTGAAGTTTTCAAAAGGAGGTTGAATAAAAGGTCCTGAAATTCTATCCTCCAGGAGCTCCTTTAAAAGTTTCTCTCTGACTACTTCGGGGAAATCTACAGCTGACTTTAGGTTCTCCCTAACCACACAGCCCTGACCTTCGAAGGGGGGGATCAAAAAACCCTCTTTAAAACCCTCATAAAGTAGCTGTGCCGTCTGCCTGTCTGTGTAGATTCGCAGCCACGGCAGCATTTCTTGCAGTCTCACCGGGGATGACGCTTTTTGGAAAGGGTTCCTTGTAAAGCGGCTGATTGGCAGCGGCCATTTTCTTAAAGCATTTGGCAACTGGGTGTGCCCCTGTGCAAAATGCGCACTCGTGTCTATATCTGCACGTACCCGGGAACTTGCATTGGGAGTCGTTGAACGAGAAGCATATGCCCCTCCTATAGGTGGCAGCCGGAGCGCCTGGACTTGGGAGCTGTGGCCTGGGATTAAACGATCTCTGCGGGAGAAAAAGATTGAGCCACAACCCAATATCCTTTACACCCCATGCCAAATTAGGGTGAACAGCTAGTTTTTGCCTAAAGGACTCATCATATGCAAACCAGGACACACCTCCAAAATTTTTATATGCCTCCAGAACAATGTCCAAATGCTGTAACAGACCCACGCTTCTCTCTGGGTACCTCTCGCAAATGATGCTAGAATAAATCAGAAAAGCCTGTAGCCAATTGTTAAAACTCTTGGATACCGGCCTGCGTCTATCATCCTCGCCTTTCTCACCCCCTTTCTCTTTAAATAATGACTCCTTTGCAGAGGGTAAGAGAGACAGCAGGTCTATAAAGTCCCCTTTGATAATTTTCTCCTTCATGGAAGCAGCTAAATGGTATCCCAGGGGGGACAATGTGCATGGAAGCGCTTCCCTGGCACAAGTCTCAGGAACATTGCAAGGGATTTCATAACCCAAAGACCCACTACTCTCCACCTGAAAGGGGATGGGTTGTGTTGAACTACTACCCCCTTCCTGACCCTTCCGCCCCATATCCTGACTGGCCCATACAGTAGCTGCTGACACAGGTGCATTCTGACTAGCAGGTAAATTGGGACCCATGCTAGCAATAAGGGAGGACAAAGAGGAAGTCAAATTGGACAATAAATGTAATTGGGATAAATTGCCATTACCTGGGCCTGCCGCTGGGGCTGCTTGAGAGCAAACCACTGGGATCTGTTGTGCTTCCATGGGTGTCTGGGTGTTAGGGGGATGTGCTTCGTCCCTGGCCCCAGCTGTGCTCCTCTTCTTGCTGGTGCTGCCGCCAGAATCAGCCAGCAGCCTGGGTCTGCCTGCATATGCTGCAGGGGACGCCTGAATTGGTACCTGTGGAGAGAAAACAAAAGGTGCCGACAAACGGCTGTTAGCGGGGGTTTTTACCCCCCTACCGCGGCCCCCCCGCTGGCCGCCGGAGTTCTTCTTCTTGGGGGGCTCTCTGCCTGAGGGTGGGATGGCGTCCTGAATGTCCTGTGGCAAAGGCTAGACTTCCTGCGCTTCTGAGGTGACTGCAGCGCGCCGCTGGCGTGCTCTGGGAAAGGATAGGGTGCCTCTTCTGTCATGCTGACAATGGGAGATGTGACCGCTGGATTGGCTGGATGAATGTCCAGCCCCCATGCTGCGTGTGACTCTGACTCCAGTAAGCGGGGGAAATAGTCCTGCGATGATGACTGCATTGCTTGGAAAGCAGGGGAGATTCCTGAGGCAGATACCGAGGGGGAGGCGGACACCGGCAACTCGTCTTGCTCTGCGGAGTTCTGTGACAACCGGGGGGGCTGACTGGGGGATAAGGACAAGCACTGCTGCATCCAAGCCTCCCCATCCTCAGCGCCAGCTCTCTCAAGTATACGCCGAACCAGGCTCTTCATGACGTTTCAGCACAGGAGCAACGCAGAGGAGTTCGCAGGTAAGGATCACCGCTTGCTGCTGGCTGCTTCCACTGCTGCACCTGCCTTAAGTGAGATTCCCAGCTTCTGGAACCTTCTCTAGACCCCAGGTGACCTAATCCTGCACTCTCATTGGTCCCTGGATCACCTCACCTAAAAACCCCTACCTTGCAGGTGTAGAAAGGAGGGGGCGGGGCCCCCGCCCACCCTAGCCTAAACACCGCCCCCCCCCTTGCTACAGGTGGGGGGGGGAATGGACCTTTCCATCTGCCCGCACTCCCATGGGCTTGGGGGGGGGCTTAAACAGCTCCCTTCGCCTTCATTCCAGTAAATCGGTCTGACAGCTGGTTTATAATCATATCCAAACATCTATAAAATACTGTTGTTTTAAAGCGTTCCTCTGGATCACATAATCTTTCATCCATACACAGCTCATCAAAGTGGCACTTTACTTTTTTTATTCTTTTATTTGAAAACTTAACTTCAATTCCCCACTTTTCTGCAAGTGTCACTGCAGTTTCTTTGGCTTCTTCAAAATGATCCCTGTAGCTGGAAAGGGCTGTAACCGCATTCTGAATGAGCTGCACTGCTCCAGACAGTTCCATGTCTTTTGATTGCAAGGCTTTTGAAATTGCATTCACATGGTTCAATATTTTAGTTTGCAGGGCGACAAGAAGCACAGACTCAAAAGATTCAATTTTCTTTTTTAGATTTGCAGCGTCATCTCTTTCTTTTGGTTTTGACGAAAGAAGGATTATTTTTGACAAAGCTTGCATAATGTCTAGAAAACGGAAACGAAGTGCAAGCAGGGAATCATGTCTAGAAGACCACCGTGTAGGGCAAAGCCGTTTCAGTGTGACAGAGGATTCAGATGTGAATGATGAGAGAAAGGCCCATCTGCGTATGCTTTCCCCAAAGAAGGTGTATAAATTATTTACCACATCAAAGAATCTAGAAACTTCCGGTATGTCAGAAACAGCATCCTGAATGACAAGATTTAAATTATGTGCTGCACAATGAACATAGAGGGCATTTTTTTCCATATTTGCTATCCTAGCCTGCACACCAGAATAAACACCACTCATTGTTGCTGCACCATCATACCCCTGACCACGACACTTTGATATTTCAAGGCCCTTGCTCTCTGTGCAGGCAACAATATTGCTAGCAATCTGTGCTGCACTCTGATCTTCAATGGCATAGAACCCTAAGAAAGACTAATTTATTGTTATACTGCAGGCTCGCCGATTCGCATCTCTTTCCACAGACACATATCGAAATATCTGACTCATCTGATCTACTTTGGATATGTCCTGGGTTGTGTCCATTATTATAGAATAAAATTGTGTTTTTTTTATTTCAGAAACAATTTCACTTTGCAGTTTATTGGACAGAAGTTCTATTAACTCATTTTGTATTTTGGGGCTCAAATATTTAAATGTGCCTTGGGGTAACTGTAAAAGTTCCTTTAAAATTGGGTCATATTAATGTAGCTCTATGACGGAGAAAAAGTTTCCATTGTTAACCTCTCCCAGGCACTCTCTATGACCACGAAAGGCTACATTAGCCATTGCCATTGTTAATGTTACATTAACAATTCTATGTAGGACCTGCCTCCAAAAGTTTTTTTCCTGTCGTATTTTTTTTTCATTTTCCTCATCAATTGTTTTATTACGCCTCCACTGATCATAGAGTACACATGCTTCCATGTGAAGTTGTGAAGACTCATGGATCTGAATTCTAGCAGACAGCCTCTGCCACTTCTGGATCCCTTTTGCCCATGCAGGTTCAAATCCTCCTTTTTTCCGGTCTGCAAACAGCCAGCATGGTTCACAGTACGCTGCATTCAGCTTTGGAGAGTAACAAAGCCACATTAAGGGTAGTTTAAGCCCTGTCTTGGTGACTCGCTCATAATAACTTTCAGAAAAGCATCTCTTCTTAGTATCATTATCCCGGGGGAAAGGTCCTGGAGGTCTGCATGGACCATGAGCCAATAAAAAAACCTTTTAACATTAATTAGTTAGCACCACCTGAAGATGCTCTACTGCTCTCTAAATCTTCATCTTCATCAGTATTTGGGGTGGTGCCAAGAGGTTGGTCTTGTATAATGCTACAGCCTTCAAGTGGATTACTGCTGTCCTCTCCTAGTGAAAATTCATTAGAGCAAGTTTCTTCACTTACTGTCCCCTCACTGATCCGTGCGATATTTACACTTTCTTGAATACGTTTTTCAGTTTCCTCACTATCTCTAGAACCTTCAGCCACAGTTTTAGGGGTGGAAAAGAAGTGACTTATTTTAGGCAGTTTTTGGATTTTTATTTGCTCTTCCTTAGGCCTTTTTACGTTTCTGAGCACCACTCTTGGACTGTGTGGATGACATTATAATGGAAAAGTTTATTTTTTTTCTGTAAATAAAAGTATAATAGAGTCATATTATACAAGCTCTTAGGGAAAGGCACTCCATATATAATACCTAGGATTACATGAGATGAACAGATACACATTTTACAGTCTAGCATTGTTCAATATTCACAATGAACAGGGCAACTAGGGTAGTATTAACCGATATGTTGTAAACTATTAATTTTTGTATATAGTCATAGTTCAGCCCCAGTACAGCTATATTTCTGGGGCAGTACAAACATTTTGAAAATGTTTTGAAAAATTCAATGTATTGATCCATTAAATCACCCTTTCATAGAAGTGACCCAGAATTAGCCTTGGTCATTCCAAGTAAAAACTAGTCGAATTAGACAAAGCTTTATAGTAAATGGACTCCCACTATGGTGCGGCATGACCATTTTCTGGGATTCTATTCCATATTCAGTCCTATATCCAAGTTAAGTGCTCTATCTTTGTATCTGCAAATTGCTTGAATTTGCGCCATAGTGCATAATTAGGTTTTACTTTGCATAAAATAAACTAAGCTGTGGTCACTTAAAGCACACAAACACCAAAGAAAAATAATGCTTCAGTATTCAGTATCACATTGTTTTTTCCCACAGTACAATGCTAGATAACCATTGTCACTCTATTTTGGATTACCTTTTCCCATAAAGCATGGCTGGCTGAGCATCATGGAGAATACAAACAGTCCACAACTGCCATTGTTTAGTCATTACATTTTAAGAAAATGTTTTTACTATTTTGCCCCCCCCCCCCCAAAAAAAAAATAAAAAAAAATAAAACGAGATATCTATTATCCTTTACTACCTAAATAAAGCCCAATTCATGCTGAAAAAAAAGGTATAATCCACCTGGATACACAAAGTAGTTGTGATGATATGTACAGTTTTGCTAACATGTCAAAGGTGCAAAATTAGGCATTAACATTTTTTTCCCCTCAGTCATTAAGGGGTTAAACATATTCATCAACTTTTTGTGTTTCAATTATAAAAAAATTGCACTGCAATTTTTTTATTTCCTATGTCGCCATAATGCAGTATTTTTCTGAAATACACCATTATGACCACTAGATGGAGCTGATGATTATCAAGGATTGATCAGGTCTTTTAACCCCTTCCATACAGGGCATTTTCACCCCCTTAGAATGAGGCGTCGGTATCTCAGCCGGTCCACTTCAGCGGTGCATGAGCATCGGGGATTATTGGCTGAAAGCCCAGCAGATGCCGGACCTTGCTGCAAAAGAGTCTCCCGCGCGCATGCGCGGGAGTGACGACATCGCGGCTCCAGCCACTCACAGCACTGGAGCTGCGATACCCGGAAGACACGCCAAGGGAGATGACATGTTGCCTCGGGGTGTCTTCCGGGTATCGCAGCTCCAGCGCTGTGAGTGGCTAGAGCTGCAATGTCATCACTCCTTTGCAGCAAGGTCCGGCGTCTGCTGGGCTTTCAGCCAAGAATCCCCAATGCTCATGCACCGCTGAAGTGGACCGGCTGAGATACCGACGCCTCATTCTAAGGTAATTATTTCATACTGAGCTAGTACTAGCTCATTGTGCTTTTTTCCTGCCCACCTGCAGACCCCCAATTGCCATGAATGCAGCACCCATCATTGCCATGAATGCAGCGGCCACCATTGCCATCAGTGCAGCCTTGGAGGGGCAGGGAGGGGGCAGGACGAGCCTCAAAGATTACATACAGGAGAATTTCCTGTTTACATGGCGGCCTCTTTAATAGAAAGTCCCACCTGCTTTGATGGACAGAACAGTCGTCCAATTGCAGCGCCAGAGACGGGACTTCTTATTACAGAGGCTGCCGTGTAAACAGGATATACTTCTCCTGTGTGCGCGGCACTCGTCCCGCCTCCTCCCTGTCCCCTCCAAGGCAGCCAGCCTATATATCTTTTGTGGCCCCGACACTGGGAGATCGTCAGGGGCCACAAAAGATATATATGTTTAGATAACCAGACGGGCCATTCAAAACCGGACGCCCCGCGGGCCGGACTTTGGACATGCCTGGCCTAAGAAATAAGAGTCTATAACATAGTCATATGAATCTGGTACGGATATTGGCTCATCATACCTGCAAAGCTGCCCGTTGCAAGTCTTCAAGCGGCTTGTGAGGGTCCACCTTAACCTCCCACCAGAAAGGTGAAGTTCTACCTGACCTTCCAGGAATTCTAGACAGAGAGTTGAAGTTGGTTACTTGAGAAAATGTAAATGATCATCTTGTAAAACAACCCATTCAGTTTAAAATGGAAATGAAAGGCAAAAGCTTTGTATATAGATATATATTTAAAAAAAAAAAAAATCCCCTTTTTTTAAACAAAATTATCACATTCCTTCTGTTCTCAACTGCATAAGATCTGGGGAAAGGAGAAGCAAAGGCACATTGAGCTTCCCAGTGTATGGCTGTGTGTGTGGGGGGGGGGGGTGTCAGGACAATATTGATCATTGGAGGAAAGCACACGCAGTTACCAGCCTAACTAGAGTACTGACCATGCTGTACGCTCCTGCCTAGTGTGTTAAGTAACACAGGGTTTGACAAATTTGCTTGGAATCTAGGAGCCAGCTAAAAAAGTTAGGAGCCAGTAAACGCGCCCCGTCCTGCCAAGCTTGCGTGCAGAAGCGAACACATAGGTGAGTAGCGCCCATATATATGTTGCTAGGATGGCAGTGCATGCTGTAGTTCCATAGATAACATAGATCCATAGATAACACTAGGGTAAAAGTGCTTGCTGGGACTTGTAGTGACAGTACATGCAGGAACGTGTAGTTCCATAGAGCAGTGTTTTTCAACTCCAGTCCTCAAGGCACACCAACAGGTCATGTTTTCAGGCTTTCCATTATTTTGCACAGGTGATTTGATCAGTTTCACTGCCTTAGTAATCACCACAGCCATTTCATCTGAGGGAAATCCTGAAAACTTGACCTGTTGGTGTGCCTTGAGGACTGGAGTCGAAAAACACTGCCATAGAGAATACTAGGGTAGCAGTGCATGCTGGGACTTGTAGTGCCATATATGTTGCTAGGATGGCAGTGCTTTCTGGGACTTGTAGATCCATAGATAACACTGGGGTGGCAGTGATTGCTGGGACTTGTATTGCCATATATGTTGCTAGGATGGCAGTGCTTAAGCCTTGTTTAAGTTTAAGCCTGGGGGGGGGTGTTCTCTGTCCAGCTGAGCGGCGATAGGTTGCAGTTCCCTCTCGGCATGTGTCCCACAGCATGCAGTGTGTATCAGGCAGCTCGGTGCTCTGGTAGACGGTGTGCGAGAAGCTTTGGGGACATAAAACACAGTTCAGCCGGGTTACGGTGGTCAGCATAAGGTAGGGTTGCCACCTTTTCTTCAAGCCAAACCCGAACACTTTAGCAGCGCATGGCAATTTTTTTATTTTATAGTATGTTAAATTCATTACCTCTGTACAATGCAATGAACGGCAATTTTTTATGTCGTATACACTATGCATATAGCTTTGTGATGAAATAAAATTTCTGGAGGGTATGATAGGGGCAGTATGTACAGGAGAGGAGTGCGGAGGGTATGATGGGGGGCACTATGTACAGTACAGGAGAGGAGTGGGGAGGGGATGATGGAAGCAGTATGTACAGGAGAGGAGTGGGGAGGGTATGATGGGGGGCAGTATGTACAGGAGAGGAGTGGGGAGGGTATGATTGGGGGCAGTATGTACAGGAGAGGAGTGCGGAGGGGATGATGGGGGCAGTATGTACAGGAGAGGAGTGGGGAGGGTATGATGGGGGGCAGTATGTATGGGAGAGGAGTGGGGAGGGTATGATGGGGGGCAGTATGTACAGGAGAGGAGTGGGGAGGGTATGATTGGGGGCAGTATGTACAGGAGAGGAGTGCGGAGGGGATGATGGGGGCAGTATGTACAGGAGAGGAGTGGGGAGGGTATGATGGGGGGCAGTATGTATGGGAGAGGAGTGCAGAGGGTATGATGGGGGGCAGTATGTATGGGAGAGGAGTGCAGAGGGTATGATGGGGGCAGTATGTATGGGAGAGGAGTGCGGAGGGTATGATGGGGGCAGTATGTATGGGAGAGGAGTGCGGAGGGTATGATTGGGGGCAGTATGGGGAGGATTACTTGCAGTGTGTGTGGGGTGACCAGGGAGTGGTGTTGGGAAGATAAGGAAAGGAAAGTGACCATGGAATGATGCCCCTCAACTGGGGGGGGGGGGGGTAGGAAGCAGCTGAGTGATGTCTGTATGAAGTGGTCTGGGGTGGTGTAAGGTGGGGAAGTTGGGGGCTAAGAAGAAATAGTGTCTATAACAAAAAAAGCTATTCATCCTCTAAAATATACAGCAATACAACTCCATGAAAACAATTTAAGCTGCCAGCACTCTGTTCTACATGGTCTGAGGCTGGACAATCAGAGGTGTGAACTCACCACATACACACGGGGGTAAGTAAATGATTATAAATGACTTCACATAATCTGGACAGATGGATGGGGGAAGTTTGTATATACAGATAAGTGCTGTTTGTGAGATACTGTGAGTTGGCTGGGCTGTGATCATCGGGCTGCAGACACCCCTCCCCCCACACACACAGACACTGGCTTGCTGTCTCTCCCGATTCTGCTTATCTTAATGCTTTAATGACAAAAAATCTTCCTGGAACTTTGTACTCTACACAACTTTCCTTAGTAAAAAAAAAAAAAAGTTATTTCCTACCTCCTAGTCCTACGGTAGTGACAGGGCAGCCTGAGCAGCTACAGCGATCTTCTCTGCTCTGCCTCCCCCTTGTCTGGAACATGCCACTAGTGATTGGAGAGAGGGGGGGACAGAGATAAGAGAGACAGAGACTGCAGGAGCATGGGTGGGGGGACAGAAAGACACCGAGCTCAAAATACAGAACATACACATCACCACAGTGTGTATGTGAAATAATATTGCTGCTGTGACTGTCTGACTCTCCACAGTGGCAAGTATGCTCATAAAGCTCCCCCATGAAGCAAGAATGGTCTGTCCGGGTTTGAGACAGTGTGAAAACCGGACAGATGACTGTAATCCCGTACTGTACGGGTCAATCCCGTACAGGTGGCAACCCTAGCATAAGGTCACCATATTCACTCCATGCTCACCTGAATGAAGCGGCTGCCAAGCGTGGCTCTCAACCCACGGTACATGTCTGCTACACCGTACACAATGGGAGGACGGCCACTTCGGATAACGTGAGCTTCCCGCTGCCTGTACACTGTCTACCAGAGCGCCGAGTTGCCTGATACACATGCAGGGAGTTCGCCGAGAGGAAGCTGCAACCTATTGCTGCTTAGCTGGACAGAGAACACCGCTTCCTGCTTAACGGTTGTAAACACATTGCGTTTTCAAAGGCGACCGCCTACCTCAGCGTATCTCCTCCCCAGCATTTTTTCTCAATCAGTTTTCCTCCCATCGTGTCAGCCACTGCTGTGCCACTTTCTTCCTGCTCCATCCCCGCTGCCACTGCTAATCACCTTCCTGGCCAAGACCCTGCAACCTGCCCTTTAGCAGAAGCACCTGTCACTGATCAAAGCCCAGGCGCCAGAGTGAAATTTCTAGTCGCAATGGCGACCTGGCGCCTGGGATTTGTCGAGCCCTGGGAAAACAGAGGGACTGGCCATATCACCAGGGATTTCACGTAAATTAAGCAATACATTGGTTGCTGATCCTATGAAGCAATCATAGGATCAATTAAATCTAAACTGGGGAATGGGATCAACAGTGCTGATGGGGAGGAGGGATGGGATCAGTGGAAGTGCTGGTGTTGAGGGGGGGGGGGGGGTGATAGCAGTTGTATTTGAGGGGGGGGGGTGGCTGCGGTGGCAGTGGTGGTGCATCCTCTCCCACCACCACCTGTTCCTCTTACTGATCCCATCCCCTCACCACTGATCTCATCCCTATCCCCCCATCACCTCTGTTGTAGAAGGAATGAGGGGGATAGGGATGAGATCAGTGGTGGGGGGGATCAGTAAGGAGGCACAGGTGGTGGTGGTGGGAGAGGATGGCACCATCACCACTGCCACCAGCCTCAAGTACCACCACGGCCACCCCCCCCTCAAATACCACCCCTCTTTAAGTACTACTGCTGCCACCCCCCTTAAGTATTACCAGTGGTCCTCTCCCACCACCACCTGTGCCTCTTACTGATCCTATCCCCTACTACTGATCTCATCCCTACCCCCCCCCCCCCCACCATCACCTCTGTTGTAGAAGTAATGGGGGGATAGGGATGAGATCAGGGGTGGGGCCTGTGGGGGGATGGGATCAGTAAGAGGCACGGGTGGTGTTGGATGGTAATAAATTGCTGAGCTCTGTCACAGTGTCACTTACCGTCAGTCAATCGCGATCGCCAATATTTATCCTCTCTGTTCTGCTGTGGCCTTGGGTGGGTCACTCACTCTGACTGAGTCACCGTGTGGCGTGTGCTTTCTCCTGCCAGAATACCTTGCCTCATGACACCAGGTAGGTACTGCACGCATGCAAAGAAAGCAGACTCGACGTTTTCTCTCATTTGCTGTAGAGTCCGCCCCGCCTCCCTACATCCCTGTCTCTGGATAGGCGGAGGCGGGGGCGGGGACAGGGACGGTCCACAAGGAGTCAGTCAGTGAGTGGTGTTTTGTTTCTTTCTCTCTTCTTAGTTCTTACGTTACCTCAGCGGCAAAAGCACGCCCCGCTGAACGAACAGCGCGCAGTGCGCACCGCATCATCAGCCGACAGCCGCTGCTTTTGCAATGCTAACAGTAACATAACATGCTGTGACAGTCGGGGGGGCCCCCCCGGACTTGGCGGAATTGAGGGCCCAGTCGCAACTGCGACTGCGGCGACAATGAAAATTCCGCCATTGCAGCCGGGTAAAAACAGTAAAACTTGTGATGAAGAGTATAGATGAAGTAAAAGAAGAAGTAGCAGACTCAGGCGCAACAATAGGGAAACAGTCCTGCTCCCAAGAATGTGTTGTATTCTTCGGCACTCTAGCCAGGATGGGTATAGCGTACCTGGAAAGGCCTACTCTCACTAGCCTGGCAGCCAGGGTATCGCTCGAACTTGAAGGAAAAGTCTCTGCCACAGACCCTCCTGAAATGGACTCAGGGAGAAATCTCTGCCACAGGCCCTCTCTGTGATTGTCATTATTGGATATTGGATAGAATTGCATCTGGATCTCCTTCAGATAGTTTTCAGGTACCGACTGAGAGGTGGCCAGCCTCCCAGTGTCCGGCTACCTTGATCACCGGTGGTTTTTCGAGAACCTATTGCAGTGATGGCTAACCTTGGCACCCCAGATGTTTTGGAACTACATTTCCCATGATGCTTATGCACTCTGCAGTGTGGTTGAGCATCATGGGAAATGTAGTTCGAAAACATCTGGGGTGCCAAGGTTAGCCATCACTGACCTATTGGATCACCAGCCTCTTATTGGCTCTCCCAAGATGGACTCTCCACCGAACAGCTACCTCACTTGGGATCAGCTACCTCACTTGGCTCCCTGCCACATCTCAAATGTTCCGGACCAACAATGGTCCCGGAACTAGGAACATCACGTGGCCTGGAAGGCCATTACGCCGGGGTGCCGTGATTGCGCAGTCACCCTAAAGGTGGGTGCTGCACTCTGAAGAAGAACCCAGAACAATTTGCGTCTGCCCCATTAATACCCTTTCCCAATAATGCACAGCGAGGCTGAACCCTCCTGATAGGCTGCTGGGGAAGAGCACGCAAACCTCGACTCCACTGCTGCCACCCATTGCCCTGGGGTAGGAACTACACCCCAGTAACAATAGCCAGCCCACAGCAAAGCCAAGCTGAGACAGAGACCAAGTTTGAACATAATGACTGGATCAGAGTCAGTTAACCCTCTGATCCCTCTTCAAATTTGACTAGCACCGGTACCTTTTAAGTAACCAGGCGCTACACGTGTTTTTCTTTTTTAACATCTAGAAACTTGTCCTATGCAATAACATGCAGCTGCCGATGAAGTATATGCATGTAGATAGGATGTTGTGGAAAAAGGCTGGAGGGGATCAAGTAGCACTGAGATGCAAAAACAAATAATAAAGTATAGTCTAATGAAAAAAAATCCAACTGTTTATGATATTCATTCCTCTAGCAAACTATTACAATATTTATTGATGGTTACATCTACATTAAGTGGTTAAAGGAGTTGTAAAGGAAAACATTTTTTTTTGCCTAAAATTAATGTCTGCAAAGTAGACAGACAGAATAGTGTAATGATTCTGTTAAAAAACAAGTAAATACCTATTAAATTCCTTCATCTATATCACCTCTGGCGTTCTAGTTTCTGTTCTCTCATTCACTTCCTGGCTTGTGGCGCTCGTTCATGTAAGAACTACATTTCCCAGTATGCTTTGCGGCACGCCCAGTAATTCACACCTCCTTCAAGTCTCTAACACGTAGAGAGCGTCCTGCCTCACAGATGTAGTTTCCAGGAGGGGGCGAGCATGTCACTGACCACCGCAGTAAAGCCTTCCTTCACAGTGGTGAGTTACAATCAGACAAGCAGGAAGAACAGAGAAGAAATAGAGCAACTTCTGAGCAAAAACGAACAATGAGGAAGTGAAAAGAGCAATGTCTGCAGGTAAAGGATGCTTATTATGAACAATTTTTTTCCCTTTACAACCCCTTTAAAGATACCATGGCAGGCACTAGGGAACCTTAGCATAAGACATGCTATGTCCAATAACCTATGATTCAATGCACATGATCAGGTACGTGCAGGGCCGCCATCAGGGGGGTACAGGCATTACACCTGTAAGGGGCCCGGATGGGAACCCCCTAAAAAAAAAAAAAAATTATTTTATTATTTTTTAGGGGCCCGGAGGTCCCCAGGGCCCCAGATGGCAACCCTCTCTTTTTTTATTTATTTTTTATAAAAATATATATATTTAATATATTTTTGTTTAATTTTTTATTAAAGGGACAATTTTTTCCCCTTTTCTTTGTTTTTTAGAGGTCCGGAGGTCCCCAAGGGCCCGGAGGCCCCCAGGGCCCCAGATGGCAACCCCCCCTTTATTTATTTATTTTTTATAAAAATATATTTTTTTTAATGTATTTTTATTTTATTTTTTATTAAAGGGCCAATTTTTTTTCTTTTAATATTTTTTAGAGGTCCGGAGGTCCCCACGGGCCCGGAGGTCCCCATATGGCAACCCTCTCTTTTTTTATTTATTTTTTATAAAAACATATATTTTTAATACATTTTTATTTTATTTTTTATTAAAGGGCCAATTTTTTTTTCTTTTCTTTTTTTTTTTTTTTAGAGGTCCGGAGACCCCCAAGGGCCCCAGATGGCAACCCCCTCTTTTTTTATTTATTTTTTATAAAAATATATATTTTTTTAATATATTTTTATTTTATTTTTTATTAAAGGGCCAATTTTTTTCTTTTAATATTTTTCAGAGGTCCGGAGGTCCCCAAGGGCCTGGAGGCCCCCAGGGCCCCAGATGGCAACCCCCTCTTTTTTAAATGTATTTTTGATAAAAAAAAATATTTTTTAATATATTTTTATTTTTTTATTAAAGGGCCAGAGGTCCCCAGGGCCCCAGATATTAACCACTCTTTAAAAAAAATATATATATATATATATATATATATATATATATATATATGTATATATATTTTTTTTCTCTCTTTTTTCTTTTTATTAAAGGGCCCAGAGGTCCCCAGGGCCACGGATGGCTACCCCCTTTTTTTATATATATTTTTATTCCTTTTTTTTTTGTAAAGGCCCCCACGCTTCTCAATTCGCAGCAGCCCCCCCCCTTCTCAATTTCAGGCGGCAGCACCCCCCCTCCCAGTTCTCCAGGGGGCCCATGCCTAAAGCTGTGTAAGGGGCCCCATAATTCCTGATGACGGCCCTGGGTACGTGGCCCATAGCACAAAAGCAGCACCCCACATACTCAGAATAAGCACCTATTGTTATAAAAATCAGGGCAGCGAAGTGACTTTCATAGGCAGAAAAGCACATATTTATATACAGGGTGTGGCAGTCAGTGGGTTAAGATAGTGTATCATACTCTGTCTGGAGTTCAGTTAATTCTGCATGTTCTCTGGATTCATTTTTTTGCAGCCAGCTGAGCTGTGCTGTCTTCTCATTCTGTCTTCTGTGAGAACTCACTTTTCTCACTAGAACATTTCTTGGCACTCATTCTTTATCTATATGAGAAGAAAAAACAAGAGCATATTTAAGTTCAGGGTGTTTCAAGAGTGCAAACAGGAGGACTCTTTGGTGGGAAGTACAAACGCTCAGGATGAATTAGATCTCATACAGAACAAAACATTGTATAAAGGTCAACTGGTACTGGGAACCTCAAGTACAGGACGCAAGTAACTTCTCGGCATGTTACCATTCTCTTCTAGATTGCAACAATGAAGTTCTCCAAACTTTATTTCTGTATCTCTCTTCAGGCTGTCCTGCTCCTTATACTTCTTTTTGTTTTGCCCAGTCCCATATGGGAGCACCTGTACCCCAAAAGGTAAGTCTGATATGTAGATACTGGGAGTTTAGTGAAGGACCCAATTTGATATTATTTTACAGTGTGCAATTTGAAAGTATTATTTATTAATTACACAGGGGAAAAGTGAAAACAATATGTGCAGGGAGCAGTAATGCAGCAATAAATCAGATTTCAATTTACTTTTGTGGAATTAGGACGAGTTGCAATCTTTTTGGTTGCTGTAAAGTCAGCTCTTTAAAAAAAAAATACTGCTTTTTGCAAAGCCTATACTGTATTAGATAAACCATTTATGGTTATATATAAAATATGACTTCTAGGGTTGTCCAGATACCGATACTAGTATCGGTATCGGGACAGATACCAAGTATTTGCGGGAGTACTTATACTCGTGCAAATGCTCCCGATACCTAAATAGAATACTTTTTTTGTATTTATCAACATGTTCTGTGAAAATTCTTTGAATTTTTTACTACTGCGTAACAAGAAAATAATTTTTTTTTTTTCATTTTGACTCATTTTTATTCTTTTGTAATGTCTTGAGTTAGAGTTCTTCATAATTCTAAAGAAAATATCCTTAGTCTGTATTGTGGTTTGAAAACTGTGACATGACATTTAAAAAAAAGTATCGGTATTCGGTATTGGCAAGTACATGAAAAAAAGTATCGGTACTTGTACTCGGTCCTAAAAAAGTGGTATCGGGACAACCCTAATGACTTCCATTAATTACAATTTCAGTATATGTAGTGCATTACATTTAGAGGCAAAAAATTGGCTGTGTAACTACTAAACTCTACATGGGAAAAAGATTAGGGCTGTGCAAATTAACTTTTAATTCATCGATTAATCTTTAATTTTTTTGATCGGTCAAAATATTTTTGATCAATTAAAATTCTTTTCATTGGTACTCACCTCTCTGCTGGCTTACGGGCCTTCAGGGAGTTCCGTCGGAGATCCGGTAACATCACTAACACCGGCGGTGCTTGCCGTGTCCATCTGAAGGGCTCCTTTGCTATGCCTTCATCTGCCACACGCAAGGGCTGTTAGAGGGTCCCTCTATCACTTCCCTCTATCAACCTGGGATTCTACAGCCATCCACTGGGAGTTGTGATAGTTCTCTTCATGGGACATCTACATGCCGAAGGACTAATGTTAATATCTCCTCGTCTGGATTCAGCAGTGGTATCGTTGTACACATTTTTATACCAGTATCATACTTAGCTACATGTTTTTATGACAGCTTTTGCTACCGTTTGGTATTACTCGCACCATTTTTACAGTTTATGTAGCTACATCGATTTTATCTCCAGTGCAATATTTATTTTGTTACCGACTTGAAGACTATACAAGTTTTAATGCGATTTCCATCGAGTGCTGCCTTTGTGTGTTTTTGTATCCTGCTATCCATTTTTCCAGTGGTTGGTAGCTGCACTGGGAATCAGCCTGCAAGGAGATCAGCTAAAAGTAGTTGGATCTGTATGTGCGTTATAATTAATCGAAATTAGTCGATTAATCGATTTAAAAAAATAACGATTAATCGAACACAAAATTTGATCAGTAACAGCCCTAAAAAAGATAAAATTCAGGAAGTTCATACTTTGAGTTAGGCCCCTTTCACACTGAGGTGGGAGGTGCGGTAGCCGTATAGCGCCGCTAAAAATAGCAGCGCTATACCATTGGAATTGCCGCGGGATTCGGCTGCTAGCGCTGTGGTATTAACCCCCACTAGCGGCCGATAAAGGGTTAATACCGCCCGCAACGCACCTCTGCAGAGGCGCATTGCGGCCGGTATTACCGCGGTTTTCCATTGTTTTAAATGGGAAGGAGCGGTATACATACCACTCCTCTCACCGCTCCAAAGATGCTGCTTGCAGCAGATTTTTTACACTCTTGCCAGCGCAACGCTGCAGTGTGAAAGCCCTCAGGTAGTTTTTCAGGCGGTATAGCAGCACTATTTTTAGCGCTGTACCGCCTAAAAAACTCATCAGTGTGAAAGGGGTCTTATTATTGCAGTGTTTACCTTGAAGGTACACTTTACACGCTGGTTTTAAAAAAAAAATGTATTAAAGTGTTTATAAACGATCACCTTGTAATACAACCCATTCAGTTTAAAATAGAAATTAAAGGCAAATCATTTAAGTGATCATTCCCTCAGTTCCCTATGTTATCACCTGCATAAGAGGTGGGGGAGGAATAACAGCAGGACACTGATCTTTCCAGTGAGAGGCTTTGCAGTGGGGGCGTGTCAGAAGTCTGATCATTGGAGTAGAGCACACACAGTTCGCTAGCTAGAGAACTGACCAGGTTGTGTTCTCATGCTTAGTGTGGTCAGTTTCTAATTGGAAAGCAGGGGGACTGGGATTTCACACAAAGAAAGCAATAAAAAGAGATATTTTTTTTCATATAAGTACATGGTACAGCAGGCAGGCACATATCAGGAATAGGAAATGTTGGGGTAACACACATCTTAAAGCAGAGTTCCATCCAAAAGTGGAACTTCCTCTTAAACCACTCCTCGCCCCCTTACATGCCACATTTGGCATGCCATTTTTGGGGGGGGGGCTTCAGTAGGAGTGGGACTTCCTGTCCCACTTCCTCCTTCCGCCCAGGGACCGCTTAGGTGACTCGTCATATCGCCTTTTGGTGGCCCCTCCCTGTAGGCGATCGCCTGGGACACGTGACATGTCCCAGACGACGACCTGTCCACTCTGGGAGTGCAGCGTCGATCACGAATGCGCAGAGAGTGCCTGGCCATGAAGCCGAAAGCAGTCATTGCCGGGTGCCCACAGTTAGAATGGAGGCGCGGGCGGAGAAGGGGGGAGAGGAGCGATGCTCCAGGGGGCCGCATCGCTGGACAGTGGAACAGGTAAGTGTTTGTTTATTAAAAGCCAGCAGCTATAATTTTTTTAGCTGCTGACTTTTAATAAACATAAAAAAAGGTTGGAACTCCCTTTTTTTTTTTTGTTAACAGTAAAATGGAACTCCCCTTTAAGTATGTCTAATCACAAATATGTACCTTCCACTGCTTATGGCTTCTTGAAAATCTCCAAATACCTTTTTTTTTTGCTGCTGTGATCTGACTTCCTGTAGCGAGTGGCTGTTTATTTTCCATGGTCCCACTGTATGTAGGAACATAGCCACCCTCTTTTACTCAATCCCAAGATGGGCTAGGGACTATGGGATTTGTAGTGCACATAGAGCGGTGCACATGACCACAACTAACGTATGTAAACTACTTGTGGAAAACAACAGTAAAAATTACTTCATGGAAAATGCATTACTGGGCCAGTAATTGGTGGATGCGTATGGATTATTTTTGGAGCATAAAGATCTTTAGTGTCACTTTAACCACTTTAGCCCCGGACCATATTGCTGTCCAAAGACCAGTGCACTTTTTGTGATTCGGCACTGCGTCGCTTTAACTGACAATTGCGCGGTCGTGCGACGTTGCTCCCAAACAAAATTGGCATCCTTTTTTTCCCACAAATAGAGCTTTCTTTTGGTGGTATTTGATCATCTCTGCGTTTTTAATTTTTTGCGCTATAAACAAAAATAGAGCGACTATTTTGAAAAAAATTCAATATTTTTTACATTTTGCTATAATAAAAATCACAAAAAAGATATAAAAAAAACATATTTTTTCCTCAGTTTAGGCCGATACGTATTCTTCTACATATTTTTCGTTAAAAAAAATCGCAATTAGCGTTTATTAATTGGTTTGCGCAAAATTTATAGCGTTTACAAAAAAGGGGGTTGTTTTATGGCATTTTTTTTTTTTACTAGTAATGGAGGCAATCAGCGTTTTTTTTTCGGTACTGCGATATTATGGTGGACACATCGGACACTTTTGACACATTTTTGGGACCATTGGCATTTTTATAGCGATCAATGCTATAAAAATGCATTGTATTACTATAAAAATGCCATTGGCAGTGAAGGGGTTAACACTAGGGGGCAGGGAAGGGGTTAAGTGTGGTCCTGGTGTGTTCTAACTGTATGGGGGGGGGGTGGCCTCACTAGGGGAAGTCACTGATCTTCTGTCCATACATTGTTTACACACATACCTCCCGTTCCCCGCTCTGTAATGAGCAATGGCGGTTGCCCGGCGGCGCACACGCGCGCCCTATTAGCTGCTACAGGGAGGACGTAGAGCTACGTGCTCCCGCGTAGCAGTGCCACCGCCCCGCAGTAATATGACGGCGGGCGGTCGGCAATTAGTTAAAGGAAATCTCAAACCTTTTTTTAATTTGGAACGTGTGTTAGTAGGAAAGTGTTAAAACCTTGTTTAAGTGTACCATTCTATGTCCCCACTGGGGAGATTTTCCCTCTCTGCTTGTCCTTGGGACCACTGTAAATGGGGGACCACTGTAAATGGGACAGAAAGTAATGGCAATTTCAACACTTTGCAGCTGGCACAGGAACAGGAATTGAGAATAAACCTTCCAATAGGAAATATTAATTCAGCTACCAAAAAGGGTTGTGTTCATAGCTACGATAGGTTTAAGGTGTAAATTCTGCATGTTCACAGACCCACTGAACTAATGTGGTAATTCACTATAGTAGCCATATCGCACTGTTTGGCCTTTAAATTTAGGTCAGTTAGCTTGAAAGGGACAAGCCAAGCCCCTTATTATAAAAATGTGGATTCCCAGTAGTCATATCAACAATGAACTTTAGATATGATAGGGAAAACATACAGTGTTGCTGATAAATTGCAGAGGGAGAGATAACTTTAGGGCTTGTAAGGGGCTTGTAGCCCCTTATTGAAATTCCTGTAGAATATAGAATGCTATATACTTTGAAAGCATTGGAAGTGGCGGGGAAGCCTACTTTAAATGGTGACATCAGATGAAGATGGTTGGTAATGCATGTGGCAGGATTATATACAGGCAGGAGTATCTGGGAGATAGGGGCATAGAGTTGTTACCCCATAACACAATGTTACTAAACAAGGGCAAAAGCATTGCACAAAGCAGGTAAGTATAACATGTTTGTTAGTTAAAAAAAAATGAAAATTAATATCACTTGGAAATGGAGCAACCACAGCTTGGGTTTCTCTCCTGGCCTCTGGCAACTATTTATGGCTCCCCCATTCCACCAGTGTTTTACCTTATTGGCAGAATGCAGACGCTGATTGGCCACCAGCATGCATGGTCAGAACCCACTTCCAGGGACACATCACCGACGCAATGCCCACCCACAAGGCAGCCCCAGAAACATGAAATGTCAATGTAAACAGCTGGGAAGGCAGAGAGAGTACCCCCTATCAGGAGCCCCACTGCACCCCCAGAAAACAACCAGAGACAACCCCCAGGAAACAACCTCGATCCCAACAAGGCAAGAGGCCCAGATAAGTGGAAAAAATGGCCTGCTAATTGGCCAACCACTCTTGCCCAGGGACGCTCCAGGAACAATTCGGGGTACTGAGGCCCCTGTGCACCCAGGGGGAGGATCCTAATCCTTAAGAGTCTGTACTTGGGGAAACATAGCTAGAAAACTGATAGGATCATGGAAAACAGAAAAAAATATATGTAAAAAAGATAAGTAACTAAAAAAGGTGAACAAATCAGTACCGTCGCACTTGGTACCAGCTATTACCATACAGTAAAGTTGAAAACAACATACAGTAGTAGCATCCATATACAAAGACAAAGGATACAAAAAATAAAACACAATTGTATCAAGAATAAGCAAAAATTCAACATTATTTCATACTGTTTACAAAAATGGCTAAAGCTTAAAGAATCATAAATCCTGAATGGCAGGTATCATTCAGCATATAAATTCATCTAGTCTCATGTTGAAGCATTTTATCCACATCATAGCCACATTCATGAGGCAGTATATGCTCCAAAGCATAAAATATCATTGCTGATGTATCAAAATAATGGTACAAGCCTATGTGCATACTAATCAGTGCCTCCATTTTCCTTTGACACAAGGGACACATGGTTCCTGATACTTTAAAAAAAAAAAAAAAAAATTTGGTCTTCCCCATATAAAATGCATTGCAAACATGCATTCTAAACTCTAATGGTTTGACAACTGATATGATATTTCGGTATCCATTGGGAACCATTAGGAAGAGTGAGTAATGGACCTCTAGGAATGAAAGAACAAAACAAAAACAAGGAAAGATACCTACACTAGTCTGTATCTATTTTTGAGAGGAAGAGTTGTGACTTTCATTAAATGATCTCACATAGATCAAGAGCTTCTGTAAGTTATCTCTTGGTATGGTTTGATGTTTTTAGAGATAGTGGCATCCACTTGTAATCAATCCCAGTGCTCCTTATAAATCTTCCACAATTGTTTATGTTGACTAGAAAATCCTTTTTAATATTCTAGTAGTTTGGGCAATCAGGGATGACCTTTCTAACATTTTCACTTTATTATAAGCCTTCTTAAGGATCTTTCTTGAGTGCCCTCTCCTTTCCAACAAGCGTGACTTCAATGCATCAACTTCACTTTTGAAGTCACATTTATTACTATAGTTTTGAGGAATCCTTAAAAATTGGCTGTATGGAATGCTAGATTATAAAGAGTGTAAACTTGCTGCATGTAGTATCGTATTTCCAGGATAAGTTATCAGTGAATGTCTTTGTTATGTGTTACATCCAAATAATATGGACAAGAAAGAAGGATATCCCCTGACTGGACTTTATCTGGAAAACAATTTATTTTAAACACAATCAACTCTACTCAAAGTGATAAGACAGTTGATTCACACTAGGCAATAGTGTAGGAATAAAAAATGTTTACATGTATATTAGGTCGCTCTATTTAGAAATGACTAACTACTCAATTTATTAAGAGGTCTTTCTGTCCATCAATTATAATCTTGACTTGTTATAAATTATGCATATTACATGTATAATTTGAGATTGTATGCACTGATGTATTTTTGTCCCTTGAATGTTTTGTGACGAGCAGTAGTTCTGTCCTGGTGTAATTGCCTGTCTGCTTAGCAGGGCTCAAAATTTCAAGTCCTGAGCTACTAGCAAGGGCTCAAGAGTTACTCACCACCAGTTGGTCCACCTAATTCATACACTGCCCTGCGCCTAATTTCACCTGTAAACACGTCCTTGTAGATTATCTCATGGAATTACAATGTTTTATGCAGAATCAAGTTACAAAATTAAATATTACCAACATCAAATTTAACAAAATGGGACAGGGCACTGGGGGCAGACCAGAGGGACAGGGCACTGGGGGCAGACCAGAGGGACATGGCACTAGAACTGGGTCTCTTCCCCATTCTCTTGCTGTCTCCTCTGCAACTCCGATCCATCCTCTCTCTCTCTCCCATTCATCTCATCATCAGGAGCCTGTGTGTGCGGCTCCACGCTTGCATGTCCCCACTTCCCCCTTTTATTCAGGCTGGCAGAAAGTAGAGGACCTGCAGCACAGCGGGAGGGAGTACAATCCAGCGCTGAGATCCAACTGCACAGACATTGACACCATAGCACAGCGCACACTGACATCGCACAGCACACATTGAGACCAGTCTGCTCGCAGTGCTCAGGCTGAACTGTTGGACACTTATGCCTCGTTTCCACTGAACAGAACGGTTTGTGTCGGTACAGTTTGGAGCGCTTAGAATGGTTCGGTCTATTCTGCTGAGCATTTCCACTGCAAATCGGACCATACAAGGTTTAGAAAAAATGCCTAGTACTTCCACCAATCAGTGAGATGTATTGTAGGTCCGCCCTAACCGAACCGTTCCATTTTCTATGGCCCCACATCTCAAGCAGGACCCAGAATGGTCCAGTACGGTTCGCTTTCATAGCACGCTTTCATAATGGAAACAACCAAAATAGCGTATCGTACAGAACCGATCCGCTCAGTGGAAACGAGGCATTACATAGAGCACAAGGAGAAGAAAACTGCACAAACTGGAAGGCTGCCACTCTCATGTCAGGGCAACTTTTAGTGAGCGCTGCACCGGAGTGGTAATTTTCGCAATACTCCACCTCACTCATTACTTTCTGCTCTCCAGCTACATTGGTCGGGGGGGAGGGGGCAGGCTCAGAGAGGTCATACTGTTAGGTCCCATGGCTTAATGAGAATTGTAAGGAGAGCACCTGTGTACTGCTCTGCCTGTGCGCGGCTCACCAGACTACTTTATCCTCTTCGGCCGCCAATCTCATCGGGACTCTAAGTGTAGGCACAGATTGCAGGGAGATTGGTCATGCAGCCCTGTCATCACTCGCCCCCAGCCTAAATCCACTCGCCAAATGCTAGTAGGCGAGTGGAAATTTTGAGGGCTGTGCTTAGTATTTACCACTTGATGGCGCCATCCATCCGAGATATAATTTCTCTATATATTAGTATTTAATCTAAAGCACCTTTTACAATTGACCTCCCCCGGGATTTGCACACAGCATTCCCGACACAGGCAGCCACCCAGATTTGGTAATCCAAGGCGGCATTGTCTGGCTGGCCGTAGAGATGGACTTATGCCGTCCGGCTGCCACACATGTTGTTGTTGCACATGTTGCTGTGGCAAATGTTGTTGTTGCACATGTTGTTGTTGCACATACATCCCCTGAATTTGAGCGGGTGGCCTAATTGAAGGTACAGGCATACCCCACTTTTAAGTACACAATGGGGTTTATTTACTAAACCTGGAAAGTGAAAAAATCAAACTCACTTCTGCATAAAAACCAATGAGCTTCCAGGCCTTATTACCAGGCTTAATTGAACAAGCTGGGGATAGAAGCTCATTTGTTTCTATGCAGAAGTGAGCCTGATTTTGCGTTTTCCAGCTTTAGTAAATAAACCCCATTGTGTACTTAACCACTTGACCACTGGGCACTTAAACCCCCTTCCTAACCAGACCAATTTTCAGCTTTCGGTGCTCTCACAATTTGAATGACAATTACTCAGTCATACAACATTGTACCCATTTGAAATTTTTGTCCTTTTTTTCACACAAATAGAGCTTTCTTTTGGTGGTATTTGATCACTTCTGTTTTTTTTTTTTTTGCGCTATAAAAGAAAAACGACTGAAAATTCTGTAAAAAAAATCAAAAAAATCTTGTTTCTGTCATATTAGCGGGTTATTTCTCACACACAGCATATGCATACCACAAATTACACCCCAAAACACATTATGCTATTCCTCCTGAGTATGGCGGTACCACATGTGTGAGACTTTTACACAGCGTGGCCACATACAGAGGCCCAACATGCAGGGAACACCATCACCCAGACCAATTCTGACATTTCTCTCCTACATGTAAAAATTGTCATTTATTTGCTAGAAAATTACATAGAACCCCAAAACATTATATATGCTTTTTTAGCAAAGACCCTAGAGAATACAATGGCGGCGGTTACAACTTTTTATCTCGCATGGTATTTTCGTAGAATTTTTTTGAACGCGTGTTTTTAAAAAAAAACTGTTTTGTGCTAAAAAAAACAAAACAGTAAACTTAGCCCAATTCTTTTTCAGAATGTGAAAGATGAAGTTACGCCGAGTAAATAGATACCCAACATGTCACCCTTCAAAATTGCGCACAATGATGGAATTCGCTACCTAAAAATCCCCATAGGCGACGCTTTAATTACTTTTATTGGTTACATGTATTTAGTTACGGAGGAGGTCTAGGGCCAAAATGATTTGGCCCTAGAACGTTCGCAGAGATACCTCACATGTGTAGCTTGAACACCGTTTTCATATGTGGGCGGGACTTACGTATGTGTTCGCTTCTGCATGCGAGCACACGGGGACAGGGGTGCTTTAAAAAAATGGGTATTGCAGAGTATTTGGGTATTGCAGAGTATTTGGGTATTGCAGAGTATTGCGCAGGGTATTGGGGTATTGCAGAGTATCGCGCAGGGTATTGCAGAGTATTGGGGTATTGCAGAGTATCGCGCAGTGTATTGGGGTACTGCAGAGAATTGGGGTACTGCAGGGTATTGGGGTACTGCAGGGTATTGGGGTATTGCAGAGTATTGCGCCGGGTATTGCACAATATTGGGGTACTGCAGAGTATTGGGGTATTGCAGAGTACTGGGGTATTGCAGGGTACTGGGGTATTGCAGGGTACTGGGGTATTGCAGAGTACTGGGGTACTGCAGGGTACTGGGGTATTGGGGTACTGTAGAGTATTGGGGTATTGCAGATTACTGGGGTATTGCAGAGTATTGGGGTATTGCAGAGTGCTGGGGTACTGCAGGGTACTGGGGTACTGCAGAGTATTGGGGTACTGCAGGGTATTGGGGTACTGCAGGGTACTGGGGTACTGCAGGGTACTGGGGTATTGCAGAGTACTGGGGGATTGCAGAGTACTGGGGTATTGCAGAGCTGGGATGGATGGAGGGATGGCTGGATCTGTGACTGCATTTGTCACAGATCCAGCCACAGCACAGCTCCTGACACCCCGCCCCCCCTCTCCTCGCACACTGTACCGAACGGTACAGAGAGGAGACTCAGGAGAGGGAGGAACTGGCGTTATCAAATGACGCCGGTTTGTTTACAAGTGATCGCGCCGTCATCTGACGGCGCGATCACGTGGTAAATGGCCGCTATCAGCGACAATTTACCGTGATCCGTGATCCGCCAGGTCTTCTAGACCCGGCGAGCACAGACACTTCCGCGAGCGCGTCCCAAGGGACGCGCAATCATGGAAGTGAAGGACGACGTCCCAGGGACGTCGTCCCAAAATAACTCCACCGCGCTGTAGCAGTATTTTTGCTATAGCGCGGTCGGAAAGAGGTTAAAAGTGGGGTATGCCTGTATTGTGGATGGGATGGGATAGGGAATTCGCCTTTGTTGTAAATCATATATATAAGTAGCCTCTTGAAAACTGGAAGGATAGAATGGAGGAACATAGGGGTAAGGTTTGTTTGCCGCTTCCGGGTACTGGCCTGACATTGGGAAGTGAATGTGAGATTTAGCATGTGGCACATATGGCCTTTCTGATGTTGGTTCCTCACTTGGCAGTGAAAACGACTGCAGAACTTGTTCTATAGTGGTTCTCGTTTCCAAATATCGCTCAGGTACTACTTTTTTTTATTAATGGGACAAAATTGAGGGCCATAAGAAAGAATCCACCTTTTCAGTCATTTTTTGTAACACATCTAGTAGACGCTCACTTGTGTCTGTCTGCGATACTGGCGCTCGCTTACGTGCCACTTTGGCAGGCCGAGCAATGCTTGCATGAGCAGAGTAGGGCCCAGGGATCGGCTCTGCCTCTTCTGGGTTATCTAACCATAGATTAGAACTTATTTTGATTCAGGTGAGATCCTCATTTGCTTCCATCAATACTGTATTTACTGGTGCCTCTGATTGTGCCTCAGAATGGCTCTCCGTTTGATCCTCTAACACGTCTTGTTCATCCCAACTAGCTTCGGTCCTGTATTAAAAGAAAGATTTTAAGTTAATAATTCCAATTAGTATGTATTGCACTGAAAAACAGAGAAAAGAATACAAATGTATTATTTTAATTTGGTTTAAGGTACCTAGCTACTGGCAATTCTTTTGGAAGTCTCCACTATGAATTCAAGGTTGGCAAATCAACAATATGTGGCATTGTACATGAGACATGCAGTGTTTTATGGGAAGAACTAAAGCCTTTGGTGTTCAAAAAGCCTACCAAACAAGAATGGTTGAAGGTATCCGAGGAATTCTGGGACCGATGCAATTTTCCAAACTGTTTGGGACCAATCTATGGGAAGCACATTCGCATCCTGAGGCCATTTGATAGTGGGAGTCAGTTTTTTAATTACATTTTTTTTTCTTTTGTATTAATGGCAGTGGCAGATGCAAATTATAGATTCCTTTATATTGATGTGGGTGCTTATGGCAGCAGTTATTTTTTCATCCCTCCGGAAGAAAAACCTTCCAAGAATGGTTTGAGACATATAGGGCCAGATTCAGGTAGATGGGAGAATCTTTACTCTGGAGTAACGTTTCTCATTTACGTTACTCCGCCGACACTTTCGGAGCAAGTACTGTTATTCACATAGCACTTGCGCGTAAACTTGCGCCAGAGTAACTATAATGCGCTGGCGTAACCCGACGCAAGTGGAAGTGGGTGTGATCATATGTAAATGATGGGCGGAGCCCAGCGCAGAGGCTTACGTTCAGCGCATCATCCACAGAGCATGCGCAGTGAGTGAGGCTCCACTCGCCCCCTTGTGCGCATGCTCACAACTTCCGTCGGCACCACTTCACGGGAAACGTCAGCACAATGTGTTCCGTTGCGCGTATAAAAGCGCCAGCGGAAGCGCCATTCCGGCGCAAAAGTATTTCCGTTTCCCCCCACCCCAGGGAGTTTACTTTTGCTCTGTGATGGCTGCTCCCGCTACCCCCAAAGAGAGGAGGAATCTCAATTTTAACTCCCAGGAGGTGTCAGTTATAATCTCCGCTATGGAGACTTTTAATGATTTCCTCCATGGGAAAAAAAGTCGTAAGACCAGCCGGGAGAGGAAGCAGGGCATCCTGGACACCATTGCTGGCAGGGTCAATGTGTTGGGGTACTCCACCCGGACTGCTGGCGACATTCAAAAAAAGATCAACGACCTGCGGCGCAAGGTCCGTGGCAAGGTGGCCACCATTCGGAGCCATGAGCGGGGCACAGGTGGTGGACCCCCATGTCCGGTCAGCCTGACCACGGAGGAGGAGGTGGTCGCCCGCTGCTTGGACAGGGAGCAGTTGAAGGGGGTCCCTGGATATGACTCCGTGGAGGAAGGCTCCAGGACAGGTAAGTGTTTTTTATACCCTATTTGGTGTGTTGCATGTGGGGGGGGGGGGGGGAGGGTACATGTGCCAAGTGTGTGGGACCACCAACATGTGTCTGCTTTGTGTCATCCACAGATGACGGAGCTGGGCCATCATCTCTTGCCGTCCAGTCCACCCCAACCTCCCAACGGGATCCTGAGGACAAGCCCCTGGGTGCTGAAGACACCGAGGTGGAGGAGAGTGCCCACACCACCTCTGCAGAGATGGTTGTGGAGGAGCCTGTTTCTGAACTGGACTTTTTTATTGTTTATTGTATTTTATTGTTGGAGGAGTCCTCCTCCTCTGCAGGGCCCTCTGTCATCCCCTCCCCCATCCTCGGTTGCCCCTCAAGGGCGAGTCCATCCCCACGGGGACAACCTTCTCCTGCCCCCAGGAAGGCGACCTGGAAGACCAGGGGTGTGTGTGATATGGACGAGGACCAGGTGGTGTTGGACCACGCCAGACAAACACAGCAGATGGGGGAGATTGCTGCCCACTTGGACCGGGTCGCTGACAGCCTGGGCTCCATGTCGCAGCTGCCCAGTGGTGTGCAGGACGTTGTCACCAGCCTGGGGGAGGTGCAGGCTGATGTACGGCACCTGACAGCAGCCGTCCAAGACAACACAGCTGCCATCCGTGAAGAGGGGAGGCAGCGGCAGCATGCCCAGCGGCATAATATAACCCACCAGCAGAGGATGCAGGCCCAGACCAACCTGTATCTCAGCCGGATTGCCGTGGCCTTGGAGGGCAGGCAGCCAACAGCTCCCAGGAGTGGCCCACCCGGGGATCAGCCTCCTCCAGATGCCCCCCCACCCCCACCCACTCCCTCCAGGCAGCTGAGGAGCCCGAGAGTGCCCACAAGGAGGAGCCCCCGTCAGCCCAGATGAGGGATTTTTTTTTGTTTTGGTTTATATTATTTTTCTTTTTTATTACTCAGGTTATGAGTTTTTGTTTTATTTTTTTATTACTCAGGTTATGAGATATTTATTTTATTTTTAACTGCACACGGTCAGGAGTGCAGGGGACAGTGTGAATGGTGTGTGAATGTGAGGGGGTGGCACTCCTGCCAGTAAGGGGTGTCACCCTCGGCCGTGGTGATGAAGTTAACCCCACGGCTGTATGAATGACGTGTGAAAGGTGTATGAATGGACAGTGACATCATTGGGGCCTTGACGCTGGCGTTGCTGCTCCCAAGTCCTACATGCTGGACTTGGGCTAATCCAATGCAATGTGCATGTGGTGTGTGTGATCTAGGGACATCAGTGGTGTACACGCGTGCATTGTCTGTGTATTTATTGCATTGCACAACCCAAAGGGCATCACCAGGGATTCATAATGCCCGGTCCTGGTGTTGAACGCGGTCTTCCATTCGTCACCCGCCTTGATCCTTACAAGATTGTACGCAGCCCATTAGATCGAGTTTGGTAAACACCGTTGCTCCCTTGAGGCGGTCGAACAACTCGGAAATCAACGTAAGAGACACGCTGAGACAGAAGGGCGCCTACTCCCGTCTCAGACGCGTCCACCTTAAGGACAAAGGGCAGCCCAGGGTTGGGATGAGACAATATAGAAGCTGAAACAAAGGCAGACTTTAGAGCCTCGAAAGCCTGGATGGCCTCGGCTGGCCAGACATGGGAATTGCTGGCCTTCTTGGTCAGATCTGTGAGAGGCTTGGCCAACCTGGAAAAGTCCCTAATGAACTTCCGATAATAATTGGCAAAGCCCAGAAAGCGCTGCAGGGAACGGAGACCACTGGGCTGAGGCCACTGAAGGACTGCCGAAACCTTCTCAGGGTCCATGGAGAACACCTCCGTGGAAATGATGTAACCTAAGAAGGTTACCTGGGATCGGTGAAATTCGCATTTCTCAAGCTTACCGAAGAGCTTGTTCTCTCGTAACCGTTGCAACACTCGCTTGACATCCAGAATGTGGGTCTCCATGGATTCGGAGTATACCAAAATATCATCCAAATAGACCACCACACACTGCTGCAACAGGTCACGGAAAACATCATTGATAAATTCCTGGAAGACTGCGGGGGCATTGCACAACCCAAAGGGCATCACCAGGGATTCATAATGCCCGGTCCTGGTGTTGAACGCGGTCTTCCATTCGTCACCCGCCTTGATCCTTACAAGATTGTACGCAGCCCATTAGATCGAGTTTGGTAAACACTGTTGCTCCCTTGAGGCGGTCGAACAACTCGGAAATCAACGTAATCGCATATGCATTTTTAATCGTGATGCGATTTAGGCCCCTATAGTCAATCCACGGCCTCAGTTCATCGCCCTTCTTTTTGACAAAGAAAAATCCAGCCCCTGACGGGGAAGAGGATTTGTGAATGTGCCCCCGGGAAAGCGCCTCCCTCACGTACTCCTCCATGGCCTTATTCTCCGGAACTGACAAAGGATATACCTTGCCACGAGGAGGGATGGCACCAGGTTGTAAATCAATGGCACAATCGTATGGGCGGTGCGGAGGCAAGGCAACAGCACGCACCTTATCAAACACATCCAGGTACTCCCTGTATTCAGGAGGCAACATAGGGTGCGAGGAGGCACACAATAACTTGACAGGCCCATGGATGCAACTAGCCCCACACTGTAGGGACCACAAGAGGATTTTGGCCGATCTCCAATTGAAAATCGGATTGTACATCTGGAGCCAGGGGTACCCCAAGACCACCGAGTAGTGAGGAGACGAAATGACTTGGAAGCAGACTGACTCCTTGTGAACGACCCCAATGGCCACCTCCACAGGAAGGGTCTCATGCGTGACCTGCGACGGCTGGAGGGGTCTGCCGTCTATCGCCTCAAGAACCAGAGGGGAAACTCGAGGCTGCAGAGGAATGGAATTTGCGGCAACAAATTCACTGTCAATGAAAAAACCACCAGCTCCAGAGTCCACCAACGCCTGGGTCGTCACCAAGCCCCCGACCCAGGAGAGGACAACAGTGATCAGTGGTTTATCAGCATGGGAAACCGGGGACAAAGAGACTCCACCCAAGATCTGCCCCCGACAGGATCTCAGGTGCGAGGGTTTCCCGGACGGTCCGGGCATGACCACCGAAGGTGCCCACTGAGACCACAGTACATGCATCGGCCCTCGCGTCTCCGAGTTGCATGGGCTCACCTCCAGGCGGGTCAGCCTCAGGAGGCGTGGGAGGAGAGGGAGGCAGGGGTGGGACAGCAAACGTAGGCGCCAAGCTGTTAGGAGGCCTCCGCAGGCTCTCCTTAAAAGAGGGTCTCTCCCTGAGTCTGGAGTCGATCAATATCAAGAAGGAAATGAGGCCCTCGAGCTCCACAGGTAGGTCTTTAGCCGCAATCTCATCCTTCAGGGCGCCCGAGAGACCATGTGAGAAAGCAGCGACCAGAGCCTCATTATTCCAGCCCACCTCTGCTGCCAGGGTACGAAACTCAATGGCGTATTCGGCTACCGATCGTGAACCCTGTCTGATGGACATTAGGAGCTTCGCAGCAGAGGCAGAGCGAGCCGGCACATCAAAAACCTTCCAAAGAGAAGCAACAAAACCGGAAAACTCGGCAACCACCGGATTGTTGTTCTTCCATAAGGGGCTTGCCCAGGCCAGGGCCTTATCCGAGAGCAGCAAGATCAGGAAGCCCACCTTCGATCTCTCAGAGGAAAAGGCATGTGGCAGCAACTCGAAGTAAATGACCACTTGGATAAGGAAACCTCGGCACTGGGTTGGCTCTCCCCCGAAGCGCTGCGGGAGGGGGGCAGAGCCAGACATACACCGAAACACCACAGGCGCATTAACAGGTGCCGGGGTAGACTCAGGCACATCAACCGGAGCGGCAGTAGGAGCGGGCCCTGGAGTGACAACCGAACCATCAGCAATAGGAGCGAAATGAGCCGTGCGTGCAAGCAGGATTTGCAATGCCTGAGCGTACTGATCCAGCAGGTGATCCTGCTGATCAAGTCTGGCAACCAGCGTGGACAGTGAGAGTGGCTCAGTACCGTCAGAATTCATGGCTTGGGCCTAATGTCATGAATCAGACGTACACAAACGGATGAATGGAAGAAAAGGTTCTTTATTAAAAACCAAACAACAAGGTTAAAGTCCAGACAGATGAAAACAGGCAGGAGAGTCTTCCACCGGAGCCAGGATCGATAGCCAGAGATGGGAGTCAGTCCAGCCGGAGTCTGTAACCAGGAAGGTGGTGAAACGAAGCCAGGGATCAGGAGCCAGAAGGAACGTCCGTAGAAGCCGGTTCGGTAACCAGAACAGCAGCACGATGAAGGTAGGATGTGAGACAGCTCTTAACACAGAAGGCCCAAGCAAGGGAGTGCTACAGCAAGCGTGGTATATATATGCTGAGAATACAGCTCCTCCCAGTGGGAAGGAGGAGCCGCAGGGAATGGGAAGTTACAAGAACCTCAGAAGCAAGATGGCCACCAGCACATGTCAGTGATGAGAAGCTAGGAAGGAGGTAAGTCCATGACACTTATTTTACACCTGAAAAAGACGTACAAATTCAAGATCTCACTTCAATTAGACCTATTAAGCATATGGGTTGGCAAGATAAAGCCCCTCCAATTGTGAGAGGGGAACAGAAAAGTGGAGAAGGACAAAGTCATCAAACGCCCCATAACATTCGACCTAAGAAACCTTTTAAAAAACCTTTTAAGAAACCGTATTGGAATCGTCGAAAATCAGAGAGGGAGTATAGGGATAACAGAGGACCAGCGTACCACCAACCTCCTCCTAAACCCCCACCCCATTACCCTCAATACTATAATCATCCACAACGAAGCCCAATTCCAACATACAATAGATTTGAACCTATACGACAATACCAAGAACACCATCCTTATTATCCACCACATCAATATAGTTATGACTCCCAAAGGTCTTTTTTAGACAGGGATCGGAGTGATCACTGACTGAGGAGATACCCTCAGGAAGCATATCGATCCCCAAGGACGCATACTCAGGAAGATCCGTCCCCGACAAGGAAAACCAAGGAACCTCAAAGATCCCCAAGAAGACTCCGAGATGAAAGGGAAACCTGAACACCAGAAGAAAACGGGGGATGTAGAGCGGGAAAGAGATCCCAAAAGAAAACGAGTGGAAAAGGGGAGGGTGTCTTCAACATAAGCGGTAAAACCCTCACTCCAGAGGAGTTAGCAGTTTTAGATGGCGGTCTGAAACATGCACCTGTAAAGAACCTGAATAAGTTTGATACTTGCATAGGCGTACAAAAATATATTAGAAAGATCAATATAAAAAAGTACTTTTTAGGCAATCCAATTAAATATGGGCATTCCACATCTACAGAAATCAATTCATTACAAAACAGTACTCTCCGTAATAACTCTGTGTTTAACCCTCAGGTTAGTAATAACCAATATATAGAGGTTTTAAAAAAACTTGTGCTCCACGATTTAGACGGTCTGAAATTGAAGAAGGTTTCGGACCCTCTACATATCAAGAAGGGCATTCAAAGCCTAAAAAAAATGCAGATATTATAATCCCCCCCTTCGGATAAAGGGGAAAGCGTAGTAGTTCAATCTAAAGAACAATACCATCAAGAACTCCTTAGACAACTGGAAGACGAAGAAACCTACACCAAATTATCAGGAAATCCCACCTCTAAATATAAATTGCAATTAAAACAACTTATCCACCTGGGTATCAAAAGGGATATCTTAAGTAAAAAAGAATCTATCTTTTTGTTACCAGAAATATGTAGAATTCCGGTCATATATACCATCCCGAAACTACATAAAGACAAGGATAACCCACCGGGTAGACCCATTGTCAATGGCATTGATTCGCTCACTGCATGGATGGGCCAGTATCTTGATTTTTTCTTGCAACCTGCAATTCAGCAAACAAAAGCGTATTTAAGGGATACGGAACATGTCCTTCAATTACTGGAAGAGGTTCCTATTTCAGAAGGGAATACATTATTAGCCACTGCAGATGTGTCATCTCTGTATACTATTGTTAAACATCACCAAGCCTGTGGTGCTACCAAATGGCTTTTGAGGAATTACACCATGTTAGTTTGTAAGCAACGTAAATTTCTTATCAAATATTTGGAGTTTTGTTTAAAATCCAACTACTTCTGGTACAACCAAACTTATTACAATCAAAGCATGGATATAGCTATGGGTGCTATATTTGCACCCTCGGTTGCCAACGCATTCATGGCACAGTGGGAGGAAAGTGTGATCTACCCCAATACCCCGACTGAATTAATCTTCTATAAACGATATATAGACGATGTGCTGATCGTATGGAATGGCACCAGAGAAACATTGGAGAAATTCTTTACAAACCTTAACACAAATGATAAAAACATTAAATTGGTGTTTAATATTAGTGACAAATCAGTGAATTTTCTAGATTTAGATATCACTGTAACACAGAATAAGCTCATCACTAAAACTCATTTCAAAAGCATAGACACTAATAGCTATTTATCCCTGAACAGCTACTACTACAGGTCATGGCTCCTGAACATTCCAAAAGGACAGTTAGTACGTATTAAACGGAACTGTACTAACGAGACTGACTTTATTACCCAAGTTGAATTCATTGGCAAGAGATTTAAAACAAAAGGATACTTGGATAACTTTATCCGACAACAAATTCAATCAGTTGCTGGATTAGACCAGAACTCTATGTTGCAAGGAAATAAGAAATCACAGCGTAAATTGGAAGCACCAGCTATCATTTTAGATTATAATATCCAACATAAAGATGTGGAAAAATGTATTAAAAAGCACTGACATGTCCTGAAAGGTGACAAACATTTGAAGCATATTTTGCCAGTAAAACCTAATATTATTTACAAAAGAGCACCCACAATCAGAGATATCCTGGTAAAGAATGTGGTTGATCCCCCTCCTAGGAGTGGATATACGTTGTTTAATAAGAAGGGCTTTTTTCCATGCAAGTACTGTTATGCCTGTAAACACTCAAAAGGCCCACAACAGAAAAGGACAGATTTCATGGCCACCCACATAAACGTGTGTCATCTATTAAGGATTTTATTAGTTGCAACACGGAGGGTGTGGTATACGTTTTACAGTGTACATGTAACCTACAATATGTAGGAAGAACCAAGAGACCGTTAATGGTTCGAATCAAGTAACATATCAAAAATATCATTAAGGGCTTCCCTAAACATAATGTCAGCAAACATTTTGCGGAGGTACACAATAAAGATCCACGACAATTATCTTTCTGGGGTATAGATAAGTTCAATAGACCATGGAGCGGGGCCCACTTGGTCAGAACTATCAGCCAAAAGGAATCCCAGTGGATTCATTCCCTGCATACACTTGTGCCAGATGGCTTGAATGTTGAGTTTGATATTAATTGTTTTTTAAGCAATTTTTAACCTGATATTTTAGCATCTTTTATATAATAGGGTAATAGTCTATCCATTTTTTCCGGAACCATTATTTTATTCATTTCCCAGTATTCCACGGTTTGTTTTTTATTGCTCAGGGACACCACGTGCTATTGTTTTCCCTTATCTAGTCTCCCATACGGTTTTAATTCCATATATGGTGGATTGTGCGGTTAAAATGTCCCTTCAACCCACAACTTTATATTTTAATAAATATTTTACTAGCCATATAATGGTCATTAGCATGATCATTTGGCTCTTTTATTCACAATATGTGTTATGTCGAATGGTCTGTCCATATTCCTTATGTATATTTGTCCAGATAGTCTTTAGAGATCATTTACTGTTTGGATTCCATTTCTTTTTTTCAGCCGATCATTATCATCCTAACCTCCCCCCCTTTTTTATTTTATTTTTATTTTATTTTATTCTTGATATGTTGATGCTGATCGTTAAGGAAAAGAATCCTATTATCCTTACATTTGCCCACAGCTTTTCCCATATGTAAGATGGCCGCTGTATCATGTGAGGGTATCCAGTTTTCAAGATGGCCGCGGATCCATTTCCGCTCAGTAGTATATTTAAGGAAGCATAGTTTAGCCAATCAGTAGCCTCTGATGAAGTCACGTGTCGTGAAGTAACGCGTAAGGCTAGACCTGACCAGAAGTGATGCGGAACCCTGTCCGTCCAGAAGTGTTTGTATTTGGCGTTGTTTTGATTTTATGCTTGAAAGCATATTTTAGTCTTTAATAAATTTCCACATATTATTGATATACTTCACGATGGGAGTCCCCTTTCTTCTGCTTTCTCTTTTGTAATATCACACCTGCATTCTTGGTGAGTCTCCATATTTCTGAAGACCAGCACTGTGCATCCAGCTGAGAGGACGGTACAGTTTCCATACATTTGGCTTGAGGATCTTGTGCAATTTTTCCACATCAGGGAGGTAAGCGCTCTGTGACCTCAACATTTGTGAAGATTCATCTCTATCACCATATTATCTACCTCCTTTTGACAGTTGTTTTTTGTGGATGAAACTGTTTTACATATTTCTTTATATATTGGACATTTTATGTTTACTATTGAATTAGCCCAACTTGCACTTTTGTGAGATCACCTATAGGTTTTATGTTAGGACACTTTATTTAGTGGCGTCTTTTCATTGATTGCACATATAGATTGCAATTTTCACTTGGTTCTTTTGTTTGCACGTTGTATCTGCGATACCTACCTACATTGTTCAGTGCACTTATTTGCGCTCATCCATTATTTATTTAACCCCTCACAGATACTCTAGTTGGACCGCAGGAATGAGTCCTGCTGCAAAATATTGCATCAAAAATTGTAATTACACGCCCCTGTTAGACAGGGGCAGAAAAATTGGGCCTTAGTCACTGGTGCTGGTGCCACAACACTGCAACCCCTCACAGATACTCTAGCTGGAGCGCAGGAATGAGCCCTGCTGCAAAGTATTGCATCAAAAATTGTAATTACACATCCCTGTTAAACAAGGGCAGAAAAATTGGGCCTTAGTCACTGGTGGCAGTGCCCAGAACCAAAAATGTTCTTACAAGCTATCAGCATGATCATTAAAGGGGTGTTCCACCCAAAAAAACGACCTTAGCTTTTCCCACTCCTCACCCCCATACATGCCACATTTGGCATGTAATTTTTTTGGGGGGGGAGTGGGGGCTTCAGTAGGAGTGGGACTTCCTGTCCCACTTCCTGCTTCCGCCGAGGGGCTGGTTAGGCGATTAAGCTTAATCGCCTACACCAGCCCCCTCCCTGTAGGCGATCACATGGGACACTGACGGGTCCCATGCGATCGCCTCTCCAATCAGCGGCGAGCCGCGCCGCGCACGCATGCGCAGTACGGCTCGCGCATGCGCAGTGGGTGCCCGGCCGTGAAGCCGAAGGCTGTCACGGCTGGGTGCCCACAGTCAGGATGGAGACGCCGGCCGGGCAGGGGGGAGAGGAGCGGAGCCCCGGTCGGCGCGTCGCTGGAACGCAGGAGCAGGTAAGTGAGTGTTTATTAAAAGCCAGCAGCTACACTTTTTGTAGCTGCTGACTTTTAATAAACACAACTTAGGGCTGGAACACCCCTTTAAGGAGGAAGAGGATAGTCACTCAGCATAACAGGATAGTCACTCAGCATCTGCATAGGCAGTCTTGAAGGGATCTGACATTTAAAAAAAATTGGTTACATCAGCATCAGGTGCTTGGTAGCTGGTGGTGATCCAAGACTGATTAATTTTTATGAAGGTCAGTCAATCGACCGAGTCGGTGGACAGGCACACCCTGTGATCGGTTACAAAGCCTCCAGGAGCCCTTTTTGTGCGTTCCAAAAGAACGCTGGATGCTGGACAGGCCATTAGCTCAATTGCATACTGTGCAAGCTCTGGCCAGTGATCCATCCTCAAGACCCAGCAACCCAGAGGATTTTTGGTGGGAATGGTGTCCAAGTCTGATCTTGCCCCTAGTTATTCCCGCACCATGTAAAACAGACGCTGGCGATGGTTGCTGGAACCGATCATACCTTGGGGCTGCGGACTAAAAAATTGTCTGAACGCATCGGTCAGACGGCCACCTTCTCCACCACTCCTTCTTTGACTGACCGAAGCCTCAGCAACACGTTGTCCAGGACCAGGATTTTGTAACCTCCCAGTCTCTGGGAAAGCGTTGCTCAGACCTTTCTGCAAGGCCTCCCAAAGATGTTTCATCCTCTGCTACTTCTGCAACGGCAATATAAGGTCCACAACCTTATCCTTGTAACGTGGATCAAGGAGGGTTGCCAGCCAGTAATGATCCCTCTCCTTGATGCCACTAATACGAGGATCCTTTCGCAGGCTTTGCAGGATCAGGGAGGCCATGCAGCGTAGGTTTGCTGAGGCATTCAATCCGGAGTCCTCTGGGTCACTCAAGACGACATGATCCGCAGCCACCTCCTCCCAGCCACGTACAAGTCCATGGGTTTTTGGGACTGTAATTAATCTCTTGAAGACTGCTGCTAATGCTGAGTGCTAGGCTTCATCTCCATGCTGACACAATCCTCCTCCTCCTTTTCCTGTGTGATAGGCAGGCCAGCAGGAACACTGTCTGCATAAAGGGGGCCTTGAGAGGTAAGGAAGTTACATAGTTACTTAGTTGCATAGTTAGGTTGAAAAAAGACACAAGTCCATCAAGTTCAACCATAAGAAATAAAATAATAATAATATCATAAAATCACATATACCCAATTCTATACCCACAGTTGATCCAGAGGAAGGCACAAAAAAACAGCAAAGCATGATCCAATTTGCTACAGCAGGGGAAAAAATTAGGTGGTTCTTGGGCAGGTTGTATTCCTTTTAATGTTGTATTCCAGCCGAGCACTGGCATTATATGACCGGTGGAAATGCACACAGAGTTTCCTGGCCTGCTTCAGGACATCCTGTAAACCCGGGTACCTGTCCAAGAACCGCTCCACCACCAAGTTAAGGACGTGAGCTAAACAGGGCACATGGGTCAGTTGTCCGTCGGAGGGCGGAGAGGAGGTTGGTTCCATTGTCACAAACCACCATTCCTGGCTTAAGCTGGCATGGCGTCAACGACCTCTGAGCCTGCCCCTGCAGAGCTGACAGAACCTCTACCCCAGTGTGGCTCCTGTCCCCCAAGCACACCAGCTCAAGCACCGCATGGCATCTTTTTGCGTAGCCCCTTGAACGCCTACAGAGCACCGCTGGTTCTGAGGACAAAGCACAGAGAGAGGCCATGGAGGAAGATGAAGAGGAGGGGTGGAGGAGAGAGTAGGGTTGCCACCTTTTCTTCAAGCCAAACCCGAACACTTTAGCGGTGCACGGCATGGCACCCCAACCGCGGTGAGATTTTTCAGCGATTGTCACGTGACAAATCGCGGCAAAATCACATAAACAGAATTGTGGGATGCCTCCAATCTAAAATAAGTTTTGCTTTGTGATTGGGGTGCCATTATCCCCATCCCCATCTATCCACAAATCATCTTCCCCTACCAGCACAAATCCTCCTGCCTCCAATACCCCCATGGAAGCCAACAAGGGGTATCATGGGGCCCCAACACACATGGGGGCAATTACAGAGGAGGGGTGCAAATACAGAGATAGGGGGCAATTATAGGAGGGGGTGCAAATACAAAGTAGGGGGGACAATTACAGAGGAGGGTGATGCAAACACAGAGGAGGAGGGGGGGGGCAAACACAGAGGAGGAGGAGGGGGCAAACACAGAGGAGGAGGAGGGGGCAAACACAGAGGAGGAGGCGGGGGGCAAACACAGAGGAGGAGGCGGGGGCAAACACAGAGGAGGAGGAGGGGGCAAACACAGAGGAGGAGGAGGGGGCAAACACAGAGGAGGAGGAAGGGGCAAACACAGAGGAGGAGGAAGGGGCAAACACAGAGGAGGAGGAGGGGGGCAAACACAGAGGAGGAGGGGGGCAAACACAGAGGAGGAGAGGGGCAAACACAGAGGAGGAGGGTAATTACAGAGGGGGGTGCAAATACAAAGTAGGGGGGACAATAACAGAGGAGGGGGGTGCAAATAGATGAGGGGAGTGCAAATACAGAGGAGGAGGGGGCAAACACAGAAAAGGGGGTGCAAATACAGAGGGGACAGGGCAAACACAGAAGAGGGGGGGGGTGCAAATACAGAGGAGACAGGGGAAACACAGAAGAGGGGGGTGCAAACACAGAGAAGACGGGGCAAACACAGAAGAGGGGTGGTACAAATACAGAGGAGACGGCCAATCACAGAAGAGGGGGGGTGCAAATACAGAGGAGAAGGGTCAAACACAGAAGAGGGGGGTGCATATATAGAGGAGACAGGGCAAACACAGAAGAGGGGGGTGCAAATACAGAGGAGACCGGAGCAAACACAGAAAAGGGGGGGTGCAAATACAGAGGAGACGGGGGCAAACATAGAAAAAGGGGGTGCATATACAGAGGAGATGGGGCAAACACAGAAGAGGGGGGGTGTAAATACAGAGGAGACGGGGGCAAACACAGAAAAGGGGGTGCAAATATAGAGGAGAAGGGGGTAAACATAGAAAAAGGGGGTGCAAATACAGAGGAGAAGTGGGCAAACACAGAAGAGGGGGGTGCAAATACAGAGGAGACAGGGGCAAACACAGAAGAGGAGGGGGGTGCAAATACAGAGGAGACAGGGGCAAACACAGAGGAGACAGGGGCAAACACAGAGGAGAAGGGGGGACAAACACAGAGGAGGAGGGGGGCAAACACAGAGGAGTCAAAACATAAGGCAGAGAGAGAGGTAACAGCTGCTGGTGCAGAAGTTTTTAATAAAAATAAATGCTTCAAAACAATCCACTCACTCTTCATGTTAGACAGTCAGAGCTGTAGTAGGCATGTCAGTCTGTGAAGTCGGCTGTCCCATTCTCCCCCCTGACACACGCTGCTGTTTCACTGAATCACTGGAGGAAACAGAGAGCCGCGGGAAACTCATGTGAACTGTCAGCCTCTGATGATGGAGGCTCTGGAACGCTCTGATTGGTCACAGCAAGCCCAGGCTGACAGCTCACTGCAGTTTCCCGTGGTTCTGTATCCTTGGCTTCCTCCGGCGATTCAGTGATACAGCAGCGTGGATCGAAGGGGAGAATTATTACAGCCGACTTCACGGACTGATATGTCTACAGCTCTAAATGAAGAGTGAGTGGATTGTTTTTAAGCATATATTTTATTAAAAACTTCCGTACCAGCTGCTTCCTGTCGCTTCTCTCTCCCTTATGTTTAAATTGCTCTGTAACTGCTTCCCCCGCCTGCCGCTCAGACCCCCCTGCTGTCCGGGTCCTCCTGTGTGTCGGGGCTTGTAAAAGGAGGCACCGAGGTACCCCCTGTCAGCTGGAAATGGTGTCCGGGTGTGAGGCAGAGGGAAACCCGGGCACAGCCTCCTAAACCCGTACTGTCCGGGTCAAAAACGGACAGGTGGCAACCCTAGGAGAGAGGTGTGTCACAATTACCAGTAGTAGCATTTTGGAGGCATGGCGGCGGAACAACCTCCAACAGTACTGTACCTTGTCCTGCATCATTCCCAGCTGCCAGCAGAGTCACCCAATGTGCCGTGAAATATAGATAACGTCCCTGTCCATGCCTGCTGGACCATGAGTCAGCAGTAATATGCACCTTACCACTGACCTCCCTATCCAGCGAGGCATGGACATTGCCTTCCACATGCTGGTAGAGAGCCGGAATTGTCTTCCATGAGAAAAAGAGGTGTTTGGTAACCTGCTGTTGAACAGGCGTTGTCCTTACAGACATACTAGGGAGATGTAGCTGCACAAAGCTGGGATGTACTGTATATATATACTGATTATACTGCAGCTAGCAGAATCAACTGCCTGCCTGTATGAGAACACCAGCAATTGTATTCAGGTAGCTTTAGGTGCAAACTGTGCAAAGGACACAGAACACTAACTGACAATGCTTGCAGCTCCCTGCCTGTGGTATTAGTATGAGAACACCAGCAATTGTATTCAGGTAGCTTTAGGTGCACATTGTGCAAAGGACACAGTACACTAACTGACAATACTTGCAGCTCCCTGCCTGTGGTATTCGTATGAGAACACCAGCAATTGTATTCAGGTTGCTTTAGGTGCACATTGTGCAAAGGACACAGTACACTAACTGACAATACTTGCAGCTCCCTGCCTGTGGTATTAGTATGAGAACACCAGCAATTGTATTCGGGTAGATTTAGGGGCACACTGTGTAAAGGACACAGTACACTAAGTGAAAATACTACAGCTCCCTGTCTATGGTATTAGTATGAGAATACCAGCAATTGTATACAGGTAGCTTTAGGTGCACACTGTGAAAATACTTGCAGATCCCTGCCTGATGTATTAGTGACGCGCCACTCGAATTTGGCTTGAACGGCCCATAATGTTCAAAATTCGGCAAACGGCCGAACAGACGATGTTCGAGTCGAACATGGGTTCGACTCAAATTCGAAGCTCATCCCTACTTGTGACAGCAAGTGATCAAAAAATTAAAGCAACATAGTAAAAATGTAAAAAATGTAATTACTAATTATTAAAAGAAAGTGCCCCTTTCTTCCGTGCTTGCACACAAAGGCGAACGCGTGATTCCGTCCCACATGCAAGTAAACAGTGATCGTTACACACATGTGAGATATCATCACGAACATCAGATCATGAGCAGTAATTCTAGCACCAGATCTCCTCTGTAATTTTAAAGCATCTAAATCTAAAGCATCGCCTATGGATAGTAAAACTTGCGTTATCTATGGCATGTTTGGTATCTATTTACTCGGCGTAACTTAATTCTTTATATTTTACAAAAAAATTAAGTTATGAATTGTGTTTTTTTGCAATGAAATTCTCAAGCTCAAGCCTCATCCTTGAGCTTGCACGTTTTGCTTGCTGAAACTGACCAAGTAGAAATTTGACTAAGTGGTGACTGGTGAGTTTAAAACCAGAGTTGAAGACAGGAGAATATAACAGGAGTCTTCAAACCTATTTGAACTCTGTAGTTTTCCTGGGGGAGCCTCAAGAGGTGGAGAGCCATTCAGGTCTGATACACAGGATAAAGGATCGTGCAGAACTGCTGCTTAAAGGATATTATATGCTGTGTCCCTTATGTGATCTGGTGAGCGCAATCTTTACTAGAGGTGGTGGTGACACTAATTAAGGGTGCTAATTCACGGAGAATATACCGGATTCAACAGCACAGAGCACTTTTTTCACTTTGAAACAAGATAAATAAAAGGATTAAGGACTGTTCTTAGGTGCAATAGCACGCACCAACAGGATTTAAATTTTGTAGAATATTTATATGGTTTAAATTAACACTGGTGTTCATGGACAGTTGTTTATATATATATGTTATATATATGTTTATGGTTTTTAGATAATCAGCGCAGGAGTATATGCCACATATACACAATCCACATTTTCAAACAATACTGATTGTTACATTTGAACAAAAAGCGCTAGAAAAGGCCCCGACTGGAAGTAGTTAAAGAGACATCAGGGGTCTACTATGCCCCTAATGTAATGTAGGTCCAAAGGAAGGGCAGCAGAGCCCAGTATATATGGTGGCGGGATGGAGTACAGCCACAAAGAGGTAGGGTAGTGCATTTCCGTGTGTGAAAGTAAAGTGGCTGCTGTAAAGTGGAAGTGATTCTGCAGAAAGTCGCAAGTCAGCTTAACAAATAAATACACTATAGCAGCTGGGAGTGTGTTTAGAAGCCTTAGCTGTCACCAATGTAAGCCTTATGTTGGTGGCAGTAAAAGGGTTAAATGGCTGAATGCTGTGCATATGCCCATCCTTCAATCACACCAGGCAAATACATAATATTGGAACTGCTGCTTGAAAGTGTTTACTAGTTGTTCTAAAAAAATAACTGTGCCAATAATAGCAGATAACAGGTAATGAATGAAAAGCTGCCTGCAGCAAGGCATATAGTAAAAGAATAGCACAATCTAAATGTTGCCACTTAAAAAGCATTAAAGCTGAATGCCAGCTATTTTGTCTAATGATAGAAAACCCTGAACATACCCCTTTCCTGCAGTCTTTTAGCCAATGGGGTTTGTTTACTAAAGGCAAACAGGCTGTTAATTTTGCAAGAGTAGTTGCACTTTGCATGGTAATGTTCCCCAGAGCTTAGTGAATATGGTGAAATTACACTTTTTTAGACTCTGGTCTGGCCGCACCTGGAGTATGCTGTCCAGTTCTGGGCACCAGTCCTCAGGAAGGATGTACTGGAAATGGAGCGAGTAAAAAGAAGGGCAACAAAGTTAATAGAGGGTCTGGAGGACATAAGTTATGAGGAAAGGTTGCAAGCACTGAACTTATTTTCTATGGAGAAGAAACGCCTGACAGGGGATATGATTTCAATTTACAAATACCGTACTGGTGACCCCACAATAGGGATAAAACTTTTTCTCAGAAGGGAGTTCAACAAGACACGTGGCCACTCATTAAAATTAGAAGAAAAGAGATTTAACCTTAAACTATGTAGAGGGTTTTTTTACTGTAAGAACGGCAAGGATGTGGAATTCCCTTCCACAGGCGGTGGTTCCAGCAGGGAACATTGATAGTTTTAAAAAACTATTAGATAAGCAGCAGAACGACCACAACATACAAGGATATACAATGTAATACTGACATATAATCACACACATATGCAAACTAATCCAGACAGCCCTTCCCAAAAAACTCAGCGCTTAGGATAACAGATAGTACTTATAATAATAAAACTATAAGGTGAAATGATAATAAAACCAAACAAAGTAAAAAGGGAATGCAGATCTACAATGCCCCTCCCTCGCTTATGTAAGCTAGTGATAGCTAGAGCTGCTAGTATCTCCTGTCCAAAGACAGATTTAAATGGATGAAAAACAACATTTAAACAATATATATAAAGCAGCGCTCCTTTTGGAATTTAAATACTATGATATGTGCACTAGATGCTCCACGGACCACGGAGATCTCATCCACCTACTATGGCGCTGCCCGAAGCTTCACCTGTACTGGACGGGGGTTGTTGACACTATTAGCGGGGCCTTCCAGATACAGGTTCCATTGGAACCCAAGATCTGCCTGTTGGGGATAACGGATGGCTTGCTGGCGGAGGATATCCCAAAACAGGCTATTGGCAGGGCTCTGTTTCAGGCTCGTTTAATGATACTGAGACACTGGAAGGACACTGAACCACCTACGGTACAGGAGTGGATTAATCAGATGGGGGTCACGTTGAGGCTGGAGAAGGTGATGTATCAGAGAAGAGGGGCCAGTGGTAAATATGAAAAGTTATGGGCCCCGTGGCTCGATGTTCCAGGTCTGGCTCCGATAGATCTTGTGTGGGATCGTCTATTTTAGGACCTTGATCACTTGATTTCTAGCCATCTATATGCATCCACTGGAGAGGGGGGGGGGGGAGAGAAGGTGATAGGGGACTCTGCAACAGGAAATTATATTTGGCGTAGTGTTAGGATGCATTATATGTGTATCATTCATTGTGATATTGGTTGAAAAAATGCTCTGGAGTTCTGTATGTTATTTCCTGTATTTGCTCAATAAAACTTTTGTTTGAGAAAAAAATAATACTATGATATGAAAGTCCAAAGTTAATTAAAAAAACATGATCAAAGAGATAGTCCCAAAGATGATCCGTATGTAATACATAAAACCGCTCATCACTAGATCAGGTTACAGGCATGGGCATCAAGGATGGTGTTCTCCGCTTGGTACTTGCTCTGCTAACACACGCTAGTTCCTGATCAGCGTGATGACATCACTTTGATTGACAGTCGTCTTAGCCAACCCAGACGCGTTTCGTCATACAATTGACTTTATCTGTGGGCATCATGAAGTCAATTGTGTGTTAGCAGAGCGGGACAAATAAACAAGTACCAAGCGGAGAACGCCGTCCTTGATGCCCATGCCTGTAACCTGATCTAGTGATGAGCGATTTTATGTATTGCCTGACTTTTTCAACCAAATTGTAAGTGCAATTCCTATTTTTATCCTTTTTTTTTAAATTAAACCAAACGGAATTATGCTATGTGCCACCATTTGTCTTTTTCCTAAAGAGGATTGGATTTGAATTTAAATTGGAATTACTCCAAGCTGTGATTTGTGTCATTATTTAACGCTCATTATCCAGCGTTGTTTCACCTGACTATTGCACGAGTGGTGGTGTTGGTTAAAAGGATATTACTGGACCTGTTTCGTAGGAAACATTTCTACCTTTCTTTTCACGGATCATCGTCTCTTTGATCATGTTTTTTTTAATGAACTTTGGACTTTCATATCATAGTATTTAAATTCCAAAAGGAGCGCTGCTTTATATATATTGTTTATATGTTGTTTTTAATCACACACATAGGTTGGACTTGATGGACTTGTGTCTTGTTTCAACCTCACCTACTATGTAACTATGTAACTTTGCAAAGAATAAACAATCAGGTGTAAGGAAAATAAAAAAAGAACATATTTGCTTGCACATGATCGGATGATGGAGGTCAGAAGAACTTCACATCATTCGCTAAGCTCTGGGGAAATTCCTTTGCAAAGTGAACATTCTATTTGCCTTTAGTAAATAAACCATAGTGTGTTTAAAAGCCTGTGCTGCTACCTACACAAGTCATGCATCAGTGGTAGTGAAAGGGTTAATTGGCTGAATGCAGCGCATTTGCCTAGCCTTCAATCACACTAGACAAATACATATTATGTGAACTGCTGCTTGAATGGGTTTACCTTTTGACTTGTTTGGATACTTACAATGTTATTTGTTCTAAATATTATCTGTGAAGATAAATGTAGTGTAGATAACAAATATTAGGGTTAATTAACTGAGGCCCCGTACACACGAGCAAATGAATCTGTTCAAATCGGTCGGACCGACCGATTTGAACAGATTTGTCTGCTGGCTGTTTTGGTTTGATCGCTGTACACACGATCAAACCAAAATTCCTGCCAGCAGACAGCGCGGTGACGTCACCGCACCAGGAAGTAAATCACTTCCGCACATGCGTCGAATCCATTCGACGCATGTGCGAGAAGATATGTCTGCTGGTTAGCGTACTAACCAGCAGACATGTCGGGCGGACGGGTTCCCAGCCGACAGATTTTAAAGCATGCTTTAAAATCTGTCGGCTGGCCAAATCCGTCTGCTCGTCCGTACACACGATCGAATCTGTCTGCTGGGACCGTTTCCAGCAGATAGATTTGATCGTGTGTACGCGGCCTAAGAATTAAATAACATTGAAAAAAACGCAGTAACATAAAGCATGCAGAATTCAATGTTCAAAGGTTTAATTCACTAATGCCTTGTAAAGAGGCATTAGTGAACGCTGTCTTCTCTCCATTCATTTTCAGCGCAGGTGAGGCTGCTGAGAAAGGGACAGGGGAATCTGTTTCCCTAGTACCTTTCTCTGTCTCAAAGGGGAGATGTCAGAGGTCTGTTAAGACCACTGATATCTCACCAAAGCCCCCCCAACAGGGCTGATTAAAAAATAAATAAAAAATTGCAATAAATAAATAAAATAATAATAATAAAAAAAATGTAAATAGTAATAAAAAATTAAAAAACACACTGACAATCCACTACCCCCTCTAAAAAAAAAAAAAGCCACTGTAAAAAAAAAAAAAAATAAACAATAAAAAAGGGGAAAAAAAAAAAACGCCACTGTCACATGACATAAAAAAAAAAAAAGTATCAGTCCTCGGTATCGGTGAGTACTTGAAAAAAAGTATCGGTACTTGTACTCGGTCTTAAAAAAGTGGTACCGGGACAACCCTAATTAAAATCACTGCTCCCAAAAAAATGGGCGTTTTCCAAAAACTTTTTTGTGCATTGATACACGTCCCCTGAGGCAGGACCCAGGTCCCCAAACACTTTTTAGGACAATAACTTGAAAATTAACCTTTAAAATTTGCATTTTAGAATTCTCTCATAGTGTGTTCCGTGGCATTTCGAATTTGCCGCTAACTGGCGAACAGCCAATGTTTGAGTCAAAATCATGTTCGACTCGAACTCAAAGCTCATCCCTACCAGTAATTATGGAAATAGGGAAACATGTGACTCCTGTCCTTCCCATATGATAATGCCGGTGACTTATATTTATATATATATATGTTGGTTGGATGGTTTTCAGAAACAGACATGTATCTCCAAATCCCTAGTGATCCCTCAAGGATAATGGGATTTTAATTGGAGATAATGGCTCAGATTCATAAAGCAATTACGCCTGTCTAACTGGTGTTAGACAGGAGTCATTTCAAATTTTGCGCGCCGTATCACTAGTTTGAATCCTCAAACCATGATACGGCGGCTTCGGGCTTCGATCCGAGAGGCTTACGTCTTCGTGAGCCTTCGGATCTACGCTGCGATATTTTTGCGGCCGCTGGGAGGAGTTTGCGTCGTTTTGATGCGTCGGGATATGCAAATGTGTTTTTACGGCGATCCACGAAGATACGAGCGGTCTTCGCAAACGCTTACGTCTGTTTTTTTTTACGTACTGTTAGACCAGCTTTTTGCTGGTCTAACGGTGCGTAGCCCATGTTAAGTATGGCCGTCGTTCCCGCGTCGAATGTAATTTTTTTTTTTTTTTTTTACGTAAGTCTTTCGGGAATAGAAATGTCCGTAAACGACGCTACTCAAACAACGAATGACGTAACGACGTGATTTCACTCAATGCACGGCGGGAAATTTGCGAACAGAGCATGCACAGTTCGATCGCCGCGGGAACGCGCCTATTTTAAATCCTTCACGCCCCCTACTCGTGTAGATGGATTGCGACGGGAGAAATACACTACGCCGCCGTCGTTTACTGGACAAAATCTACCTGGATTCCACGTAGAGCCAGGTAAAAAACGGCGGCGTAGTGTATTTCTGATACGCTACGAGAATCCAATTCTCTCTGAATCTGGGCCAATGTGTCTGTTACCAAGTTGAGCACACAAACAAAAAAATCTTATTTTTTTCCTGGTACCCTGCTGGAGGACCCACAGAAGGGTAGTTTTGCTTGTTGTGAGCAGCCTAACCTAAGCCACTGGGCTCTTCAAATGTTTCTTGCCCTCTCACTACCTTGTTTAACCACTTGCTTACCTGGGACTTAAACCCCCCTCCTGTTCAGACCAATTTTCAGCTTTCAGCGCTGTCCTTGAACGACAATTGCACGGTCATAAAACACTGTACCTAAATGAAATTTTTATATATTTTTTTCCCCACAAACAGAGTTTTCTTCTTGTGATATCTGATCACCTCTGGTCGCACAACCGAGGAGGTGGCTGTGCCTCTTCCTCTTCGGAACCGATGTCCCCTACACAGCAGCCGGTGATCTGCTTTATTTTCTCCTCATCCTGTCAGCAAAGGGGAGAACGTCTATTGATGGCCTCCCAGCAATGTAGGCCTGTGCTGTAGCCATCATTATATTGCGGACAGGAATCGGTTAAACTCATATCAATGTAGCGGCCTGCTCCTGTTGAACAGGCGCTGCTTTAAATTTAGTGGGCTGTTATTTGGGTTTAGACTAGTGTGATTAATGTTCGCCTGGGGGTGCCATTACCACCCAGGCCAAGGGTGGCAGCAGCAAGGTCAAGGTGTATTGGGTGTTCCCCTCAGCAGCGAATCAGTGGGAGTGGTCACCCCACTGTACATGCTGGGGAGGGGTACTTAAAGGATCACTAAAGGATTTTTTTTTTAGCTAAATAGCTTCCTTTACCTTACTGCAGTCCTGGTTCTATGTCCTCGTTGTTCGTTTTTGCTTTGAAGTTGCTGTAATTCTGCTCTGATCTCCACACTTCCTGCTTGTCTGGCTCCTTATGAATAATCTCATGGCAGCTTTTCACTGTGGTCCAAGCTGTCATTACTGTGTGTCTAAAACTTCACAGAACCAATCAGATTCATTTTAAAAACAAAACACTGCCCTGTATTTGTTTGTTTTTGTTCTGTGTGTCTCTTTACATCACAGAAACATGAAACCAGTTTAAAAATGAAACTAACCTGCAGGCACATTATATGATTGATTTTTATCTATTTTTAATCATTTTTTTTTTTTTTTTTGATAAATCTTTTTTATCACATTTTTGAACAATAGACAGTTTCAAAAAACAACAAAACAAAACAACAAAAAACAAAACAAAAAGGGTGAAAATCTTGACAGGTACATAAGCAGCAGACAGATAGTGCTTAACAAGTCATGACAGTTTTAGCATGTGATCTGGACAGTGCATGACAGGTATATGCGTACTCGGGACACAGCTGATATCCAGTGCGTCAGACATCTCCTCCATAACCAGGAGCAGCTATTCCCCAATCAGATATACAATGCTCCCGTACCCCTCTACAGCAAGGTATCCATAACTATTCCGTAACCTCGCCTCTTGACAATCAAGCCGTTGTAGGTTCCGCTAACCAGGTACGCCAAATTTTGTTATATTTCAAGGGGCACCCTCTATTTTCATATGTATCTTTATATAGGGGAAGGTTTACAAGACGCTTCCATCGAGCCAGAGAAGGCATCGTGGGTTTCTTCCAATGCATAGCTATATTTTTCCGAGCATAAAAGAGCAATAACCCAATCAGAGTTCTCCTCGCAACAGTCGGTACCAGCGTGTCTATCAGGCCCAAGAGGCACACCCCCATCGTCATTGGCACCGTAATCAGGGACGACTAGGCCAATCAAATCCAGCACTTCAGTCCAATATTGCTGGATCTTAGGACAGGCCCAGAAAATATGTGTAAAGTCTCCCGGGGAGACCCCACACCTCCAGCATTCTGCAGAGAGCTCAGGTTTCATTTTATGAAGCCTATGAGGTGTGAAGTACGCTCTGTGTACTATTTTAAACTGTACAAGTCTGTCTCGCAACGAAACTAGGGAGCTACAGGGGAAATCCCAGACATCATCCCAGTCATCGTTGTCCAGCGTAGGGATATCTCTTTGCCAACAAGCCCAGAGCTTATCCATGGGAGGGAGAGACACAAATATCAGATGCTCATACAGACGAGATGTTGGTTTTTCAGCACATCTGGAGCGAAGTGTCTTCTCCAATCCTGACTGAACCACCATGCAGGAGGAATGTGGGAATTGGGCATTAAACGCATGTGACAGTTGTAGGTACCGAAAAACATAATGATCCGGTAGATTATGAGTCTGTGTGAGTCGGGACAAGGGAATTAAAGTATTGTTCTCTGTTATATGCGATATAAGTTTGATGCCATACTTGGTCCAGACATATGGATCCAGCATGTTGTAGAGATGAGGTATATTCGGGTTCAGCCAAAGCGGAGCGTTCGGCGAGATCTCAGTAGATCTGTATTTCTCCACCGTCAACCCCGCTCGCAATGCGCGTATGGTGGTGCATATGGAGGGGGTCAGGGAGTAGGGGGCACGAGGTCCCCTATAAACCAGCAATTTGAGTGCCTCCAATGAACCTACCACTGCCGTCTCCAGGGCTATAGCTGAATTTGAGGCATCCGGATCTAGCCACCACGCCACTGTCACCAGTTGTGCGGCAAGGTAGTATTTAAAACAATCTGGGAACGCCATACCCCCTTGTGTTTGCGGTCTCATTAAGGTGCTTAGTTTATATCTCGGTGGGGAGGAACCCCAGAGGAAGGAAGAAAAGATCTGATTAAAAAGAAAAAAGTAAGTGAGTCTGGGAACGATCTTCATTTTAATGAGGTTAATTCGGCCCCATAAGGACAGCGGCAAATTACTCCACGCTTTGAGCTTAACCTTTATATCCAGCAACACTGGGTCTAAGTTGAGAGAAATAAAGTCTGTTGCTCGGGGGGAGACAATTACACCCAGGTATTTAAAAGTGCCTACCCCCTGAAGGGGAGTGTCAGAAGGGGATGTCGTCCTTGCTGCTTGGTCAATTGGGAATAGTAACGATTTGGACCAGTTAACCTTTAATCCCGTGACCCCTGCAAAATCGTTCAGCACTGTCAGCGCACCCTGTAATGACGGACCCGCATCCCCGAGAAAAAGGAGCATGTCGTCAGCGTATAGTGCCACCCTCTCCTCCAGCAGCCCTATGCGCAGACCCCTGATGTGCAGGGACGTGCGCAGCGCCTCCGCCACCGGTTCCACTGCAAGGGCAAATAGTGCCGGGGAGAGAGGGCAACCCTGCCTCGTGCCCCTGAATAGCCGGAAGGGGCCAGACAATAGACCCCCCAGGCGCACAGAGGAGGTGGGACATTTGTAAATCACCTGAAGCCATTTAATGAAGAGCAAAGGGAAGCCCATTCTACGCAATGTCTCCCATAAGAAGGGCCATTCCACAGTATCAAATGCCTTCTCAATGTCTAAGGAGGCAACAGTGCGGGATCCCTCATTAATGTGCTGGGCATGGATATTCGTGAAGAGTCTACGAAGATTGACATCAGTGGCTCTACGGGGCATGAAACCTGTTTGATCAGAGTCAACCACCGAGGGTAGCATGGGGTATAATCTAATGGCAAGGAGTTTGGTCAAAATTTTAAAGTCATTGTTTAGCAGCGCAATGGGCCTATAGGAAGCACAGTAAGTGGGGTCCTTCTGAGGTTTATAGATCAAGGTCAGATGGGCGTGATACATAGAATCCGGTAATTTCCCTTCCGAGAGACATTTTGTAAATAGCGATGCCAACTGCGGCGCCAGCACCTCTTCGTGTGCTTTATAAAAATCTATCGGCAGCCCGTCAGGGCCTGGTGCCTTTCCGGAGGGGAAGGATCGGATTGCATTTAGAACCTCCAATGTTGTGAAAGGTTGCACTAAAGCCTCCCGTTCTGAGTCTGACAACCAGCCGAGGGCCAAGGGGTCTAACAGATCCCGTAGCTCCTCCGGCCCGGAAGGCAGAGGGCAGGCTGGAGGTGTATAAAGTTTCATAGAAGTCAGTAAATGCTTGTAGGATATCCAAAGGGGTAGTTGCCGTCCCCCCGCCCGGGGTGGTTATAGTGGAGATAAGCGTAAGTGGCTGGTCATGGTGAGCCAACATGGCTAACAGCCGACCATTCCTGTCTCCCTGTTCAAAGAATCGTTGTCTGTTCTTATACGTGTCTAGCTTTGTGATTTCTACCAGATGAAGATTTAGTTCTCTCTGTGCCGCTGCCAAAAGATCAAAGTGGCCTGGGGTGGGGTCTGCGCTATAAGTGTTAGTATGGTCTAGTACCGACTGCTGCAAGGACTGAGTCTCCGATGCTCGTTTTTGTCTGATTGCCGCAATGGAAGAAATATATTGTCCCCTAGAGTAGGCCTTAAAGGCGTCCCATGTAATGTCAGTGGGGGCGGACCCTGAGTTTTGTTCCCAGAACTCATTCAACAGTTGAGGCATTTCATCCGCAAGGTCTGGATGGGAGATCCATTCCGGCCCCAGCCTCCACAGAGCTGCGCTACGGGAGGCAGGGGCGCGAAAAAACACTGACAAAGGGCTATGATCCGACAGTCCACTGGGCAAAAAGGTCGCCTCTAGAACATCCGCCAACAACAGCGGGTTGGCAAAGGCTAGGTCTATCCGCGAGGCAGTTTTGTGGGATGCCGAGAAGCAGGAGTAGGACCGTGTAGTAGGATGCTTCCATCTCCATATCTCAACCAAGCCAATTGCTTGGGCCCAAGCGGATAGACCCGGACAATGCAGTTTGGTAGGAGTGGGCCTGTCAAGATCAGCCGACATAGTGGCATTGAAATCGCCCATGACCAACAGCCTTCCAGGGCAAAAGGGAGTGACCCTTTCCAGGACCTTGTACAAAACCGTAGGGGAGAAAGGCGGAGGAACATAAATATTCACCACAATATATCTTTGAGACCATAGGGTAAATACCACCAGGGCAAACTTACCCTGGGGTACTGTGCAGATCTCTTCAATTACACACGGGAAGTTCTTGTGCACCAGAACCGACACTCCCCTACCGTAAGTGGAGTATGTGGCGTGAATCGCCTTTTGAATCCACGGCTTTTTTAATGTTAGGATTTTGCTGCCAATAAGATGGGTCTCCTGGAGGAGGATTATTTGGGGAGAATGTGATTTCAGGTATTGAAATAGGAGGGCTCTTTTAAATTTGGAATTTATGCCTCTTACGTTCCATGAAAGAACGGAAAAGGAGTTATCTCTGAGATCAGCCATCATGGTGGGGACTTAGCAGAAGGACCGGATAGTATACTTGAATTTGGAGACCAATCATGAGCAGCACAATCCCTGTCAGGACATATCTCTGAATATCAGCACTATAGCATATGAAAAACATGAAACGTACCATTAAAACAAACAAAAAGAAAGGAAATAAACAACCCGGGCATGAGGTGCCCTTTCTACTATAACCCATCTCTCTCACGAAACAGGGGAGAGAGCCTGGGAATAGTTTGTACCTCAAACCAAAAACTTGAGCAACTAGTAGAAAACAGAAAACATAACTTCCCAAGCACTGAGTGCTTTTCCTACCAGCATCCGGCATCTCCCAAAAACACCGGGGATGGCCGGAGGCCGGTCTATACCCAAAACTGCAAAAAAAATTGCCTACTTGAGGCGAAGAGTTCCAGGGAAGATCCCTGGTAGTTTCTGGCCTGCAGCAGCAGGCAAGGGTGAGGGGACGTGTATCACATCACATCCGGCGGGGGGCCGGAGTATCCATAGATGCACAGTGTCCTCAAGAGGGTACGTTGAATCGTCTTGCTGTAGCTCCGTTAACTAGGATCTAGCAGAATCAGGGGAAAACATGACCCCAAGTAGAGGGGTGAGCCACATTGATTGCCCGCCATAGAAGGGACCCATTGGAAAACCGGAAACAACATAAGTCAGTTAATGGGATGAAGAAGAGTGGCAGACAACTGGGCAGAGGAGTCCTCTCCTGCGTCCCCTCCGCGGGAGAGCCGTGGCGCCCCACCCGTCATAACCTGCAGAATCAATCAGGTAGCTATGAAACACATCTGCAATCCGTGGAACAAAAGAAAAACAGCCAGGATTGTAGGGTAAAGCAAAAATAAAGTTCACTGCAAGGATAACAGCCAGGTATCAGCCTCTGCAGGGGAGTCAAAAAACCTCACCGAGCCACCATGTTGAACTCGCAGACGACTAGGGTAGAGCATGGCGTACTTGATGTCCCGTTCCCGGAGCCGTCTTCTGACCTCAGTGAAGGTTTTGCGACGTCTTTGGAGATCCGCAGAGAAGTCAGGATAAAGATGCACTACCGTATGCTCATAGGGAAGGGTAGGGTGATTGCGGGCCTCACGGAGGATGCGGTCACGGTCTCTGTAATTGAGAAACCTCACCAGGAAGGGTCTTGGCGGGGCCCCAGGGGTGTTTCGGCCAGTCTGGACCCTGTGGGCCCTTTCGACCACGTACGTCGGGGGGACCTCGGTCAGGTTAAGAAGTGTCTTAAAGAAGGCCTCTGCAAACTCAGCTGGGCGATCCCCCTCCGCCCCCTCTGGGAGACCCAGGACCCTAACATTATTCCTTCGAAGGGGGTTTTCGGCATCATCAGATTTTGCCACCAAGGATTGGACGGTGCGCTGCAGTGTGAGGAGGGCATCATCATGACGGGCAGCAAGATCCTCTGTGGCAGAGATACGTGACTCAGTCTCAGAAAGTCTTCCCCTGATTTTATCCAAGTTCGCCCTGATGAAGGTACATTCCTCAGTCAGATGATCAATGCGGACTAATAGGGAGGTTTTACTCTGTTCTATAGCCGCTAGGATAACAGTGGTGTCCCTGGCTTGTGTCGGAGTCGGAGGAGGTGGAGAGGTCGTCGGGTTTCCCGCCTGTTCCATGTCCGCTATCAGCACTCTAAGTTGATCAAGAATGGCACTGGGGCACTGGGCAGGCTGTGGTGGCGCCTTTTTGGTCGCTGACTTTCCCCTAGATGGCATGAGTAGGTGCCTCTATGCTTTTAAGGCTATGTGCAGATAGGTGGGTCTGCCTCTTTAAGAGCCTGGGATGTGCAGAGGGAGACCCTTCAGTGTAGGGAAGGCAGACAGATACCTGAGGCTTCTGCAGTGCTGTTCTTCCCAGGACAGGAGGGTGGTGACATCTGACTGCTCCTCCAAGTATGCCTGGCACAAGGATGTGGCCGGTCTCCTCTTAGTCCAAGGCACTCCAGCAGGGAGGATGCAACCCGGTCCGTAGGCCGCAAGATGGCGGCGCCCTGCGAGTGCGCGGATCCGGCTGTCTGGTCCCCCGACTGCTCCCCGATGCTGCTGGCCCCCTCCGGAGATGGATTCACGGGCGAGCACAGCTGTGTGGCCTCCCGTTTTGCGGCACCGGAGCGTGGAGGATGCAGGCTCCGTAGGCCGCAAGATGGCGGCGGCCGCGAGTGAAGAACGCCGGCTGTCTGGGAGCCTCAGGCTGCCCCCAAATGCCACGCACCCCCTCCGGAGATGACCCCACAAGTGGATGAGGCAGGGGCGACTGCTGTCTCCGCAGATCGCGGCTCTGGTGTGCAGGAAAGGTAGGATGCTTCGTAGGCCTCAAGATGGCGGCCGGTCTGCGGTTATGCAGTGATGGCCACGGACTGGATGGGGCACAATCGTCCGGCCAGGCTCCAAGATACCGGCCTGGGATGAGGCAGGGGATGTCCAGGGACACGCAGGGTGCTTTTCAGGGCTCACCAGGGTGTGCAGTGAAGCGGATGACCACGGATTCTATCAGGATTTGTGGAGCTCTTTGTCAGCACGTCTGCCTCGGCTTACATCCGGACACACCCCCCATTTTTAATCATTTTTAAAAAGAATAAGTTAAGTATTATGTCTCTATACCCTGTAAACAGTCATTTCAGCAAATACATTTTTTTCCTTTAGTGACCCTTTAAGGGACAGACGGCATTTGCAAGGTTTTCATTTGTGCCTTGTGGACTGCCAGCCCTGAGGTGCGTGTCCTAATTCCTGACTCCGGGACCACGTTGGTCCGGCGTTGTGGCTTCGCCTGGTAGGCCCAGTAGTCAGACTGGGGCCTGCTATTCTCAAAGGGTGATCCTGTGCTGTCCGTACTGCGAGAGGAAGCCACTTAAGGAAGGAAGCCAGGGGAGGACCTATCCTGAAGAGGGCCATGCAAGAGGCTGGTATCTTGGGAAAAGGCCTGTAAACTTCATCGAAGGATGCACCATAACCTGAGAGGCTCGACGGTGGTCGTCTGTCAGATGTAAGTTCTACAAAAGTTAATCTGGAGAGATCCGGGTGCTAAATCCTGTGACAGGGGATTCTGTGGCAGAGACTACTTTATTCCGTGCGCCATCCCGGCTGCTAGGCCAGTGAGAGGGATCTATCCGGGTGAGCAATACCCACTCTGGCTAGAGTGGCGATGAGAACTGTTTACTTCTTTTCTATTGAAGTTCTGCAAATAAATCCTATAAAAAGAAGCGCACTGTGTGCACATTGAAATTCCTCGGACTCTCTTTTCACCCTGGACAGCGAGAAGATAGAGGTAACGTGCCACCCACAAATACTCAGCAGCTCCTTCGGGGGTAGTGTTACATCAGAGTCTCAGCATCTCTTGGATGCCCTTTTTTTTATTGAAGGCATTTAAAAAAAATTACACATGACATGCAGCTGTTAAGACCAAATATACACTATTGTACTTTCACACTATAAAAAGGAAGCATTATTTTGAAAACTGCATAGATATTTTTCTACAATTTCCAGTAGGCCTTATTGGCTAGACCACATTACCATTTAGCTTCAGAGGTTCTGAAAGAGATACAATGTCTTGAAGGCCTCAGTGTCTAAACAATCTAGCTTTGTAGAAAGAACAAAAAGAAAATTCTGTACTTTTGCCCAGGTTCACACTGGGCTGTAGAAGTGAAGCCGTGTGAGTTCAGCTGAACTTGAACGATTTCATTACCGCTTGTCAGACCCGATTTTGCCCATGGGTGGCCATGGGTGCTTGGCCCTAGGTACTATTAAAGGGTTGGATCACTTGTGTCTGGTCTGTGGGAACTGCTGGAAGTTGACTGAAGTGATCAAAGCGGGGAGCTGCTGTGGACACTGTGGAGCACCCCTGCTGGATTTGCTGCCAAGTAACCTGCCACTCAGTATGGCAAATGGAAGTTTGAGGTTCTGCACAGAAGCTTTGGAGTTTATTCTGTGGTTGTGGGTGGAAATTTGCTAGTGAGACAGAACTGCCTATACCTGCCAATACTAAAGATGTAGAGTCGAGGACTGTCTGAGAGGAGCCAATGACTTTTGTTTAAAAAGATGAGTTCATTGGGGTACTGATATTGGGTCATCTAGGCCTGGGGCAGTGTGGAACACTGGGAATTTTAGAGTGACCCAGGGCCAGACCCTGAATCAGCAGCACAAAGAGGTCATCTAGAAACTAAAGAGTGCTAGGGGGCTGCAGCAGTAAGAAGTCTACAGGGAGCACAGAAAGGATCTTTCCCCACCATGCACCAAAACAAAGTGCCTGATTCTTGAGTTCCTCCGGGAGAGGTAACATAACCATGCTGCTCATTTCTCAAGACTGCAGAGAATAGTTCACAAGAAGGTGGCTTTGGAATTCGTTTTTGAGTATCCCAATGTACCTAAGCTCATCATGGATGAAAAGAGCATCAGCAAGGCTGGTGTGACAATGGTGAGTGTGGGAGTATCTTAAAGTCCAAAAGCCTGTCAGAAACCAACACTCTCCTGAGTTCTGGAAGAGGTACCTGAGGATGTTCATTTATAGAAAAAAGGTGGCGATTCAGAGAGCTGGGCTTAGGAATCAGGTGTGTTCCATTAATATCTGGGGTCCTGGCGGAAGGATGGTCGAGGTCCCTGATTGTTTTTGTGAGCTCTATTATGTTTCAGACTGCTGGAGGTCTCTATTGTTTATGAACATAACTGAACCCTTGCCTAAGTCAGGTGGCAACTTGTGTCTTTAATAAGTGACATGCCATTCCATATCTCATGCTAGATATGCAGAGAGGATCCTTTACTTTTGCAACAGACTGATTGACTTGTATCCAAATTATCGGTTGTGGTTGATTTTTTCATTTTTATACAATGCTGTTTTTTTTCTACAGTAGTCACAGGCTTGTGGATAAGAAAAAAAAATGTTTATGTGGACTAATATGTTTTTTTTTTTTATCCTACTGTTGAGCTGGTTATAGTTAGTTGTTGTAGTTTAGAGAGGATATGTTTTTCTGCTCTGTAAGGCCTCGTACACACGATGAGATATGTCCGCTCAAACATGTCCGCACCATCGGATCAAAATCCCCGCCGGCAGACAGCATGGTGACGCGGCGGTGACGTTGACGCCGCCACGTCACCGCTACGTCACGCACCAGGAAGTAAACACTTCCGCGCGCATGCGTCGGATCCATTCACAGGATACGACGCATGTGCGGGAGGATATGTCCGCTGGTTTCCCGTACTAACCAGCGGACATATCCGACGGACAGGTTTGTAGCGGACAAATTTCAAAGCATGCTAGCCCATACACACGATCGGAGATGTCTGCTGAAACGGTCCATCGGACCGTTTTCAGCGGACAAATTCGATCGTGTGTACGCGGCCTAAGGCCTCGTACACACGAGGCAATAGATTTGTTCAAAACGGTCTGTCCGTCCGATTTGAACAAATCTGTCTGCTGTAATTTTGGTTTGCTCGCGTGTACACACGAGCAAACCAAAATCCCCGCCAGCAGACAGCGCGCTGACGTGTCGGTGACGTGGCGGTGACGTTAACGCCGCCACGTCACCGCACCAGGAAGTAAAACACTTCCGCGCATGCGCCGAATCCATTCGGCGCCGGTGCGAGACGACATGTCTGCTGGTAAGTGTACTAACCAGCAGACATGTCGGGTGGACGGGTTCCCACCCAATAGATTTCAAAGCATGCTTTGAAATCTGTCGGGTGGCCAAATCCGTCGGCTCGCCCGTACACACGATCGAATCTGTCTGCTGGGACGGTCTAGCAGACCGTTTCCAGCAGACAGATTTGATCGTGTGTACGCGGCCTTACAGGTTGGCAGAGAATGTCTCCATGTCAAAATATCATAACTGCATTTTAGCTCCAGTCATTCAAATATATTGATCTGTGTCTATTGTCTACTTTCTGTGCCACTAGGTGGTGGTAGAGTTCTAGAAACAAAGTAATGGACTTTCAGCGTTATACCCCAATGTTATACAAAGTGATGCAATTTTAATGTACTGGATGATCATTTCTGGGGAAATGGTGCTTAAAAACTAAAATGGAATGTGTATGTTGTTTACTCCTTTGTTCTCTTGCAGGTAAACAAATCTGCAATTCAAGAGAAAATATATTGCACTATTTTTGTACATTGGTCCACTCTTTGCCAATAGATAGCTAGTGGTAGGGATCCACCTATAATGAGCTACTGATGTTGTATTACTCTATCTGTAAAAGTACCTGTCATGGTTAGTGATGTCGCAAACCTAAAATTTTGCGAATGCGAACTTCTGCAAATGTTCGCGAACGAGCGAACCACCATAGACTTCAATGGGCAGGCGAATTTTAAAACCCACAGGGACTCTTTCTGGCCACAATAGTGATGGAAAAGTTGTTTCAAGGGGACTAACACCTGGACTGAGGCATGCCAGAGGGGGATCCATGGCAAAACTCCCATGGAAAATTACGTAGTTGTCGCAGAGTCTGTTTTTAATCGGGTACAGAGGTGCGTGGAGGGTACAGAGATATGAGGAGGATACGGAGGTGCGTGGAGGGTACAAAGTTGCAGGGAGGGTACAGAGGTATGAGGAGGGTACAGAGGTATGAGGAGGGTACAGAGGTATGAGGAGGGTACAGAGGTGCGGGGAGGGTACAGAGGTGCGAGAAGGGTACAGAGGTATGAGGATGGTACAGAGGTGCGGGGAGGGTACAGAGGTGCAGGGAGGGTACAGAGGTATGAGGAGGGTACAGAGGTGCGGGGAGGGTTCTGTTATTTATTGTTCTAATAAATCTTCACTGTGAAGCAAAACGTAGGTTACTGTATTTGCACTGAATTGGAAATATTTTTTGAAAAATACTATGAATTACAGGCTGTAGAGAACAGTGCGCCATTGCAAACTTATATTTTGAGGTTTTAATTACATTATTTTAATAGTCGTGAACTAAAGTGGGCTGAAAATGAGGCCCTGACCCTAACCCTAACCCTATCTGTAACCCTAACCCTAACCCTATCTGTAACCCTAACCCTGTCTGTAACCCTAACCCTATTTGTAACCCTAACCCTAACACTGTCTTTAACTTACAGAAAGGGTTAGGGTTACAGATAGGGTTAGGGTTAGGGTTACCGACAGGGTTAGGGTTAGGGTTGCAGATAGGGTTAGGGTTACAGACAGGGTTAGGGCTAGGGTTACAGACAGGGTTAGGGTTACAGATAGGGTTAGGGTTACAGCCAGGGTTAGGGTTACAAAAAGGGTTAGGGTTACAGATAGGGTTAGGGTTACAGATAAGGTTAGGGTTACAGACAAGGTTAGGGTTCATAGTGACAGACCAAACTCTGACAGACCAAACTCCCCGTTTAACGCAGCACAAACAACTGCAAACAGTCCATTTGCACAACCACAAACTCCCCATTTACACAAGGTTGGATACCAAGCTAGCCATGTCCCGTTCCTTATCCTCACTGACGTCATTGAATGTCTCTTCTTCCACCCAGCCAGGTACAACACCAAGGGTCCCTGAAATGTGACAACAAGCCCCCTGGGATGCCTGCTGTATTTGGTCTTCCACCTACTCTAAAGCCCCATACATCAGATTATCTTCAGATTTGTGTCTTCAGATTTACCAAAACTATGTAGTACAAGGGCCTGCCTGATTGCATACAAATTGAAACTCTTAAGGTTTGACCTCATATTATATGGTTTTGGTAAATCTGAAGACAAAAATCTGCAGATAATCTGATGGTGTGTATGAGGCCACCTTCCTCGTCTGACTCCTCTTCTTCAGACTCCTCTCTCTCTTGCCGCAGGTCCAGCAATCGACGACGACAAGGCTGCTTCTGGTGGTGATGGTGACCACAACTCTTCCTCTTCATGCTCATCTACGGCCTTGTGCGCCGTGTAATGTACTGTGCAATCTCAATATGATTGGTATGTTAAGTAGTACTATTCTTATCAGTTTAATCCCTGTTACGTCCCCTATCAGGGGACGTGTATGGAATAGAATTTAGACAACCGCAAAGAGTTGTCAATAGTTGACACACTCATGACATAAATTTTATTCCTCTATGCTTCAATCTTGGTGTAGTGATGACTGTGCTCGTGCGCACGTTTGGGAGATTGCAGGCGATGGGGGTTTTTCAAAGCCTATGGTCGTGCTGAGGTAGTTCAGTGACAGTTAAGTGACCCAGAAAACAATGATTCTGCAGTGTGGGCCCATTGTTGGCCTAGTAGGCTTTAATGATCACCTTAGATGATCACAAAGAAAATTAATGTTTTTTCTATTTAAAATTATCCAGCCGATCGCTTTTGGTCTGTTCACAATGAAGCAACGACCTTATCATCTGGGATGTGCCAACATTGCCATTGCCAACACACTCATAGAGGTGGTCGCTTCATTGTGATACACAAGCCCCTTCACCACAACAAGGTAACGATCACGAAGGGGAATTGACACATGTATGTGCCTTTTTTTTGGTTTTGTTTTTGCAGCCACAGTGCAGCACCAGAGGCCAGCAAAAATTAGGTATGTACACATGCCTGAAAAAGTAGGTATTGTTGCAGCCGCTGCTGTAGCAGCAGCCAGAAAGCTTGATGTTTTCCAGGCAGAAAGTGCACTAAAACATTGCGGCTGGAACCCTAGTTGGTGGCGGATAAGTCACACAAGTCATTCGGCATGCAGAGATAAAATACAGCAGCATGTTGACCATTTTTAGCCCAAGGCAGCTCATCTCATCAGGTCTTTTTTAGTCAAATGTATCGCCCACTGTCAGTCCCTTCAGGATCCATGCCTCATTCATCTTAATAAAGGTGAGGTAATCTAGACTTTTTTGACCTAGGCGACTTCTCTTCTCAGTGACAATACCTCCTGCTGCACTGAAGGTCCTTTCTGAAAGGACACTTGAAGTGGGGCAGGCCAGAAGTTCTATCGCAAATTGGGATAGCTCATGCCACAGGTCAAGCCTGCACACCTAGTAGTCAAGGGGTTCATTGCTCCTCAGAGTGTCGAAGTGTCAGCCAAAGACACCCTGGCAGACAAATGACTACTATTATGTATTGTAGTGAATTTTGTTTTTATATGTTATCAACTGTGCCAACAAAATATAGATGAGGTGTGGCACTGGACAGGTGGGCACAGTTTACCCTGTGAGCCAAAGACACCCTGGCAGACAAATGACTACTATTATGCATTGTAGTGAATTTTGTTTTTATATGTTATCAACTGTGTCAACAAAATATAGATGAGATGTGGCACTGGACAGGTGGGCACAGTTTACGCTATGAGCCTGGACACCTTACATTACACAGCACCCCACAGCTCTGGGCCCCTTTATATAGCACCCTGCACCACTGAACCCCTTTATATTACACAGCACACTGCACCTCTGGTCTAGCTAAACTCAATACAGTGTATAAATATATATACAAAACCTGGAATGCATATATATCCTCTACAAACTGTAACTCTACCTGACTAACCTGCCTGCCTGCACTATCTAACTCCAAAAAATTACACTCTCTCTCTCCCTGTCTCTCTCTGTAAACCACGCAGCACAGATTAGAGAGAGAAAAAAACAAAAACAGACTGATTGATTAGCCCTAAAAAGGGCTGTTTGGGGTTCTGTCAGGATGCTGTTCTAACAGCAGAGATCAGATGAGTCTTTCAGGACTGGAGTACACTGGCCTAGCTATCGCTTTCCCTATAAAATCAGCAGCAGCAACACTGTCCCTCCTCTCACTAAGACTGCAGGTTCAGAATGCATCTAAAATGGATGCTGCCCTAGAGGTGGGAGGGTCAGGGAGGGAGGGTATGCTGCTGATTGGCTGGAATGTGTCTGCTGACTGTGAGGTACAGGGTCAAAGTTTGCTCAATGATGACGAATAGGGGGCAGGTCGAACATCGCATATGTTCGCCAGCGGCGGCGAACACGAACAAGCGATGTTCGCCGACGAACCGTTCTATACATCTCTAGTCATGGTATGGCCGACTTTGTCTAGTGACAGCTTCAACTGCACTACATATATGCTGCTATACTCACTTCAAAGTTTTTTTTTTTTTTTTTATTCATGTAGAAAGCCACATGCACTGTCACATTCTCTAACTATTATTGTCTATCTTCTTTACATACTGTAAAGCAGGATACTCAACTCTTGGGAGCAAGAGAATTTTTGGTGGTTTTCCTGGCCCATGAGGACAGAGACAATTTTGGGCTCTACTGTACTGAGTGGAGCAGCATTATATTTGTTAGGTTTAAGTCTGGTTGTTTAATGCTCCTACCTGACTCTGCAGAGGAGACAGCGGTTTGGCATTTTGTTTTTTATCAATGTATCTGCATTTCAGAGATTGACAAGCTCATATTTTTTGAAACTCTTTTATTTCCTTTAAAAAGTTTTAAATCAAAGTTCTAAACAACACTAATGTTTTTATAACTGTTTTTACTGGTAACTGACAGTACACCCAAAACAGCCAATTTCTCTAAGCAGTGTTTGTAATTGTGAATTTTTCATCGTTTTTGTTTGCCATGCCTTGCATGTTTAATTTTAGTGCCATAATAGGTATTGGTTTAAATAGCATATCGAAAGTCTAAATCAAATCATTTTAAGCTCAGTTATGAAACAAAGAATTAGAAATTATGCTGAGAAAGCTAAACTGTGTTATTCAGAGCTGATGATTCCAACCACCCAAGAAATATGTGGGCATGCTAATGTTTTAGACATAAGTTAGAGTTATGGGAAAATACAGCACCATAGGTACCTTATGTGGGTCTTATCATGAGGAAATCAGCATTGTACTGAAATGTTATGATATACATTTTTGAGTGCGAGTCTACCTAAAATAGATATTTCAGTTATGGGTCTTCAGGTAAGAAACTTTTCAACAAAAAATATTTGCTCAACATAGAAATCAAGGCAAATCTTTATTTTAATTTTGTATAGTGTAAAGCCACGGACACACAACCGTTTTTCATGATGTGAAAAATGCAAGTTTTTTAAATTGACATTAAAAACGATCATGTGTAGGCTCCAAAGCATTTTTTTCAATGTGAAAAATGGGCATTAAAAATTTAGAACATGCAGTAATTATTTGTTGTTTTTCATGTCGTGAAAAACGGCCGTGTGTAGGCTTTAACGACGTGAAAAAAACGCACATGCTCAGAAGTTATGAGAAGGGAGCACTCGTTCTGGTAAAACTAGCGTTTGTAATGGAGATAGCATATTCGTCACGCTGTAACAGACTTTTCAGCATGAAGACTGAAAAGCGCGAATTGTCTCTCACCAAACATTTACTAACACTAAATCAGCAAAAGCAGCCCAAGGGGTGTGTCATCTGAATGGAACCTCCCCTTTATAGTGCTGTTGTACGTCACCGCTAGGGATGAGCTCCGCGTTTGATTCGAACGTATTTTCCACTCGAACATTGGCTGTTCATACGTTAGACAAAATTCGAACAAAACGTGTAGTTCGCGCCAAATTCGAGTGACGCGCAACGGCCCATAATTCACTGCGGCATTGCACGCTGATGATTGGCCAAACATGCACTATGACCCTGCATGCTTGGCCAATCACAGCGCGCAAAAAACGGAGAGTCATTATTGGCCAAAGCCAGGGTGGCTTTGGCCAATTATGGCTCAGGGCTTTAGCACACTCCCCACACTATATAAGGCCGCCTGGGGAGTCAGACAAGTGTAATTGTGGGCAATGTAGCCTCTGTTCCGGCCATGGCTGTGCTGGGAGTAACCATTATTGTTCGCCTGGGGGTGTTATTACCTTGTCAGGCCAAGGGTGGCAGCAGCTGTGTCAAGGAGTATTGGGTGTTCCACGTTGGTCCGTGGTTGAGACTTTGCCTGGTGGTCCCAAGAGCTAGACTAGGGCCTGTGTTTATCAGGGTGATCCTGTGCTGTCTGTCCTGCGGGAGGAATCCACTTGATGAAGGAAGCCAGGGGAGGACCTATACTGGAGAGGACCATGCAAGAGACTGGTATCTTGAGAGAAGGCCTGGAAACTTCATCAAAGAATGCACTATACACTCAGTAGTGTATTTAGGATTTGTGCTGCCCTAGGCTTAAATAAAATCGTGCACCCCTAATTTAAATATGACCCACCCCTTCCTGTCAAGGTCACACCCCTTGTTGTTTAAGACCCGCCCTTCCCTTACTCTATCCAAAATGGAAAAAAAAAGTGTTCCTATAGTTCTACTTTAGGCACAGAATTCTGATAATTTTATGGAGAGGACTGAGAAGAACCATGCCAATGGTGCAGCAGAAAATACATGCATACCAGTCAAAATTAGAAGCTCCGCCCCCCCAGTTGCGGAATGCTGGCCACCTGCATACCATATCGGATGCAGTGCGACTGCTTTATGGGCACTAGACTAATTTGTCTCTCTGTCCAGTCTGCCCCATAAGACTGGTGCTACACTAACAGTGTAGCGCAAGCCGGCGACGACTCTTTCCGTGCTGCCCCCCTGCAACGTGCTGCCCTAGGCCTGGGCCTTGTTGGCCTAGGCCAGCATACAACCCTGCATACACTGAGAGGCTTGATGGTGGTCGCCTGTCAGATTCAAAGTACTATTGGAGTTCAGCTGGAGAGATCCGGATGCTGAATCCTGTGGCAGACGATTCCTGACAAAAAGTGTCTCCTTTAAAGGAAGGTCTGTGGCAGAGACTGTACTTTAATCTGTGTGCCATTCCGGCTGCTAGGCCTGTGAGAGGGACCTATCTGGGTGAGCAATACCCACTCTGGCTAAAGTGATGACGAAAGGAACTGTGTATGCTGGAAGCAGGAGTGTTTCCTATCCGATATTATACACCTGAACCTACCTACCCTTCCACCAATTAACTTCTTTTCTACCAAGTTCTACAAATAAATACAAAAAAGGAAGTGCATTGTGTGGACATTGGAATTTCTCAGACTCTCTTTTATAACCCTGGACAGCGAAAAGATAGAGGTAACATGCCACCCGAAATATTCAGCAGCTCCTTCGGGGGTTAGTGCTACATATGTATGTCACATAAATGTTAGAACTTACATCATACATAAATAAGAGTCCAACAAGAATGTTTAAAGGTGGAGTGGAGTCATATTTTATTTTGTATTTGTTTAAATAGTTTTTTATATCTTTTTATTACTATATGTCCATAATCTTTGTTTTTTAAATAAACTTTTAATAACGGGTTTCACTCATGACAAGGGATTCCCAGAGCACTATGAGTTTTCTAACTAGAAATAGGTTTCCTTTCCAGACATTGTATCTCTGATTGACACCTAGGAGGTGCTATCTGAAGTAAAGAGGAAGAGTTGCTTTTTTGTGTGTGTGTTTGTAACGGAACATCCCACACTATGCTTGAGTGCTTCCGTCATATACCGCTTCCTATCAGTCTGCATATAGATATCAGATATTCCAGCTGCCCTCAACACACAACGAGACGAGACTTGTTTGTGTGCTAAACATGGAGGGCCAGATTCTCGTACATAGGCACATCTTAATGCCGGCGTAGCGCATATCAGATGTGCTATGCCGGCATAACTTTGAGAGGCGAGCACTGTATTCTCAGAGCAGATGCTCCCAACGATGCGCCGGCGTAACGTAAATCCGTTGGCGTAATTCAAAGTAGGAGGGAAGTTGGCGTGATCCATTTAAATGAACCGTGACCCCATGCAAATGAATGACCAAACGTTCGGAGCATGCACCGTGACGTGGACGTATGTCCCGCACCCCTATATGCATGCGCACAACTACGCCCCGCGTAACCCCTAAGATACGTCGGCCCATTGCCTACGCCAAGTGCATAAATACGCCCAGACATGCGCCCGTCGAGCGCAAAAGTACACCATTTTTTTTAGTTTGTGGTAAGTACTTTTGCGTCTTGCTTTGTGCCACGCCTGCTCCAAGGAAAGAAAAAAGGAAGAAAAACTTCTCCCCAGAAGAGAGGGCGATAATCATTTCGGCCATGGAGAGGTATGATGCTTGTCTCCATGGGGCAGAGAGTGGCAGCACAAGTAAGGCCAAGAAGGAGGAGATCCTCATGAAGATCACCGCACAGGTAAATTCCCTGGTTTATGAGGTCAGGACACCCCAGGACATTTTGAAAAAGATAAATTCAGTGGGCCAGATTCTCATATATTTGCGGCGGCGTTTACACTACGCCGCCGCTGCGTACTAGAGCAAGTGCTTTATTCTCTAAGCACTTGCTCCGTAGTTTGCGTTGGCGTCTCGTAAATCGCCAAGTGTAAACCCGCGCAATTCAAATGGGGCGGCTTGTATTTAAATTAAGCGCGCCCCCGCGTCGCACGTACTGCGCATGCGCCGGCCGGGGAAAAAGCCCAGTGCGCATACTCCAGCTCACGTCGGGAAGCGTCGTTGAAACCAACGTCAAAACGACGTGAGCGTCATTTACGCAAGTCCCTATTCGCGAACGAGTTAGTAAAACGACGGAAGCGACGGAAAAAGCCGACGCTGACCCGACGCCATACTTAACATGGCGTCCGACGGGACACGACGGCATCCGACGGGACCTCGTAAGGTTACTCCACATAGAAGCTGGGGTAACCTTACGAGTTCGTAAACGACGTACGCGGCGACGGGGCGGCGTAAAAGCGATCGAGAATCGGCGTACTACTTCATTTGCATATGCAAATGAAAAAACAACGTAAAGGCCACCTAGTGGCCGGAGTTGTCATTACACCTACGATCCGAAAGTGTAATTGTATTACACTTGTCGGATGTAGAAGCGTATCTATGCAAAAGTGATGCTAAGCATCACTCGCATAGATACGAGACAAAAAAAAAGGCGATACGACGGGGTATCTGAGATACTCCGTCGTAACGCCTCTGAGAATCTGGCCCAGAGAGTTGTGGTTAATGATTCTTACTCTGAATGGTCCAAGGTTATCAGTGGTGTACCCCAAGGTTCAGTGTTGGGTCCCTTACTTTTCAATATATTTATAAATGATATTGGGTCTGAGATCAAAAGTAACATTTCTGTTTTTGCAGATGACACCAAGCTATGCAGTGGAATAACGTCTTTGCAGGATGTCTCCAATTTACAAGCTGACCTCAATGCTCTGTCTAAATGGGCGACTAAGTGGCAGATGAGGTTTAATGTTGATAAATGTAAAGTTATGCACTTAGGGGCTAAGAATATGCATGCACCATACATGCTAGGGGGTGTACAACTGGGGGGATCTGTAGTGGAGAAGGATCTGGGGTTTTTAGTTGATCATAAGCTCAATAATGGCATGCAATGCCAAGCTGCCGTTTCCAAAGCGAGCAAAGTCCTTTCTTGTATTAAGAGAGGCATGGACTCCAGAGAGAGAGATATCATTTTGCCCCTGTACAAATCATTAGTAAGACCTCATCTGGAATATGCAGTCCAGTTTTGGGCACCAGTTCTCAAAAAGGATATTGGAGAACTGGAGAAAGTGCAGAGAAGGGCAACTAAACTGATAAGAGGCACGGAGGAGCTCAGCTATGAGGAAAGATTAGAGGAACTGAATTTATTCACTCCTGAGAAGAGGAGAATAAGGGGGGATATGATTAACATGTACAAATATATAAGAGGTCCATATAGTAAACTTGGTGTTGAGTTATTCACTTTAAGGTCAACACTGAGGACAAGTCTGGAGGAAAAGAGATTTCACCTCCAAATACGGAAAGGTTTCTTCACAGTAAGAGCTGTGAAAATGTGGAACAGACTCCCTCCAGAGGTGGTTCTGGCCAGCTCAGTAGATTGCTTTAAGAGAGGCCTGGATTATTTCCTAAATGCACATAATATAACTGAGTACTAAAATTTGTAGGTAAAGTTGATCCGGGGTAAATCCGATTGCCTCTCGGGGGATCAGGAAGGAATTTTTTCCCCTCCTATAGCAAATTGGATCATCGCTCTGCTGGGGTTTTTTGCCTTCCTCTGGATCAACTGTGGGAGTTGGGTTGTATGTGATGTACTGTGTTTTATTTTGTTTGTTTATTTTTTTTTATGGTTGAACTGGATGGACTTGTGTCTTTTTTCAACCTGACTAACTATGTAACTATGTAACTATGTAAATGACCTGCGGCGTGTGGTCAGAGGAAAGCTGGGCGAGCTGAGTAAACATGCCAGGGGCACTGGAGGTGGACTAGCCAGTGCGATTAGGTTGACTCCTGAGGAGAGAGTGGTTGCCTGGTGTCTTCAGAGGGAGCAAGTGGAGGGCTTTGACTCAGTTGAGCAGGCCTTGGGGCAGGTAAGTGTGTTTTATCTACTATCTGGTGTGGAGCATGTGAGGGGGTGGAAGGGAACATGTGATAACTGTGTGGGTCTACCAACATGTGAATGTTTTGTGTCATCCACAGATGTGCAGGAGGGAGCAGGGCCATCATCTGCTGCCTGTGGTCGTCCCACGCCATTATCCCCGGAACAGCCTGTACCCCTGGCTGACCCCCTGGGAAACCAAGAGCCATTGGTGGAGGGGAGTGCCCAGACCACAAGTCAAGAGGTGGTTGAGGAGGAGGTGGTCCATATGGACCAGGAGGTTTTCCTCTTTGGAGAAATCTAATGTGTTGGCTGGACCATCACACACAACCACCCCCATCATCTCCAGCCCCTTAGGGTCCAACCCCATAATTTCCAGCCCCTCATGGTCCATCCCCATCATCACCAGCCCCTCAAGGTCCTCCCCATATGGAAGGGCCCCAGCCACTCCTGGCCCCAGGAAGGCTACCAGGAAGACAAGGGGTGTCCCTGAGTTCCTGCCGGAACATCTCACAAGGGAACATGACCGCCAGACGAGGAGATGAGATGCCTGGCAGACAGCCTGGCCTCCTCGGGCCCCTTAATTGACACTCTGCAGGATGTTTCTGGAAACAGTGCTGCGGCGGTCACCTGCCTGGGGGAGCTGCAGGCCACAACGTCAGAACTCGTGGCAGAGGGAAAGTCCCTGAGAATGGCCGTACAGGCACAGACAGCTGCCATGGAGGCGGTACTCACCCACATAGCGTTGGCTTTGGAGGGCAGGCAGCCAGCCAGGGAGGGACCAGGGGATGCTCCTCCACCTGATGCCCCACCCCCCCACCTGAGGCTCCCCCCAGGCAACTGAGGGCCAGGAGCCTGGGAGCCTGGGCACCAGGCGTAGCCCACGCCAGGGCAAGTGATTCCATATTTTTGGGAATATGCTCTGGTGAAGATTTTTTTCTTTGCTCTGGTGAAGAGTATTTTTTTCTTTGCTCTGGTGAAGAGTATTTTTTTAAGGCCTGCACGCGGACAGTAGTGCAGGCTACAGTGTGACTGGTGTGTGAATGTGGGGGTGACACTCCTGCCAGTAAGGGGTGTCATCCTGGGTCGTCGGGGAGAAGTTATCCTCACGGCCGTGTGAATGTGGTATGAATGGACAGCGACACCATTGGGCGTTGCTGCTCCCAAGTCCTGCATGTTGAACTTGGGCTAATCCAATGTGATGTGGATGTGGTGTGTGTGATCTAGGGACCACAGTGGTGTGCATGCGTGCATTGTTCATGTGCCATGATGAATGTGTGTGTGTTTAACGTTCAAAAATATGTTCCACGAGGCACCTCCTGACTGCTGTTCCTTTAGCAGACAGGGTCTTCTCTGGCAGGGGGGGGACTGTCTGGTTCAATGGTCAGGTCATCACATATGTCAATCTCCAGGCCCTTTCTCACAGCAAAGTTGTGCAGCATGCAACATGCACCGATGATCTGGCACACAAAGTTTGGGGAATAAAACAGGGTACCCCCGGACTTATCCAGGCATCGGAAACGGGACTTCAGGAGACCAAATGTGCGCTCCACTACTGCACGGGTGCGTATGTGTGCCGCATTGTATCTTCTCTCTCCTCTAGTTTGGGTATTCCGGTATGGAGTCATGAGATGGGGTCCAAGTACATATGCCGAGTCACCTGGAAGGGAAAAGACAGGAGGATGTTAATGTGCAAGTGGAAAGTGTCTGCGCTGTGCAAAATATAGTAATAATTAAAAAAAACAAGTGAAAATAAAATATGAGCGGATGGAGATGGCACTGGGCTAGGGGTGGTGTAGGGAGGGACACAAAAGGGCTAAAAAGCAAATGGATAAAAATATAATGTTACAACATGATAGCAATGAACAATCTCAGTAGGTCAACAGGTGGCACACATATAATACAGGCATAAATAGTCCAAAAAAAGACAAAAAAAATGCAAAAAAAAAAAAAAAGGAAGCCCACACAGTCAAATAGAAAGTCAAGATCCAAATGTTGGAAAAAAGGAAGAGAGAAAAGTCGGATGGTAGAGGACCCAGCAACTGAGTTTGTGGGAAAGGCAAGCTGTACACCTCAAGCCCCGTACACACGGCCGAGGTTCTCGGCAGAAACCAGCGAGAACCTCGCTGGGAGCCGCATTCTGCCGAGAACCTCGGCCGTGTGTACGCTCTCGGCGAGCCCCGCCCATCGGGAAACCCATAGAGCAAATAGAGAACAGGTTCTCTATTTGCTTGACGGCCCGTCGGGATGAATGGCTGGTTGCCTTTCCCGACGGGCGGGTCGCCGATTCTGACGGCCGGCAGAGAACCCGTCGAGGTTCTCTGCCGTGTGTAGGGGGCCTCAGAGTAGCACACACACCTCAAGTGGTCCCAGCAGCTCACCTCACAGCTGACGGGTATAGCCTAATCAACAGCTTACACACGAAAGTCTGGTGGAGGATACTGTTCTTGGAATCCCAGGGTCAGGCAACACATGCGGGGAGAAGACACACAGCAAGATCGCGTAATACTGATATCACAGGGAGCCCAACACGCAATCTGCACCAGGTACACTTACATGAAGTGAAAGGATCAAGGGCTCATCTCCACGAGCAGCGAGCTCGTCAGTGTCCTACTTCTCCTCTCACTGTGGGTCTTCCTTTTATCACACTGAAGGTGCTAAGTGACTCGAATGGCGATGTCACAAAAAATGGGAAGGAGGGCACATCGCATAATCCAGTATAAAATCTATTCAGTAAAAACAACACATCAAAAAACTCACATTTAGACAGATAAACTGTATACAGCATCCACGAGTAGCAAACTCGTTGGCCGTCCGTCAGGTGCTACAGCTGTCGAGCGCTCCAATCCCGACGCGTATCGTCACACCACGTGACTTCATCAGGGAATGACGCTTGTACTCTAGCTTCAGATTTTATAGTCTACACAATTGGACGCCCGGAGACCATTTTCCCGGAGACCGCGAGCTGGCTCAGTCTAACGCTGAGTGTATTTAGCGCCATATTACTGGGGTCGCTGTGACAGACTGAGATTCTCCTATGTCTAGGGTCACCTTATGTCCAATAGGGCCATAGGGTGACTAAGAAATTATATCATAAATTCTATAAAATGGGACATTACTGATAAATCATGTATGGCAGGATGATGCGGTGATGAAATGTCTAGCTACTGAGTAGATAATTGAATCACCTGAATGCCTTTTAGAATGTGATTGAAGTTCATTGTTGTGTGAGGAGGTTCTATGTTTACACTAGAAGTTTAGATAATTAGTTCATGTTGATTATTGTTCTGGTTGCCTCCTCTTTGCTGTATATAAGGCTGTATCTTTGGTCCTATTAAACAGTTAAGCTGGTTCCAGCATTAAGCTTTGGCTCATGTGTGGATTATTCCACGACTCCATGGATATTCCGACTCGTGGAATATTGGGTGATTATCTTTTATTAGGGAAGAAGGGAATGCTTGACGGGGATATTTTCTACTACCGTCAAAACTGGTTGGCAGCAGCGGGATTTTCCCTTCTACTTTCCTTTACACCAGGATTCCAAGCAGACACTGGGAACAGTGAATGGAAGGCTGGTACACCCGGCTTAAAAGAAATACACTGAAAGAACTACTGGAAGTTCGTGGAAGGATTGCTAGCGACAAAACCAAGCGGGTCATCATAGCAGAATTAATGGAGCTAGACCAGGAGAACTCGGTTACAGCAACGCCAGCAATACATGAGATGGAGACACCAGTGATTCAGGAGGAGGAATCACCAGCCAACAAGCTAATAAGAGAGAAACTAGCATGGTTCTGTCCGAACCCAACGGCGGATGTGGTGCTGAAAGTGATGGACCTGTTAGTGGAGGAGGCTAAACAAATAAGAGACGCAGAGCTACAGTTAAAACTGGCAGCAGTCCAACAAGCAGCCGCACATTCTCCAAACAGTGAGTACAGCACAGCAGACACAAGGAAGATTCCGTTTAGCGCTTTTAAAGCTTTTGATAAGAAAGAACGAGAGCGGCAACATGAGCTGAGAATTGCAGAAATACGACGATCGATGACAACGCCTAAAGAAGCAGCACCAAATGAAAGACAAAGAGAGGTACAGATACCAGTAACCATGGAAGAGGAATTCAGAAGGAGGTTGCGAGAGAAGCAGATACAGCACACCGGACCAGAATCAGAGGAGGTCCTGCTTGGATGGTCTGATTCGATCCGCTGCGAACTCTGGAAGGAAGCGCTAGCTCTCGAGCAGCGACACCAGGGAAAAGCTCTCCCCTCCATCCATGTAAGGTACTGGTCACAGTTTGAAGTAAGAATGCCAGTGTTGGGGGAACAACTGAAGCAGGAGTGGACAGCAGAGTTAAGCAGGCTGATCCGGGCAGAGATGCAGCTAGACGAGAGCTACAGAGCCCTCCGGTGGTATGTAGCCCAAGAGTGCCCGTGGTCAGCGGATGACAGCCCCACAGAAGGCTATGACTATGATGGCCTGGGATTGTTGTATTGGAGGATGTCCAGTGATCCCAACTTTGGGGATGATCGGGAGTGGTGCTTGGAGGACATATGGGAGCAGAGAGAGGAAAAATTGAATATCTCGGGAGGCCACTGGTTACAGGAAGATTTGGAATTTCTGGCCATTCAAGAATGGGATTTGGAAATCGCCTACAAACAGCTGCTAGACTCCGCTCAGCAGCAGGGTGAGGTTCCCTTTGCCTGGGACTATGAGGAAATATCAGCTGACAGTGCTGAAATCCTGGCTGAAGAATCGTCCATGTGGCAGGGTAACAGTGTTCTTTGCCAACCTGCCCCTGCAGCTATGGACCAGGAGGTTATATGGCGGATGCAGCAAGTGCCGACTGACCTTGATGATCCTGTTTCTGCATGGGATGATCTTGAATGGAGGAATGTGCCTGTCCAGCAGTATGCCAGTGAATCGGCAGTGGAAAATCTGGAGATTGCCATTCCCAAAGCTGAAGTTCTGACCGCAGGGCCGAGCTCTGCTAACCTCTGCTCAGTACCTATAGCATCTTCTGGGTTACATGGACAGGAGATGGTGAACCTCTACCCCCAGACACCAGTTGCAGAGACAGGGGATTTAATAGCTTTTTCTGCTGAGGAAGAACAACCTGATGGGCCTCCAGCAGAAGAGCTGGGATCAGGGCCAAACTTCATTGTGCTCTGCCCAGCACTAAGAGCAGTATTTGCGGAGTTACAAGGAACTTCCCCAGCTGAAGCGCTGGTCACCGGACAGAGGGATGAAGACCTCTGCCCCACCCCTGTGGCAGTTCCGGAGGCTCAGGGTGAGAAGATGGCGATCACTCCCCAGCCACAGATTACAGAATGTATGGATGGTTCAGAGGATGTTACGGATTATGCAACCCCAGCAGAAGTGCTGGCAACAGGGCAGAGTGCCAGCCATCTCTGCCCAGCACTAGAACCAACTGTGGAGTCCCAGGGGGCCGGGGCGGTTGGCCCCCCTCCCCAGCAACCAGCTGAGGTGGTAAAGCTCTTACTCCCAGCTGAATCACTGGCAGCAGGACAGGATGCTACTGGCGGCTGCACCCCACTACAGCTTGAGTGGATATCGGTGGATGGGACTGTGGTCTCCACTCACAGCAACCCAGCCGAAGAGCTGGCAACAGAGCAGAGTGCCCCGGGCCTCTGCTCTCAACTAACTGAAGAGGGGGTTCCTGTGGTAGTGGATGGGACTTCGATCTCCACTGACACAACCCCAGAAAATGGTGCAGCTCTGAGACAGGAGGATGTCGGCTTTGCTTTGCAAGCACCGGGGGATTTTTACCTCACACCAGTGGATGGGACTTCAGTCTCCACTGGTATACCCCATAAATGGTGGCCAGTTGGCCCAGATCCCCAACAGCATGATGGACTGAGCCCAGCCACCCTGTCTTCCCTCCAGTGGCTGAAAGGAGTCGGGGAGAAGGGCCAGTCCAGGCCTATCCCCAGCGGCAGGCGTGTTCTCTGAGAGAGGCAGTGGATGGCAGGGTGAGTAATGCTCTGTTTGAAGCAACTTATTTGGGGTACAGTGTGGATACCAGCATTGGAGGACTGGAACTACTGACTGACTTCGTTTGGGGTTCCCTCTACTGGTATCAACTACACCTTGCAGCCAAGATTGGAGGTCATGCGGACAGACTATGTGAATTCACTTTGTCCGACTAACGCATGACCAGACCAGGTGGAGGTCTGGGACCCTGTTAGTCATCTTCTGATGGGGGAGAAATGTGACAGACTGAGATTCTCCTATGTCTAGGGTCACCTTATGTCCAATAGGGCCATAGGGTGACTAAGAAAGTATATCATAAATTCTATGAGATGGGACATTACTGATAAATCATGTATGGCAGGATATCTTGAAATATTAAAAGTTGTTGGCTTATTCTGAGCCACAACCGGTCAATAAGAGGGCTCATTCCTCTGTGTAATAAGCTATTGAAATGCTAAGTGGAGCCGGGCTTGTGAAATACCTTTCCATTGTGTTCTGCAGGTGAATAGATGATGCGGTGACGAAATGTCTAGCTACTGAGTAGATAATTGAATCACCTGAATGCCTTTTAGAATGTGATTGAAGTTCATTGTTGTGTGAGAAGGTTCTATGTTTACACTAGAAGATTAGATAATTAGTTCATGTTGATTATTGTTCTGGTTGCCTCCTCTTTGCTGTATATAAGGCTGTATCTTTGGTCCTATTAAACAGTTAAGCTGGTTCCAGCATTAAGCTTTGGCTCATGTGTGGATTATTCCGCGACTCCATGGATATTCCGACTCGTGGAATATTGGGTGATTATCTTTTATTAGGGAAGAAGGGAATGCTTGACGGGGATATTTTCTACTACCGTCACAGTCTCTACTTGAGGAGATGGTTAAAGCTCAGATTAACAAAAAATGTAGCGTCACTCCCGTTGTGCACGAGGGATAGAACGAGCAGACAAGGGAGCGTACAGGGAACTGTGGACACAGAGAAAACTAGATACGGGGGAAACTGAAGGTGGTGAAGGATAAATTAAAACGTGATAAGCCTAATAGAAGTCCATCCAATATGAAAAGTAACCCCAAAGGGCTGCATGTCTGCATAGGGGGAATAATAAAATTAATAAAAATGGTTAAAACAACAGGATAAAATATAAAATGTGGTGACAGATCCTCATATAGTTATATGGAACAGCAGACCTACAGCAGACCTACGGGCAGTTCCATCTCAAGGGGGTGCATGAGCCGGGCCACGGACCACAAAAGGGAAGTGGACCCAACTATGGCAAATAAACACCAAAAAATTAATACCCTTGACATATACCACAGCCCAAAGCATAGTATCAAATGGGCATATAAGGGCCTGTATATAACCTGTATGAATGGTGGAGGGGTGTAGTGCCTGTGAACAGATGCACAAAAGGACATACACTGAGGTGATTGTGAAAGATAGCTATATTTCATAACAGGAGCTCTGTACAACTAAGCACCTCACGTACAGCCCCCAACCTAATGGCACCTATTAACCACTAGCCGACCAGCCGCCGTTGTTCTACGGTGGCAGGTCGGCTCTCCTGGGCGAGAGCCCGTAGCTCTACGTCGGGACTTTCGTGGCCACTAGGGGGCGCATGTGCGCCGCCGGCGGCCAGCGCGCTCGCCCCCCGCTCGCCTCCGAGTCCCGCGCGCGTGCCCGGCGGGCGCGATCGCCGCCGGGCACGCGCGCTCGTTCGTTACAGAGCGGGGAACGAGAGCTGTGTGTGTAAACACACAGCTCTCGTTCCTGTCAGCGGGGGAAACGCTGATCTTCCGTTCATACAATGTATGAACGGAAGATCAGTGATTCCCCCTAGTGAGTCCACCCCCCCATACAGTTAGAACACAAATAGGAACACACTTAACCCCTTCCCCGCCCCCTAGTGTTAACTCCTTCACTGCCAATGGCATTTTTATAGTAATCCAATGCATTTTTATAGCATTGATCGCTATAAAAATGCCAATGGTCCCAAAAATGTTTCAAAAGTGTTCGATGTGTCCGCCATAATATCGCAGTACCGAAAAAAAACGCTGATCGCCGCCATTACTAGTAAAAAAAAAATATTAATAAAAATGCCATAAAACGACCCCCTTTTTTGTAAACGCTATAAATTTTGCGCAAACCAATCAATAAACACTAATTGCGATTTTTTTTTTACGAAAAATATGTAGAAGAATACGTATCGGCCTAAACTGAGAAAAAAAAATGCTTTTTTATATCTTTTTTGGGGATATTTATTATAGCAAAATGTAAAAAATATTGCATTTTTTTCAAAATAGTCGCTCTATCTTTGTTTATAGCGCAAAAAATAAAAACCGCAGAGGTGATCAAATACCACCAAAAGAAAGGTCTATTTGTGGGAAAAAAAGGACGCCAATTTTGTTTGGGAGCCATGTCGCACGACCGCGCAATTGTCATTTAAAGCGACTCAGTGCCGAATCATAAAAAGTGCTCTGGTCTTTGGACAGCAATATGGTCCGGAGCTAAAGTGGTTAAATAACAATCATAACTAGGGCATCACAGTCTGGTCGGAAAGGAGAAAAAAAAGGGGAATATAAAAGTTGACCTATTAGTCAAAGGTCACTCAGAAAGCAATTCAGATCGAATTCAATATTTAATCCCTTGGGTGCAAACGTGTCCATAGATAAAATATATTTGGACTCCAGTTGACTTAAGGATCTCACCTTATGCCCGCTTCGCCAAGGTCTGGAGTATGGTAAAATACCCCAGAACCTAAGTTGGGAGGGATCTTTCTGGTGGGCTATGTTTAGGGAATCCGCATTCGATGTTTTTAACATGTTCTTTGATGCGGATCCTCAGAAGCCTTTTGGTGCGTCCGATGTACTGGAGACCACAGCTGCACTCCAGGGCATAGACAACACCCTCGGTATTACACCCAATGAAATCTCTGACTTCATATTGGGTACCGTTGCTATTTGACTGAAAATTGATGACTTTGGCATTGGGTCGTTTAGTGTGGGTGCAAGAGTAACATCTTTTGCAGGGATAGAAGCCTTTACCCCTGAAGAAGGTGAATTGTCTCCTTGGGGGGTCAACCACACTTTTTACCAGTTGGTCACGTAAAGTAGGGGCTCTTTTATAGATAAACCTCTGTCTTTCTGGCAGTATATCCTTCAGTCCTACATCCGACTTCAGGATATGCCAGTGGCAAGCGATAATTTTTTCTAACTTTCTGTACTGGACCTTGTATTCCAGGACAACAGGGACCAGATCGGCCCTGCTAGCAGGCTTTTTATTTTCCATAAGGTGACTCCTAGATACATCAGTTACTTCCTTTATCTTATCTTGAATAAAGGTTTCTTCATATCCCTTCTGTACGAACCTGTCACCTATTTTCCTTGCCTGCATCTGAAATTCTTCAATATTCGCACAATTTCGTCGAAGACGCATCATCTGACCTTTTGGTATATTAAAAAGCCAGTTCTTATGGTGACAGCTTGTGATGGGGAGAGAACTATTGCGGTCTACGTTTTTAAAATGTGTCCTGGTGCTAAACAGGTTGTTAATTCTTGAGATTTCCAGGTCCAAGAATGGTATGGTTTTTTTCTCTATCTGCCACGTTAGTGTGATATTTTTGCCGTTGTTTAATTTCTCAAAAAAGGATGTTAGTGACTGGCAATCTCCCTTCCATAACACAAAGATATCATCGATATATCTTTTACATACCAGAAGGTCCGATGGTTGATCCATGAATACTGACTTTTTCCCACTTTGACATGAAAAGCCCTGCGACACTGGGTGCAAATTTAGCGCGCCTAGACACCCCAGTTTTTTGTAGGTAGTATTGACTTTTATACCAAGTGGCTGTGCTTGAGGCAGAAGTCTAAACACTTAATGATATACTTCCTTTGTTTACATGGGAGCTTTGTGTAATTATGAAGTCCCCATTCGGTGGCATCGCAGGCTAGATAGTGGGGTATTATGGTGTATAACGATGATACATCGGCCGTCGCCATCAGAAGTGGTCCGACATCATTTCTTCCATCTAGAAGCCTCAACATCTCTTTGGTATCTTTAAAATATGCTTGTGTTTTCTGCACTGCTGCTACAACATACTGCCCAAGTCTAGCTGTTATAGAATTGATCCCATTCACTATGGGCCTAGAGGGGGGATTGGTTTTGTCTTTATGAATTTTGGACAATGCGTATATGATGGGGGTTCTGCATGCTTCTGGGATCAGATATCTGGCCTCCTTTTTGTCAAGCATGTCCTTTTTGAGGCCCAGATGCACTACTTGCTCAAGCTCCTTTTCCATTTGTATATTGGATTTTTTGACAGTAGGCAGGCATCGGAAACGGGACTTCAGGGGACCAAATGTGCGCTCCACCACTGCACGGGTGCGTATGTGTGCATCACTGTATTTTCTCTCTCCTCTGGTTTGGGGATTCCGGAATGGAGTCATGAGATGGGGCCCAAGTACATATGCCGAGTCACCTGGAAGGGAAAAGACAGGAGGATGTTAGTCGTGCATTTCGAAATTTTAAAAATTCGAAAATTCGAAATTTTACAAATTCCAAAAATTCGAAATTTCGAAAATTGAAAAATTCGGAAATACAAAATTGAAAAATTAGAAAAATTCGAAATTCGAAATTTCGAAATTTAAAAAATTAGAAATTTGACAAATTCTAAATTCGAAAAGTTCTAAATAGAAAAATTCGAAAAATTCTAAATTCTAAAATTGAAAAATGCGAAAATTTGAAAATGCGAAATTTGAAAAATTTGAAAAATTCGAAAATTGAAAAATTTGAAAATTCGAAATTGAATTTGAAATTTGAAAATTTGAAAATTCGAAAATTGAAAAATCGAAAATTGAAAAATTCAAAATTCGAAAATGCGAAAAAATCAGAAATATGAAAATTCGTAAATGTAATAATTCGGAAATTCAGAAATACAATAATTCGAAATTTCGGAAGTCCGAAAATGGAAAAATTCGTAAATTTGTAAATTCGAATTTTTGAAAGTCCGAATATTGAAAAATTCGTAAATTTGAATTTTCGGAAATACGAAAATTCGTAAATTCAAAATTTTCGGAAGTCTGAAAATTCGGAAATAAAAATTTCGGAAATACGAAAATTCGTAATTAACGATTTTCCGAATTTTCGTTAAAAACTAATTAGAAACTAAACAAATTGCAAATGTCTAGTAGAAATCCCACATTGCCTTTTGCTGCAGATGCTCATTGGTGGGTCTGATGATGTGGTGGGACATGCGTCTGAGGATTGCGGGGACAACCTGGTGCACACATCTGCTCATGCTGGTTTGTGACAGCCCAGCCACAACTCCACTTGTACGCTGAAAAGATCCACTGGCAAGGAAATGGAGTGTTGCCAGTACCTTGACCAGTGGCTGCAGTGCATGTGAGCGGTGTGTCTTGCTGGTGATGTCATCATGCAGGGCTGTGGCTAATTCCAGGATGGCATCAGGGCTGAATCTTAAGATGTGATACCCCCATGCCAAAGACATTCATGCACGTTCGGTATATCCTCTCCTGTGCCCTCCTCCTACGCGCCTCTGCACACACTAGTAGTGCTATGACCATGCCTGCCCCTGGCATGTTGGCAGACGAATGTGTTGTCCTGCAAGTGTGGTTGCTCAGCTCGTCCGTAACAGTGCTGCTGTAGTTGCTCTCCAGCTGACTTGCGCACATCTGGTGCAAAGTTACCCCTGCTTTATGAGGGGTAACTTTAGGCCGGATGTACGTCTGATGCGCAGCGCGCGTAGCCTGCGTCGGGCGTATGAACGTTTGGGAATTGGCGTATCTCCCTCATTTGCATATTTGAATACAAAATCAATGGAAGCGCAAGATGCGCACAGCGTAAATATGCGCCCACGCTACGCCGGCTTAGAAAAGTTACGTCGGTCGGAAGAAGCATAGTTTCAGGCGTATCTGGTTCTGTGGGTACGGCGCATAGATACGACGGTGCACATTTACACTTACGCGGCGCTTATAGAGATACGCCGGGGGAAGTTCTTTGAGAATCTGGCCCGGAGTGTTTAATAGAACTAAGAATGCAACCTTATATACAGTTTAAAGAGGAGGTAACCAGAACATAAATTAACATGAGCTAATTAACTAATTATTTACCCAGACGAGGTGACACTGAGATATGACCTTTCAGAGTAGACGTCCCGTCTCCGCATTAAACTGCTATACAATACACATTATCATAAGTGTAAACACAGGACATCTTCACACAATAGCAGGGTCAATTAGCACAGAGAACAGACAGATGGCATTAGCATCTAACATTATGAATGATTGTGGATAATAATTACATAATAATCCCAGGTAGCCCAAGATATCATTTCTTAATCATCCTATGCCCCTAGCGGACATAAGATGATTTTAGAGATAAGAGGGTCCGAGTCTGTCACAGTGTTAATGTCAGCTGCAGCTATTAGGCCGCATACACACGATCGGTCCAACCCGATGAAAATGGACTGAAGTCCAGTTTCATCGGTCCAAACCGACCGTGTGTACGGCCCATTGGTCTGTCCTCCTTCGGACCAAAGTTTTAAAACTTGCTTTAAATTCGACCTGATATGCCGCAGACCGATAGGTCCAACCCGATCGTTAGTACGCACGACCATCGGTTCCAAAACCCACACATGCTCAGACTAAATGAGGGGACGGGAGCGCTCGTTCTTGTAAAAGTCGCGTTTGTTTTTGACATGGCACATTCGACATTTTAAAAATTTGTGTCTCGTTTATTGCAGCTCATTTTTTTCTTCGTTCTATTGCTAGAATAAACACGTTCTTTTGCTGACTCTATTTAGACAAAGTTCTCCCATACTGATATTTTTTCTTTTTTGCTTGTGATCTCATTTTTTTTTGTTTTTTCGCAAGCCAGATGTCCAAAATATTTCTTTGTACTCCACATGTATATTTTTTATTTTTTTTTGCAAGTTATCACAACAATGTTTTTTTTTTTTTGGTGAAATGTTTTTTTTTTTTATGGTGGACATTTTTTTTTAATGGAGATTCTTTCTTTTTTTGTTGTCAAGTTATCATACCAAATGTCCCCCCCCCCCCTCAAGGAGGTTGTGTCCATTGTAAATTACACATTGTATTTTGGAAATGTTTGATGGCTATTCACCAGTAAAACACAATAGACAAGGTTTAAACGTAAATTAAATTGTACTCGGAGTCTCAGGTGATCGTGCTAAGGAAAGGTCTGAGGGGAAAACAGGGAAATTGATCTGAGGTGGGAAAGTGACCTGAGGTGTGCCGGGGTCACATGGTCAGTATGCCTAAAAGGGGGCATACCCAAGTAGAAGTAAAAGAAGAAATAGCAATAAAAAACGGGATGGGTCACAAGAAAACCGACGCCCAGAAGGAGGATGGAGGGCGGGTTTAAATACCTCCCGACTCCTCCTACAAACCCAGGCTGACCTTCGGTCAGCCTTTCACTTGTACTCGGAGTCTCAGGTGATCGTGCTAAGAAAAGGTCTGAGGGGAAAACAGGGAAATTGATCTGAGGTGGGAAAGTGACCTGAGGTGTGCCGGGGTCACGTGGTCAGTATGCCTAAAAGGGGGCAAAAAATAAAACAGTAGGATGAGCTAGCCAAGAGATTCGAAATGAAAGTAACTGTATGCAACCACAAGCCCCCAACGTAAGAATGCCTGTGACAGACATGTGGAGCTGACATATGTCCGAAAAAGAAAGCTGACTACCGCCAATCTAACTTCTCAAGAACGAGAATACAGACCCCTCGACGAATGGCAGCAGAAACTGCACCTGTACTGCAAGCACGGCCCAGAGAGGATATTGAAGTTCTACCCTGGTTAAACAGCAGGGAATGGCTACGAGTCATGCCCTGTGCTAGCAGAGAAGGGCGTACTAGGGAAAGTAAAGTGGCCTATCCCCGAGTACATCTGCAAAAGTCTAGTCCCCAGACTGTCCTGGGCCCAGCTTGAAAACCCGTTTGAGCTGAAAGTGGCAAAAGAAGCAAAAAGGCAAGTAGGAACTGAATGTCAGTGAGAAAAAGAACCCAGGACTTGAAGATTAAGCTTCGTCTGTAAAAAAGAAGGCCGTATCAATAGTTTCAAGGAGAGCGTGCTACCGTAATGCATAGAATTCGTAACCGGAGAAAGACAGATGGCCGCAAACTCTGCGATATCTGCTGCCCGTGACATGAAATCTGCAAAGAAGAACAACATCGTTAAAAACATAATAATCAACGAGCCCCAACTCACCTTAGGAAAAGGAAAAAATCCCTACCTCCCTTACCCCTACCTACGTAGGTGTCTGTGACTAACACACGCAGTAACGTAGAGCAATAATGAAAATGTAGCGGAAGACTGAAATGTGTCAGTCTCAAGAAACTAGCAAGGCTGAGCAACCTGAGGCAAATCAGGCCAATTAAAAACGTAACACTCAAGCCTATGAACCTGAAGACGTGTCAGGCAAGTGATGTAAGTAGTGAGATAATGTGACGTATGAACGTGATGAAAGCATGAGAAGCGGATGAGGGGACTTGCCACCGCACAAGCCAATTAGAAACGAACATCTCAATCCGACAGTACCAGTAGACGTGACAGGTAACCAGCAGTGGAGAGTGGCCATGAACAAATATGAATGCACAGACTATGAAAATAAAATGTAGGTAAGTGTGGACTAATGCAGCTGGACTGAGAATGAGACAAACCCATGAATTGCAAAGGCCGAGCAACCTGAGGCGTAGCAGGCAAATTAAAAACGTACACTCAGGCCCGATGAACCTGAAGACGTGTCAGGTCATAGTATGTCGAGATGCATGAAACGTATGAGAAACGGATGAGTAGACTTGCCACCGTACAAGCCGATTAAAAACGATCATCTCAATCCGTAAGCACCCATAGACGTGATAGGTGACCCCCCTCCAGCGGTGAAACGCCATGAATCTACAATAATGATATCAAACTACCAACTAGAAACCATCACGACTGAAACCTGTATGATAGACCTGAAGTTGCATGAGCGACAGGAAGTAGCATGAGAGACATAAGCACCCGACATCGTTAACAGAACGAGAAACGTGAATAGCACGAGAAACGTGAACAGAACGAGAAACGTGAACAGTATGAGAAACGTGAACAGTATGAGAAACGTAAACAGTATGAGAAACGTAAACAGTATGAGAAACGTAAACAGTATGAGAAACGTAAACAGTATGAGAAACGTGAACAGTACGAGAAACGTGAACAGTACGAGAAACGTGAACAGAACGAGAAACGAAAAAACATGAGAAACACGAATAGCATGAGAAGCGTAATACACTTGAGAACATCATACCCAGAACAGCGTAAACGTATGAGAAGCGTAATCGTGTGAGAAGCGTAATCGTGTGAGAAGCGTAAATCTATATGATAGACCTGAAGTTGCATGAGCGACGTGAAGTAGCATGAGAGACATAAGCACCCGAGCACACGAATAGCATGAGAAGTAAAAAAGCATGCGAAAAGGATTGGACGAGAAACGTGAATAGTACGAGAAACGTGAATAGTACGAGAAGCGTAATACACTTGAGAACATAATACCCAGAACAGCGTAAACGTATGAGAAGCGTAATCGTATGAGAAGCGTAAAACGTATGAAGCAAAAAAAGTATGAGAAGCGTAATCATACATACATTAATAACCAATAATTGCATCACAACTAATACCTGCAAGAGAAACGTAAATACGATAAAACATGAATAGCATGAGAAACGTAACGTAAAACGCACCGTAGAAACGTAAAATTGTCTGAGGAAGAAAAAACATGAGACATAACTGCATGAAACAATGTAAAATAGCATGAGAACATAACTAGCCTGAGAAACGCGACACATGAAAGTGCAAAGCACAAGAACATGACTAGCATTAGAAACGTAATCGCAAGGGAACATGACCAGCATGAGAAACGTGATCGCCTGGGAACTATAACTAGGCTGAGAAATGTGCACATGAGAAACTTAACCGCATGGACATGAGAAATGAAAACACACGAGAAAACCATGAGAAACGTAAACACATGAGAACATGACATCCTGAGAAACGTCACGCAATCACATGAGAACGTAACCGCATGAGAAACGTAATGCATGAAAAACGTGATCGCCTGAGAACCATGAGAATCGTGATACCATGAGAAACGTAATTGCATCAGTAACAAACACATGAGCCGTAATCGCATGAGAAACGTAATCACATGAGGAACCATGAGAACGCAATTGCATGAGAAACTATGAGAAACGTAATTGCATGAAAAAACGTAAACGCATCCGAAACAAACTCACATGAGAACATAAAACCATAAATCGCATGAGAAACAAACCCGCATGAAAACTGCAATCACACCAGAAACGTAATCGCATGAGAACATAATACCATGGGAAACGTAATCGCATGGAAACAGTTGCATGAAAAAATGTAATCGCATCAGAAACATGATACCATGGGAAACGTAATCATATCAGAAACATAATACCATGGGAAACATAGTCGCATGGGAAACAGAGTCGCATGAAAAAACATAGTCGAATTAGAAACGTAGTCGCATGGGAAACGTAGTCGCATGGGAAACGTAATCGAGTCAGAAACATACCATGGGAAACGTAGTCGCATGGGAAACGTAATCGAGTCAGAAACATACCATGGGAAACATAGTCGCATGGGAAACTTAACCGCATGAGAAGACACCATGAGAAACGTAATCGCATGGAAACGTAGTCGCATGAAAAAAAAAAAGTAATCGCATCAGAATACCATGGGTAACTTAATCGTATCAGAAACATAATACCATGGGAAACGTAGTTGCATGAAAAACGTAATAGAGTCAGAAACATACCATGGGAAACATAGTCGCATGGGAAGCGTAGTCGCCGCATGGGAAACGTAGTCGAATTAGAAACATATACCATGGGAAACGTAGTCGCATGGAAAACGTAGTCACATGAAAAACGTAATCGAGTCAGAAACACACCATGGGAAACGTAGTCACATGGGAAACATGATACCATGGGAAACATAGTCGCATGGGAAACAGTCGCATGGGAAACATAGTCGCATGGGAAGACACCATGAGAAACGTAATCGCATGAGAACGTGATCGCATGAGAAACGTAACACACGAGGACCGTGATCACACATGAACATGATCGCATGAGAAACCATAAGAAACATAATTGCATGAGAACTACCATGCAAAACGTAATCGCATGAGAACCACCATGAAAACCGTGATTGCATGAGAAACGTAACACGATGACCACGATCGCACGCGAACGTGATCGCATGAGAACGTGACCGCTTGTGAAACATAATCGCATGAGGACATCACTAGCATAAGAAACACATTGCAGGAGGACATTACTAGCATAAGAACACATAGCATGAGGACATAACTAGCATGAAAAACGTAATCGCCTGACATGAATCGCCTGACATGAATCGCATAACATGAATCGCATAACATGAATCGCATAACATAAGAGAAACGTAACCATCAGAAGAACCTTAACTAGCAGGAGAAACTCAAACTTTGACGGGGAGCCCTCAGCACCCACTGGGCTGTCACTGGGAGACATGTGTCACAGGGGAGGAAACAGGCCGCGCTGGGGAAGATGCTCCTTCAGCCAAACAGCGCTCAGCTACATGACACAGCTAGGAGGAAGCAGAGTGAGGACAGGGAAAGCACATGCCCACACACCCGACCCCCCCCTGCACCGGGATGCGACCTCCGATGCTGACTGAGCCCACCAACCTACCGCACCTGACCCAACCAACATCCCCCCATGTGAGGTACTAGACTAGCTTGAGGAGCCATGGAGCGGGTGACGTCATTGGAGCAAACGGGGGGCGGGAGGAACAGGCGGGCGGTCTCCATGGAGCCCTGTACCACGTGGACGTGGGTGCCCGGAGGAGTGAGTGGGAGGACGGCTGGCTCCCCTCTCACCGAGTATGCCCGGAGGAGCAGGAGGGAGAATGGAGGGACCCCCCAACAGCATGAGCCCGAGTGGAGAAGCAGACGGCCCCTATGATGCTGACAAGGGCCTGGCTGACATGGTGGACAGCCCCCCCAATGGTGCCTGCCACAACTACAGACCTGCACCCCCCTGCAAGCATCGGGAGAAGCGGGGGGGCGGTTGGGGTGAGCGGTGCTCAGCTGACAGAGGAGGATGGGGTACAGACAGTCCGCTGGAAATCCTGCTTCTCCACTCGGGCTCCTGCTGGAAATCCTGAGAAGAGCACAATGGACACCTGCAGCAGCTGCCTCCATTGCTCTGGACAGAAACAGGAAGTGACGTGCAATACCCAGAAACCCCACACACAAGAAAACCGACGCCCAGAAGGAGGATGGAGGGCGGGTTTAAATACCTCCCGACTCCTCCTACAAACCCAGGCTGACCTTCGGTCAGCCTTTCACTTGCCATTTATTCTGGCCCAAAAAAATTATAACAAGAACGGCAACACTTGAGCAGTTCACAAAATACATGCAGACTTGGACACCAAAGGCACATTCCTCCATGATCAAGAACAAAATTAACAACCTCAGGAGTCACAATGTGCTTGCCAAAAAACAGAAATGAGAAGCAGCAGCAGATGACATAAAGGAACCCAAGCTGTGGTACTACAACAAGCTCAGTTTGTGGCCAAATCAGCTGGAAGGCAGGGAATCACATTCTTGTCTTCCTTACAGCCTTCCTTCCAGGCTGCCTTTCAGCGGAACTTCCACGGCCCCATCCACGGCCCCTTCCATGTGGTGATGATGTAGCAGCAGGAGGAAGAAGATGAGGAGCAGGCCGGGCCAGGTCACTTAAATCAGTGTCCCTTGTCAGCAGGTCCCTTCTCGTCCACCACATGACCTTGTTTATGAGGTCTTTTGCCAGGCCCCTTTGTTCCTCCCCCACTTCCTGTAGGTCATTGGCGAGTGAATAACTGAAGCTCTCCATTGGGCTGCCTCCCTGATCACCTCCAGGCTCTCCTCCTCCAACTGCCTCCAGTGCCTCCTTTGGCCTGGTCGGCGCATCTGGAGGGGAGGCACCTGGGAGATGGGTCTGAGCCTGGCCACCTGCTGTCTTCCACTCGGTCCAGCCTCCTCCTGGCTGCCACTCACCCCTTCCGCCTGGCTGACATCTTCGGGAGCTGGCGCCTCCTGGCTAGTCTCTTCCTATGTATAAAAAAGGGACATGTTGTAATATTTTGCACAATCAATCACACACCATTTCATGCTCTTGACTGTTTTATTTTTTCTTAATTTAAATTGAACAGACTCTCATTCTGACCCCTGCAGTTGGCATCCCTGACACAATTCTTTCTGCCCACGACTTGTGTTTATGTTTTCAAGCTTTCCTTTTTGGTTTCAAATTCATCTCAATAAACCAACAATAATTAGCAGCCAAGAAATATGTTGTAAACTACTATACCTCACTGGAAATCACCAGATCTGGCTCCTCTGTGTCAGCCAGCTCCTGGGCGGACTCTGCAGGGGTGTGGGGAACCGTGGAAGTTCCGCTGGAAGGAAGTGTGGAAGGGAGGGTGGAAGGAAGACTCGAAAGTGATTCCCGGCCCTCCATTTGATCCTCCAAAAAGCTGAGCTCCTTGTAGTACCACAGCCTGGGCTCCTTTGGATCATGTGCTGCTGCTCCTGACCTCTGTTGATGCAATTTCTTGTAGGTCTTCCTGTATGTGCCGCTGAGGTTGTTAATTTTATCCCTAATCCTGGTGGATGTGCACTCCGGAATCCAAGTCTGCATGTATGTTGCAAATTGCTAAATTGTTGCCGTTCTGATATCGGCCTTGTGATAAGCTGGGTGCCTTGAATCCCAAAAGCAGGGCAGTTCTCTATATTTTTTGATGAAGTGCATGAGGTTGGCGGGAACATTCAATTGTTCCATTTTTAACGTCCAAAATGTTTTTCTAGAATACCAAAATAAAAAATTATAAACACTAGTCTCAGCTTTGACATTGTCAGAATATGTGCACAATCTTTTGAACTTCAAACACAGTGTCTCCTGCTGCTAAAATGCTGCCCAGCTCTGCCCCATTGTTGTTGAAAAAGAGGATTTTACCTGCAGACACTTTGTTTCCATTTCACTAAATACGTGGCATAAAAAAACATGCAAAAGTAATGCTAGCATTCATCAAGGCACTATTCATGTGTAGATATCATGCCCCTCAGCATTGATGAGATGATAAACTGCCTAAATACCTCTGTCCAACAATCACAATCGTTGCCTGATCTGATACAAAATAAAATAAATAGGTAGAGCAGTCTCACATATATATTTTGAGATGTCTCCGAGCAGATGGAGAGCGAAATTGCATGGGGGGCCCCAAGATACATAATAGAGCAAGGGTGCAATCAACATATAAACCCCCCATCCCATGACTCAAGTGTCTAGGCCTCTGCTGGGCCCATTTAGAAATGTACCTTTGTTTCTGCCGTTCCTCACTTACGCTCGAGCAGACTCCGCGTAACTAACGTAATCACATCGTTCTCCTTATATACCCTGCGAATGCGTGAAACACTGCCCTCTTCGTCCGCCCATGATGGACCCTTTCCTCTTTTCCACGCCCCTAATAATTGTAAAACAAAAATATGGCGGTGTCACAGGAGCGTGATTTACCCTTTCACGACGAGGAAAGGCCGGAGGCGGGAATGTCACGATCCAGGCCCAGACGCTACAAAGCGACAAATATGTCACTACAAGAGATGGTGGAGATGGTGGACATACTGCAGAGAAAAGACTATGATGGAGATCATGGCCCATACAACACCCCTAATCGGAGGAAGGACAAAATAATGGACAAGGTGGCGAGGAGACTTTATGACATATTTGGTGTCACCAGGTCAAAGGAGCACCTCCAAAAACGTTGGTCGGACTTGAAATTGCGTGAGCCAGAGCACTATAGGAGGATCAAGAGAATTATTGATAAAAGTAGGTAACTTTCATGTTTTTTTTTGCAATTGTCTTTATAATTTGTGGGCATGTTTTTCTCCATCTGCTTCTTTGGCCTGCTTGTACTTTTGAACAGGGCAATTTTTTTGTTGAATTTGGCAATATGAAGTATTTTCCCGTTCATTGTACACATCGTTCCTCACAAATCCGATGTTGTTCCAAGAAAAGCACACTTGGACATGTCTATTTGGCGTAAAACAACGTTTAGAAACATTGTTGAAAAGATGATGTGTTTGTTCAACCTTACTAGAATGTGAAAGGCAAACAGGATTCATTCACACAGTGATATTTTCACATCTGGACTCAAGAGCACCTGTGTGTCCCCCATAACTAACATTTTTCTTTAGGGTCTCCCACAAATATTGTTTTTGGGGGGCATTCATGTGTGTCACTTTGCCAAAAAGTGGCAGTATCACAGCTTGGGAGAAGTCAGAAAAAGAAAAGTTAAGAAAAGTTAAGTTTTGAGGATTGAACCCAAACAGACAATTGTACCCCACTTCTAAGCAATGTTTTCTATTTCTGCCCTCCGATATCTGTGTGCTGAGTATACCTTTTGTTTCATGTTATTAGGGGAAAGAAGAGGACACCATTCGGAGGAGGCAAGGAGGCCCAGACTCCAAAAAAAAAAAAAAAAACAACCTCAGCATGTGGAGGAGGAGGATGTGGAAGAAGGAGTGGTGAAAGAAAGAGAGGAGGAAGAAAGAGAGGTAGAAGAAATAGAGGAAGAAGAATGAGAGGTGGAAGAAATAGAGGAGGAAGAAAGAGAGGTAGAAGAAAGAGAGGAGGAAGAAAGAGAGGAGGAAGAAAGAGAGGAGGAAGGAAGAGAGGTGGAAGAAGGAGTTGTGGAAGAAGGAGTTGTGGAAGAAGGAGTTGTGGAAGAAGGAGTTGTGGAAGAAGGAGTTGTGGAAGAAGGAGTTGTGGAAGAAGGAGTTGTGGAAGATGGGGAGGTGGAGATTATCAGCACAACAGGTCAGTGTCACAGGGAAAAAGAGATGTAGGTAGGCCTGCACATTACTAAAAAAAATATTTGTTCTTTTTGTTAGGGGATGAACATGGTGGTATGACATCAACTTTCTCCAGTGCAAGTGCCCAAATCGTCATCCAACAAATTATGGAATGCAGTACTGAAATGGACATAATGAGGAATAGGATGAATGTCATTGAGCAAAATTTTAAAAACATCATTGACATGATGGGCCGTATAAAAGATTAACACCCCCCCCCCCCCCCCACCAGTTTCAATGTTTATGTTTTGAACAACCATTTGTATTGTAGAATCCCCAGGCCAAAATTTGAAGATACACACAGTGTATCAACATGTGCTATCTTCCATCACAGGATATCGATTGTCTGTGCTTTGTGGGTGCAACCCCTTCCTCGCTACTCAAGTAGGTGAGAGGAAGGGTTTGCACCCCCAAAAAACATCCATTGGTCACCCATGATGGCAGATAGCACATGTTGACATTTGTCATGGTATCAGGAGAGAAATACCCATCTGGCCACTCTTCAAATGTTGTCTTGTTCCGGGTGACATTACCCCATCACATTTGTTTCGAATAAGGTTGAACTTTGTATGTTCCATTGTTTGGAGATATTTTGTTTTTGTAGAAAAAACAAATTTTTTTTTTTACTACATAAAAAAAATCTAAAATTTTAAATACCAAAAAAAATAAAATAACACACAAGTTGTGCAATAAAAAAATAACAAAGTTGAGCAGAGAATAAAAACACCACAAAAATAAACAAATGGAGTGGCTTCTTCTTCCTATGCTCAATACCAGTTTGTAGATGAGTGACTACTGTGCAATTGTGGTTATTTACTAAAACATGAGAACTAAATTTGGCACTAGAAGTGCACTAGTTGGAGAACCAGGGAGACAGATAAAAGAAAACAAAGCAATAATGACAAACAACTGTATAAATTCCAATAGTCAAATTATTTATTATTTATTAATATTTCTTTCTTTTGGGGGCCGAATTAGAAAGAAATATGTTCTGGCATAGCAATGGCCCCCCGACCCATGAAGTACTCAACATATTTGTCGCGTGCCTCACGAGCAGATTGGGGGGCCAAGCCAGCGCGACCAGTGTCCAGGCCAGGAAAGGTATCTGAGGGTAGTCCTGCCTCAGCACTGATGTTGGGTAGGTACGTCTAGGAATGCCAGCGTAAAAAATTGTGCAAAATGCAACAGGCAAATACTACAGTGTTCAATTTATATTCTGCCAGGTGTATCGCTGTCTGGAACAGGCGGAACCGGCTGGCGAGTATCCCAAAGGCATTCTCGACTACCCTCCGGGCTCTGACCAGCCGAAAATTGAAAACCCTCCTCTCCGGGGTGAGGGTCCTCTGGGGAAAATGCCGCATGAGGTGAGGTCCAAGTCCGAAAGGTTCATCTGCGAGAAAAACAAACGGAAGTCCCTCCAAATTGTCTTCATCCCGTGGCAGTTCCAGACCACCAGATTGTAGACGCTTGGCAAACTCCGTCCGCGCGAACACTCCCCCATCAGACAGCCAGCCGTTCTTCCCCACGTCCACATACAAAAATTCGTACTGTGCCGACACCACCGCCATCAACACGATACTATGAAAACTTTTGTAGTTAAAATAGTACGAACCCGGTGGCGGCACTATGCGGACATTTTTCCCATCTGTTGCTACTCTGCAGTTTGGAAAGTCACACCGCTGGGCAAATTGGGATGCCACAGTCTGCCATTCCTGTGGCGTGAGGGGAAACTGTGGGGACAAACAAAAAAAAATAGTACTTTGGCACATAAACAGTGCAATCACAATACAAAAAACATCCTTGCGCAACATCAGTATAACATTTATTATTGGAGTGAATATTTCATGGCCAAAAATATAGGCCCACTTTTAGACTCCTCACCCCTGTGATGGGGCAAGAAACATTTTTAGGGGGGGGGGGCAGAACTACAATAGAGCAGACAAAAATCAGGTTTAAAAAATACTAGCCTAGGTGTGTTTGGCCCTAGGATAGCATGCTGGACAGGTTAGTGAAGGGAAATATGCATGTAGGCCAACAAAAAGAGCATGGAAAGCTTACAACATGCATGGGGACAAAAGGGAACATTCACACACGGCATATTACAATCATGGTAATTAGGGAAAAATGCAAGAAATACAAGACATTAGCAGACATTAAAGACATAGATTGTAATGTTAAAGGAGGAAACTTACCTTAATATACTCCTCCTGCATCACTTGTATGATGGTAGAACACGTCTCCGGTATGATAATCCCAAGCACCTGGGGAGAGATGCCTGTCGAGAACTTGAGGTCCTGCAGGCTCCTCCCAGTCACCAGGTACCGCAACATGGCAATAAGCCTCTGCTCGGCTGTGATGGCTTGGCGCATCACAGTGTCCTGCCTCGTGATATAGGGGAACAGAAGGTTCAATAGACTGTGGAAAACGGGGTCCGTTATATGGAGAAAGTCCCTGAAGTCATCAGGATTATTCTCCTGGATTTCCCTAAGCAGAGGCATATGAGAGAATTGGTCACGCTGGCGCAACCAATTCTTGGTCCAGGAACTCCTACTCTCCCTGTTCCTGGCCAAAGTCCTTAAGTGAGTATGAACTGCAGAAGACAGCCCATACAAAGCAGGAACTCGAGCAAAGTCACGCTGCTCCATCATGGCTTCAAACCGGTCGGCTGGTCAGTCAGAGCGCACTTAAAACAGAAAGCACCCCCAAATACAGCAATACCTGTAAAGAACGCACTGCAAAAAGATACAAGCGGACAGGACGCCACTGCAAAGCAGAAATGACCCAAAAGCCAGCACTGAATGGCAAATACGAACCCACAAGCACACACATTGAACCCGAGAATACGACCTGTAAAAGCACGGAGACTGAAAAGCGCAAATCAGCTCTAACCAAACCTTTGCTAAAACACGCGGTTACACGGAATTAGCAAAAGCGGACTTAGGGGCGGCGCCAAAGGCTTTGGCCTTCACCTTTATAGTGACGTCGTATGTGGTTTACGTGTCCGCGTTCTGACCCGATCGGATTTTGAACTGACGGTGTGTACGTGTGTAGCGCTTACCCCCGAAGGAGCCGCTGGTTGTTTTGGGATCTACTCTCTGCTGGCTCAGCTCACCCCTATTCAACTAGCTCGAACCCTCCCTTGACACATCAGAAAACTGGTGGGTAATGTATTGGGACCTCTGCTGGGCTGAAGTCACAATAGCAGGCACAAATATGCAGTAATAAAATAACAGTAGTATTACCTGCTTCAGGATTGGTCCCTCCAGAGAACAGGAAAAAAAAAAGAAATATACTCCACACAGTGAATATTAGGGTTGTCGCGATACCACTTTTTAGGACCGAGTACAAGTACCGAAACTTTTTATCAAGTACTCGCCGATACAGATTACCGATACTTTTTTTAAATCTCATGTGACAGTGGCAGATGTGTCAGTATTTTTTAACAGACCTCTGACATCTCCCCTCTGAGACAGAGAAAGGGACTAGGGAAACAGATTCCCCAGTCCCTTTCTCAGCAGCCTCAGCTGTGCTGAAAATGAATGGAGAGAAGACAGCCGCTTCTCTTCATTCATAAAGTTTACGATGTTTCAGTTATGTGAATGTACAGAGTCATCACTGACTCTGTACATTCGGAAAAGGTAGGAGCCGCATTTACCGGCTCCTCCCGCCGCTCTCCATCCTGACAGATCGTCTTCATCCAGGACACGGCGGCAGCACGGAGGGGGGACACAGCGGCAGGATAGGCGGCAGCACGGAGGGGGGACACAGCAGCAGCACAGGCGGCAGCACGGATGGGGGACACAGCGGCAGGATAGGTGGCAGCACGGAGGGGGGACACAGCGGCAGGACAGGCGGCAGCACGGAGCGGGGACACAGTGGCAGGACACGAAGGGCAGCATGGAGGGCAGGACAAAAGAGATGGCAGCACGGAGGGAGGGGGACATGGAGGGGGGCTGGAGGAGGATAAGAGGACAGTCAGCGGTGATCACCCTGACTGTCCAGGTATAGGCTGAAGCATCGGAGCAAGTACAAGTATTCGGGCAAATGCTCTGTATCGGTCCCGAGTACAGTACTAGTATCGGTATCGGGACAACCCTAGTGAATATGATTAAAAGTAAAGAGTGAATTTACTATATAGAAGACTCAAGAAAATTGACAGGCATAGGAGTTTAAACGCAACACAATCAATTAGTAGTAACCCAGTCTGATTCGCAAGGGCCCTTGCAAGAATCAACGGTCAGTGTGAATTAATAGGATCTTCTAGGCCTAAGAATGGTACCACTCGTCTAAATTTAAAATCAGTCTATGCTCGCGAGCGCCCCTAGTGGGCAGTCCCACAGATCAGATCAGTCCCACAGATGTCGGCCGGTTGGTGCACGTTACAATTGTAATCCACGGGTAACAGTAAGAGGGAGAAGTCATGCGTCAGAACGTCTATGGTAGCAGAACATTGTAGAGGTGATTGCTTGTCAGCGTCTATGCTTTTGTTAAACACTGAACGGTTAACTAGGCCTCCTAAGTTCCAGTCATGGGCCAAACATGTGCCCGTGGCCTGAAAAATGAAACTTGGTGTTTGCAGGAAACCAGAAAGTTAGAAGCTGAGCAGGTGCTCTCTCACCCGAAATGCCGACCCGCCTGATCTTTCCTGGAAAGTAAGGCGCTCTGGCCAGATGTCGCTCCACAGCTCACAGTAACCCGGACGGGGGTGCTCCACTGCTACGATTGTCAGCTGGGCTACCTCTTCTATCCCGGGAACACTGTCTGGAGAATGGGGCCTTGCTCCCCTAGACGGCTGGTCTCCCGGCAACTCTAGGCCCAGGCTTCCAGCCTAGCAACGCCACTGTCTCTGTCCGCAGCTCCGCACAGGAGAGAAGGCTGGTCCCGAGAGAGCGAAAAAGTGCCACTCCCCTTCTTTAAGTAACCTCCTCCACTGGTCTCAGTGAAAGGTCACATCCTCATGGATGGCAAAGAATTGTGGGAAATGTAGTCCGTTTCTCCGAGGAGTCCATGGAGTCCGTGTCTCCTGCTACTAGTAGTCCCGCAATGCATAACTTTCAGAACAATATCCAACATATTTACAATTTTGAGTATAAGTCCATGACCTGTCATGAAATTCCGACAGGGTGACCCTGCTACACGCACATCAGACCATCAGGCCACTTCAGCGGTGAACCGATGAAAACGGTTGTGAAAGGAGCTGCAACCAGGGGCGGACTGACAACTCATGGGGCCCCAGGGCAATAGAAGACAATGGGGCCCGTGGGCTTACAGATGGCCACCACGCCAGGAGGCAGTGCAGAGGCGGGGCAGCTAAAATCTCAGGATTTTCACATGAGAAGCATGTTCAATTCAGACATATCAGGGACAGATGTAAAAAAAAACATTGATTTTTACATACTGTCCCTGGTTTTACTGAGCCTGGCAACCCTGATGGGGCCCCCTAGTGACATGTGGCCTTCAGGCAATGAAACAATGAAAACAGAGGTTTTAATCCTTTCCCACTTTATCCTAATCTAATAAAAAGTTTGAAGTGGATATACACTTAAAATGCGAACTATTTATGCAAATGTGGTTTATATTTATGCAAATAAATGCAATATTTCATGTTTTATTTAATTGAAAAATAGGTACATTCCTTGTAACGCACTATTTTTGGTTTTCAGTGTAACCTCAACGACGAAAGGCATTTCGCCTTTATTACTGGTGGACTATGAATTTGAAGATTATGAAATAAAGGCACCTATGAAAACTGTCAATGAAACAAATTCATTTCAGAAAACAAAATCAAGATTTTCCACTCTTACTATAGCCAATAGTGATACATCAACAAAAGTCATATCAACAGTTCTGACAAAGACTGTTCACCCATCATTTACACATGGCAGAAAAACAATATATGTCACAAAGAAGAATTTCCCAACGACAGAGAAGAACATCTTAACAAGTAAAGAGCTGCCACTTCAAACTCAGCCTTCAAGGCCCACCAGTGCATGGAAAGTACAGTCAGTGACTCTTGTCAAGCGAACTACTGCCATGCTACTTAAGGCAAACAGTTTTACATCTGAGCCAGAGTGGGATATTGAGGAAGATTATACTCTAGCTGCATCTGCCTCCGAGACTGTGAGTATTTCTTCCATAAAGGTGTAGGTTAAAGGGGTGTTCCACCAAAATGTAATGTTTATTAAAAGTCAGCAGCTACAAAAAGTGTAGCTGCTGGCTTTTAATAAACACTCACTTACCTTCTCCACGTTTCACTCCTCCCCCCCCCCTCCCCGGCCGGCGTCTTCATTCCGACTGTGGGCACCCAGCCGTGACAGCCTTGGGCTTCACGGCCGGGCACCCACTGCGCATGCGCAAGCCGCACTGCGCATGCGCGCGCAGCGCGGCTCGCCGCTGATTGGACAGACGATCGCCTAGGACCTGACAGTGTCCTAGGCCATCGCCTACAGGGAGGGGTTGCAATAAGGCAATTAAGCCTAATCGCCTTACCAGCCCCTCGGCGGAAGCAGGAAGTGGGACAGGAAGTCCCACTCCTCCTGAAGCCCCCACTCCCCCCAAAAGAAATTACATGCCAAATGTGGCATGTAAGGGGGTGTGTAGTGGAACAAGCGGAAGTTCCATTTTTGGGTGGAACTCCGCTTTATCTGTAATGCCTGGGATGGAAGCAGTGGTGGCTGGGCTTTTTTTTGGGGGAGGCTCAAATGAACCCCTCCAGTTATGCACTCATCAGAGGATGCCGTGAGACTTACCTACAAACGGTGCCTTCCAACAGTCATGGCTCCCCTGATACCTGGCAGCTTCCATGTTAACCTGGTCTTCTTTCCAAATCTTTAGCCTCCTGATTGGCCGGGATGAGAAGCAGGAAGCGGAAGTGACGCAATGGTGAAAATAGCGATTCACTAAAATCAAAAGTGGGAGGGTTTGGGGCGCTGTGCTCTGCACCCCAAGGACAATTTAAAGCAAGCCAGTTAGAGCCTCAGACTCAAATAAAATGCTTGTAAAAAACTGATGGGCCTAGTAGAAACCCATTAGTCCGGCGCCCCACACAGGTATTTACATTTTTTAATAACTAATAATATGACTAACATTTGTTTAACTTTAAGATGTTACAAAGTCATATTAGCAGTTATTTAAAAATAAATCTGTGACGGTATTAGAGCATATCTCCGCCATCCTCTCCCTTCTTCTCCCATAAAAGAAATCACCCAATATTCCCCGACTTAGGAATATCCCTGGAATCGCCGAATCATCCACACATGAGCCATGGCTTAATGCTGAATCTAACAGGACACACTTTAATGAAAGTACACAACACACTTTATACAGGATTTGGAACATCCCGCCCCCAACAACCGCTTTCCTATTGGTCCATTGTAAAGTATTCAGTTTTCACTCTGGTCCTCTTAAACCATGCAAATGAGGACTTGAAAATGTCTCCGCAGAGATTGGTCCCAAAGTTTGAATAGCCTGAATATGTGTGGCTGGCCTGTGATGTGTTTTCAGACAAAAGCCCCAGGGGGTCAATCAATGTACACAATAGCCAGCCACAGAACAATGGAGCCGTCTGGAGACCAGAGACAGGGCAGAAGTCATTTACACCTGATAATAGAAAGGCTTTACATAGGGTTATCACACAATGGACAATGAGTATTTCTTATGAGTCTGTTGACCTGGCTGGGGTTCAGAATTACATCTTCTGTAATACATGAATTAGGATTTCAGTATTTCATGGTCCATGACAAAATCGTTCTATGATTAGCTTTCTTATTTTCAAACGTACTTTGGGAACTTTGAGGGGGCTGCACCCCTGCGCCCCTTAGGGACCGGCTGCCACTGCATGGAAGCCTTGGCAAAACACATTTTTGCATCTTTCTCCATTTAAAGATAAACTCCAGACAAACTGTTTTACCTGACAAAGGTTTTGTTTTTTTACCACACTGCATCAAGAGACATGATTCTTCTCTGCTGAAGGAAAGTAGCACTTACCAGTCTTGTTCCTTTTCCCAGTCTGTTTTAGCTGCAGACGGATAAACTAAGCTCTCTGTCACTCTGCTCTCTAATCCTTTCAGCAAATAATTATATTAAGTGAAGGCTTAGAACTGCGTATAACACAAGGCGCATGGTTCAGGAATGTGTAACACACAAAGTACAGGATTTAGGACTTCATAACACACAAGGCTCAGGAGTGTGTATTGTGCAGTTGTGAGCATTGCAACTGTGCATATCACACAAGGCGCAGAAAAAAAACAACATCAAATAGGATAGGACTTACATTCAATGTGAAGCGTCCCTTGTTATCAGAAATATGAAGCATATAGCCCTGTGTACAGAGTGCAGGGGTCAGGAATAGTGTTGCTCACGAATATTGGCATTGCGAATATTCGCTACGAATATTGCATATTCAAATATTCGCGAATAACTCGAATATCGCGGCGAATATTCGCTATTTTGAATGTTCGTATTTTTCAAATTTCGCAATAAATTTCGCAATCAATTTCGCAATAAATTTCGCAATCAATTTTCGCATTCGCGAAATTTCGCAATTTTTTTTTTTTTTTTATAAAATATAGCGAATATTCGTAAATATCGAATATTCGTGATATTTTATCCAAAAAAAAAATAGCGAAATTTCGCAATCATTTTCGCTTTCGCATATGCGAAATTTCGCTATTTTTTTTTTTTTATAAAATATAGTGAATATTCGTAAATATCGAATATTCGTGATATTTTATAAAAAAAAAAAAATAAATTGCGAAATTTCGCATTACCGAAATTTCGCATTGGCGAAAATTCGCATTGGCGAAAATTCGCAATTTTTTTTTTTAAATATCACGAATATTAGATATTAACGAATATTCGCGAATATTCTTCGAAATATTCACGAAATATCGCGAAATCGAATATGGCGTATTCCGCTCATCACTAGTCAGGAATATGTAGCATTGAGCCCAGCATACAGAGAGTAGTGATACAGCATATGTAATATACAGTCCAGCATACAGAGTGCCGGGCTCAGGGGTATGTAACGCAAAACCCATTGTGCAGAGTACAGCATTAACGAGTACAATCAAGAGGCCTTTAATCTTTAACTAACAGCCCAGCATACAGAGTATAGCAATTCTATGTATATTATGTCCAAGGTGTTTCAAAATTCTCACCACTGCACTCTGTGCCATACATTACATACTCTTGGTCACTAACGCTGTATGTTTTACTTTCCCCCAGCAAATTTCCCTGGTCTTTTCCCTCAACCATCACATCCTCCCTTCTGCTCATATCTTTGCCCACCTGTGTCCCCCATCCACACCTAACCTCTACAATTCTCATCCACAGCTCCACTCTGCACCCCTATCCACAACTCACCTTTTCCCTCCCACCATCAACATATCCTCTGCACCCCTCTAACTACAGCTTACACCCCCAGTCCACAACTCACCTCTGCACCCCATTAATATTACCTCTGCTTCCCTATTGCACCCCCCTCTAAAGCTCTCTGCACAAATTCAGCCCATTTTCCCAGCTCTCCTCACAAATCCCCCCACTTTTCCAGCCTTCCTCTCTGCAAAAATCGCCCCCCCCCACTCAAGGGCGGATCCAGAGTCTAGTCTCGGGAGGGGCACTGCCAGAAAATAAGGTGTTGCTTACAGAACTCAATTAGGTGTCGATGTGTCCACTGCAATGTTGCAGTACTGCTAAAAAATGAATGATCCCCGCCATTACTAGTAAAAAATATTTAAATATGAATGCCATAAATCTTTCCCATGGTTTGTAGACGATTGTCAGGGACTGCAGACGTAGAACAAGAGATGGTCAGAGACTGCAGACATGGTACAGGAGATGGTCAGAGACTGCAGACGCGGTACAAGGAAAAGGTCAGAGACTGCAGACATGGTACAAGAGATGGTCAGAGACTGCAGACGTGGTACAAGAGATGGTCAGAGAATGCAGATATGGTACAAGAGATGGTCAGAGACTGCAGACATGGTACAAGAGATGGTCAGAGACTGCAGACGTGGTACAAGAGATGGTCAGAGACTGCAGACGTGGTACAAGAGATGGTCAGAGACTGCAGACGTGGTACAAGAGATGGTGAGAGACTGCAGACATGGTACAGGAGATGGTGAGAGACTGCAGACGTGGTACAAGGGATTGTCAGAGACTGCAGGCATGGTACAAGGGATGGTCGGAGACTGCAGACGTGGTACAAGAGATGGTCAGAGACTGCAGACGTGGTACAAGAGATGGTGAGAGACTGCAGACATGGTACAGGAGATGGTGAGAGACTGCAGACGCGGTACAAGGAAAAGGTCAGAGACTGCAGACATGGTACAAGAGATGGTCAGAGACTGCAGACGTGGTACAAGAGATGGTCAGAGAATGCAGATATGGTACAAGAGATGGTCAGAGACTGCAGACATGGTACAAGAGATGGTCAGAGACTGCAGACGTGGTACAAGAGATGGTCAGAGACTGCAGACGTGGTACAAGAGATGGTCAGAGACTGCAGACGTGGTACAAGAGATGGTGAGAGACTGCAGACATGGTACAGGAGATGGTGAGAGACTGCAGACGTGGTACAAGGGATTGTCAGAGACTGCAGGCATGGTACAAGGGATGGTCGGAGACTGCAGACGTGGTAGAGGAGATGGTCAGAGACTGCAGACGTGGTACAAGGAGATGGTCAGAGACTGCAGACGTGGTACAGGAGATGGTCAGAGACTGCAGACGTGGTACAAGGAGATGGTGAGAGACTGCAGACATGGTACAAGGAAATGGTCAGAGACTGCAGACATGGTACAAGAGATGGTCAGAGACTGCAGACATGGTACAAGAGATGGTCAGAAACTGCAGACATGGTACAAGAGATGGTCAGAGACTGCAGACGTGGTACAAGAGATGGTCAGAAACTGCAGACGTGGTACAAGACATGGTCAGAAACTGCAGACGTGGTACAAGGGATGGTGAGAGACTGCAGACGTGGTACAAGGGATGGTCAGAGACTGCAGACGTGGTACAGGAGATGGTGAGAGACTGCAGACGTGGTACAGGAGATGGTGAGAGACTGCAGACGTGGTACAGGAGATGGTGAGAGACTGCAGACGTGGTACAGGAGATGGTGAGAGACTGCAGACGTGGTACAGGAGATGGTGAGAGACTGCAGACGGGATACAAGAGATGGTCAGAGAATGGAGACATGGTACAAGAGATGGTCAGAGACTGCAGACATGGTACAAGAGATGGTCAGAAACTGCAGACTTGGTACAAGAAATGGTCAGGAAAACTGCAGACGTGGTACAAGGGATGGTCAGAGACTGCAGACGTGGTACAGGAGATGGTCAGAGACTGCAGGCATGGTACAAGAGATGGTCAGAGACTGCAGACTTGGTACAAGGAGATGGTCAGAGACTACAGACGTGGTACAAGGAGATGGTCAGAGACTGCAGATGTGGTACAAGGAGATGGTCAGAGACTGCAGACATGGTACAAGAGATGGCCAGAGACTGCAGACGTGGTACAAGGGATGGTCAGAGACTGAAGACATGGTACAAGAGATCATTGCAGTCTCACTGTGCATATGAACGCAGCCCCACCTTTGTATATCAATGCAGTCCCACTTTTGCATATCAATGCAACCCCACTTTTGTATATCAATGCATTCCCACTTTTGTCTATCAATGCAGTCCCACTTTTGTCTATCAATGCAGCCAGACTGTGCACGGCACTCACCATGGCATTGCCTCGATCACACACAGCAGGCATCTCCTCTCCCGACGTGTGTCATGGAACAAACAGGAGCTTAAGGTCTGTGTTCGGTAGGCCAGTGTGCTCTAGCAAGGTCCCCCCCTAGACAGGCTTGTGTGATAGACAAAACACTGTTTGTCAGGAAAGGTCCCCCCGCTGGTGATTCTGCCTGTTATTTGGGCTGCAGTACTGGCCTCCACCAGCAGGGAGTTCTTGGCAGTATGGAGCACACAGCCCTTCCTGCGTTCAGGTGTGACCTGAATGCAATCAGCACGCCTCTATAATACCCGGCGTGTGTAATCACTCCTCGCCCTGGTATCTGTCTACTAACCTGATCCTGAGATTTGATATCTGACCCTGAGCCTGCTGTCCCCTTTCTTGACTTCTGATCTGATCCGACCTGACCTGATCCCTCTCCTGGACATTCCCTTCCTGCCCATTCCCTGTCTGCAGCTTCTTCTGTGATCTCCTCGTATATGACCTCGGCTTGGCTTTTGGTTTATGATTACGGCATTTCCCCTTGACTTATATATGCTTTGTTGTTATTTGTGCACTGTTTGTCTTCACCTGTTTTGTTCACCTTGTAAATAAACACCTTTTATTTCACTGCATACAGTGTTGGTCTCCTCTGTGTAGGCACACAGTACTGGTCTATTTAGAATCCCTGACACTGGTTCAATCAGTGTTCCATCTCTATCTACTATCAGACGAGCAGGTCTAGCACAGGCAGCACAGCCGAACACAGATCCAGCTCACACACAGCCAGAGATGCCCGATGTCAGCAGGAGAGAGGGGAGTGCTGCAGTCAGCAACAGCTCAAAGCAGCCTCAGGACAGGCAGCCTACCAGCCCTGGTGATGAGAGAGAGAGAGTGACAGACTCGGCAGCAGCAGCTGCAGGCGCCGCAAAGCAGTTTAAAAAAAATGATAAAAAAAAAGTTATAAAAAATAAATAAAACAATATATAAAAAAAATAAAAAAAAACATTTATTAAAAAAAAGGGGTTTGACACATGGGGCCCTGGGGACCTCTGTGCCCTTTAATAATAATACTAACAATAATAATAATAATAATTTTATATATGTATATATATATATATATATATATATATATATATATATATAAATTTAATAAAAAAAGGGGGTGGTCATCTGGGGCCCTGGGGATCTCCGGGCCCCTGGGGACCTCCAGACCCCTAAAAAAAATGGCCCTTTAACCACTTAATCACCGCCCTATAGCCGAAATACGGCTATAGGGCGGTTCCTGTACTCTAACAGGACGTCCATGGACGTCCTCCGTTAGAGTCAGGTGTGCGCGCCCAACCGGGCGCGCACACGCGATCACCGGTGCTCACCGGGTCCACGGGACCCGCAGCACCGATGATCGCGGTAAGGAGCCAATGGCGGCGGCTCCTTACCACGTGATCGCGCCGTCCAATGACGGCGCGACCACGTGTGTAAACAAATCTGACGTGCGTCAGATCCGCGCGCCCGAGCGGGCGCGCACACGCGGTCACGGCGCTCGGCGGGTCCACGGGACCCGCAGCGTCAGTGATCTCGGTAAGGAGCCAATGGTGGCGGCTCCTTACCACGTGATCGCGCCGTCCAATGACGGCGTGATCACATGTAAACAAACCGCGTCACTTGCTGACGCCGGTTCTTCCCTCCTCTCGCTGTACCGATCGGTACAGCGTGAGAGGAGAGCGCGGATGGCTGCAGCAGTGTGGGATGGATCTGTGACTATTGCAGTCACAGATCCATCCATCCCTGCTCAGCCATCCCTGCATTAACTCCTTCCTTCCCTGCGCAAAACTCTGCATACCCCCCCCAATACTCTGCATACCCCCCCCAATACTCTGCATACCCCCCCCCAATACTCTGCATAACCCCCCCCAATACTCTGCATACCCCCCCCAATACTCTGCATACCCCCCCCAATACTCTGCATACCCCCAATACTCCTCAATACTCTGCATACCCCCAATACTCCTCAATACTCTGCAATACCCCGCAATACTCCGCAATACTCCGCAGTACCCCGCAATACTCTGCAATACCCCGCAATACTCCGCAGTACCCCGCAATACTCCGCAGTACCCCGCAATACTCCGCAGTACCCCGCAATACTCTGCAATACCCCGCAATACTCCGCAATACTCAGCAGTACCCCGCAATACTCCGCAGTACCCCGCAATACTCCGCAATACTCCGCAGTACCCCGCAATACTCCGCAGTACCCCGCAATACTCCGCAGTACCCCGCAATACCCCGCAGTACCCCGCACAATACTCCCGCACAATACTCCCGCACAATACTCCCGCACAATACTCCCGCACAATACTCTGCAGTACCCCCGCGCAATACTCCCCCGCGCAATACTCCCCCGCGCAATACTCCCCAATCGTTTTTTTTTTAGGCTTCCCAGCCTAGAGGGGAGATGTGGGGTCTTATTGACCCCATATCTCACTGTAAAGAGGACCTGTCATGCTATATTCCTATTACAAGGGATGTTTACATTCCTTGTAATAGGAATAAAAGTAACCAAAACATTTATTTTTGGGGAAAAAGGTGTCAAACTAAAATAAATAAAGTAAAATGAACAATAAAAAAATAAAAAAAAAATTACAGCGCCCCTGTACCCGTGTGCTCGTATACAGACGCGACCGCACACGTAAGTCCCGCCCACATATGAAAACGGTGTTCAAACCACACATGTGAGGTATCGCTGCGAACGTTAGAGCGAGAGCAATAATTTTGGCCCTAGACCTCCTCTCCAACTAAAAAGATGTAACCAGGAAAAACATTTAAAGCGTCGCCTATGGGGATTTTTAAGTCGCGTAGTTTGGCGCCATTCCACAAGCGTGTGCAATATTGAAGGGTGACATGTTGGGTATCTATTTACTCGGCGTAACTTCATCTTTCATATTATGCAAAAACATTGGGCTAACTTTACTGTTTTTTTTTTTTTTAAGCACAAAACTGTTTTGTTTCCAAAAAAAAACGCGTTCGAAAAATTGCTGTGCAAATACAATGCGAGATAAAAAGTTGTAACGGCCGCCATTGTATTCTCTAGGGTCTTTGCTAAAAAAGCATATATAATGTTTTGGGGTTCTATGTAATTTTCTAGCAAATAAATGATGATTTTTCCATGTAGGAGAGAAATGTCAGAATTGGTCTGGGTGTTCCAGAACGCCTGATGGCGTTCCCTGCATGTTGGGCCTCTGTATGTGGCCACGCTGTGTAAAAGTCTCACACATGGGGTATCGCCATACTCGGGAGGAATAGCAGAATGTGTTTTGGGGTGTAATTTGTGGTATGCATATGCTGTGTGTGAGAAATAACCTAATAATATGAACATTTTGTGGAAAAAAAATTAAAATAAAAAAATCTTGATTTTGCAAAGAATTGTGGGGAAAAAATGACAACTTCAAAAAACTCACGATGCCTCTTTCTGAATACCTTGGAATGTCTTCTTTCCAAAAAGGGGTCATTTGGGGGGTATTTGTACTTTTCTGGCATGTTAGGGTCTCAAGAAATGAGAGAGGCTGTCAGTACATCAGATGTGATCAAATTGATCAATTTTCAGTAATTGGTACCATAGCTTGTAGACCCCATAACTTTCACCCAGACTAAATATTATCCAATTTTTTTTTTTTTTGTTACCAAAGATATGTAGCAGTATACATTTTAGGCCAAATTTATGAAGAAAAATTACTTTTTTGCAAAATTTTATAATAGAAATGAAGAAAAATTCATTTTTTTACAAAATTTACGTTCTTTTTTCATTTATAGCGAAAAAAATAAAAACCGCAGAGGTGATCAAATACCACCAAAAGAAAGCTCTATTTGTGGGAAAAAAAGGACAAAAATTTCATTTGGTTAGAGTGTTGTATGACTGAGTTATTGCCATTCAAACTGTGAGAGCACCGAAAGCTGAAAATTGGTCTGGTTATTAAGGGGGTTTAAGTGCCCAGTGGTCAAGTGGTTAATAAAAATAAAAAATAAAAAAAAAAAATATTTTTTATTAAAAAAAAAGGGGGGGGTTGCCATACGGGGCCCTGGTGGCCTCCGGGACCCTGGGGACCTCCGGACTTCTAAAAAAAAAAAAAGAAAAAAAATTGGCCCTTTAATAAAAAATAAAATAAAAATATGTTTTTTATAAAAAAAAAAAAAAAAAAAAGAGGGGTTTGCCATCTGGGGCCCTGGGGCCCTGGGGACCCCTAAAAAAAAAAAAAAAAAAAAAAAAAAAAAAAACATTTTTTATTTTTAAGCCAATGTGACATGATTGCCTCGGGGGGGGGGGGGGGGCAATTTCCCCGCCCCCCCCCCTGGATCCGCCGTTGCCCCCACTTTCCCAGCCCTCTTCTCTGGACAATCCCCCAACTTTCCCAGCTCTCCTCTCTGCACAAATCCCCCCACTTTCCCAGCCCTCTTCTCTGCACAAATCCCCCGAGCCTGCCACTATGCATAAATTCCAGACCCCCCCCCTACACAGACACTTTCCCAGTTATCCTCCCTACAAAGTCCCCCCCCCCCCCCCAGTTCGCCTCCATGCTCATAATGCCCCCACACACTTTCACAGTTCTCTCTGCACAACCCCCCCTTATTTTCACAGTTCTCCTCTCTCCGGGAACTCAGTCTATGGAGAGCTCCCCCCCACCATTTTTCATTTATAGCCCCCTCACCTCTTCTACTGCCAGTGCTCCAGTTCATATAGTATGCCCAGGCTTTTAGTTTTCCAGCCGATCGAGGAGCTTTCAGAACTGTAGCTGGGGCTGAGTTTCAGGGCCCCTCCACTCCGTGCTACAATGTGAGTAGAGGCAGGGATGGAAGCTGCCTGGTCATAAATCCAGCACTGCATTGACGTGGGGCGAGTCCCTTGGGTGCAGTTCAAGCTGGTGAAGTGGCTAGCACAAGTAGTGTCCAAGAAGACAAACATAGGCCTGTTGAGCCCATAGTGCCCTTTCTGCAGAATATGCCAATTCTAATTGGGAGCCCACCAATTCAAACCACCTTTTTTTCGCTGTTTTTCATGGAAGATATCTATAGATCTATTGTGGACCAAAGCAATTTGTATGCTAGTCAATTCATTGCCACTAATCCCCAGTAAACCTATTATGGTTTTCAAATTTAAGACCTTCCTGAGCCTATCCCTCCTCATGGGCATAACTAAAAAAAGTGAGTTGCAGTCATATTGGTCCACTGACCCAATTCACCATATGCCCATGTTCTCTGCATCCGTGTTCAGGGCTAGATACGAGCAGATCTTGCAGTTCATGCATTTTTAATGACAATAATTTACTCTGTCGTCCTTGGGGTGACCCTGGATATGTTTGGAACCACAAAGTTCCAAAGTTCCAGGTTTACGGACAATGGATGGTCTGTACTTGTAACAGACCATCCATTGTCCCTCACTTTGGCATCCAGCCGCATTCAGCGTTCCATGAGGTCCGTCCACGGAGAGCTTTTTTGCTACGCTATAAGTCCCAGTGCCAGGCAGGCACCCGCCATAGTAAGAGGCCATTTGGCTGTACTTGTTATTTTACAATTTTTAAACAAAAGGTAACACACTATGATTTTTTCCGTATCTGTTTCCACCATCCTGTGAGCATTTTCAAGTTGCACCTATTTGGTCCCATCGTGATCCAGCCATGCCCGCAGTGTGAACAGGCACTTATCCTGTCCTGCTTCTGTGACCTACTTTTAATTAAGAGGTCTCACTATCTGGTAAGAGCATAGCAATCTCGTTAACACTTTGGGTGGAGCACAGTATGCAGTGGTGAAGGAATCAGACGCATCCACTAATCAACTTCACATTAACCAGGCACCAATCCATTTTGGGGCTTTCATGGGACTGTACTCATAATTATTTCACTGTGATCTACATTGCACATTATTCCTACCTCTTTATGGATTATTATTGTATTATACACCGGTGATCCATCTTAAATTTTTTTTTCTTTTCATGCAGTTAATTGCCTTCAAATTATCACATGGTATTTAAGCATGTTATGCACTTGTGTTGTCTATAATCACATATCCACCTAATTTATGTTGCACTTTTATGATTCCTAACTACAACACCCAATATACCCACTAGCGCCCTCTATATCTTTATATTTTTCAGTGATTAACCACTGCCCACCGTCTAATAACGGCAACAGGGTGGTTCCAGAATCGCACTCCCGCGCGGCCCCTGGGGTGGGCACATGGGAGTCTCCGTGACCCAGTGCATCACGGTAAATCGCCACCGCTCAAAAGACGGAGTGATCACTTGTCATGACGCCGGTTCCTCTCTCCCCTCTCTGTACCGATCGGTGCAGTGTGAGAGGAGAGGGGGAGAGAGCGGATGGCAGCAGCACTGTGGGCTGGATCTGTGACGATTGCAGTCACAGATCCAGCCATCCATGCTCAGCCATCCTTGCCAATACCCTGCTCATACTGTGCAATACTCTGCAATACCCTGCCCATACTGTGCAATACTCTGCAATACCCTGCCATACTGTGCAATAACCTGCAATACTCTGCAATACCCTGCAAAACCCTGCAATACTCTGCAATACCCTGCAATACTCTGCGATAACCACTTCCCGTCCGCCGGCTGTCATATGACGTCCTTGACTTTGTGCGGGGATATCTGAATGATGCCTATCAGCTTTTTCAGCCGGCGATTCCCTACGCCATAAGAACAAAAATAGCAGCTGTTCCGCCGCTTGATCATTTTGACGGGAGGCGAGAGGGGATTCCCCCCTCCCGTCACCCTCCGGTGCTTCTACCTACTCACCGCTACGATCGAAGCAAGGATTGTTTTTTTTTGTTTTTTTTTATTTCAGGCTTCCCAGCCTAGAGGTGAGATGTGGTTTCTTTTTGACCCCATATCTTACTGTCAAAAGGACCTGTCATGCCATATTCCTATTACAAGGGATGTTTACGTTCCTTGTAATAGGAATAAAAGTGATCAAAAAATATTTTTTTGCAGAAAAGCATGTCAAACTAAAATAAATAAATTAAAATGAACAATAAAATATATATATTTTTTTAAAGCGCCCCTGTCCCCGTGAGCTTGCATACAGAAGCAAACGCATATGTAAGTCCCTCCCACATGAAAACGGTGTTTAAACTGCGCAAATACCATGCAAGATAAAAAGTTGCATTGACCACCATTGTAGTCTCTAAGGTCTTTCCTAAAAAAAAATATATAATGTTTTGGGGTTCTATGTAATTTTCTAGCAAATAAATGATGATTTTTACATGTAGAAGAGAAATGTCAGAATTGGCCTGGGTGCTCCAGAATGCCTGATGGTGCTCCCTGTATGTGGCCACGCTAACCTGATAATATGACAATTTTGTGAAAAAAAATAAAATAAAAAAAAATCTTATTTTTGCAAAGAATTGTGGGAAAAAATTACAACTTAAAAAAACTCATCATGCCTCTTTCCTAAATTCCTTGGAATGTCTTCTTTCCAAAAAGGTGTCATTTGGGGGGTATTTCTACTTTTCAGGCATGTTAGGGTCTCAAGAAATGAGACCGTCAGTACTTCAGGTGTGATCAATTTTCAGATTTCGGCACCATAGCTTGTGGACTCTATAACTTTCACAAAGACCAAATAATATGCATCAATTTGTACTTATTTTTACCAAAGATATGTAGCAGTATACATTTTGGTCAAAATTTATGAAGAAAAATTATTAATTTGCTAAATTTTATAACAGAAACAAAGAAAATTATATATTTTTTATAGAATTTTCAGTCTTTTTTCTCTTATAGCGTAAATAATTAAAAACACAACAGTGATTAAATACCACCAAAAGAAAGCTCTATTTGTGTGAAAAAAAAGTAATTCAAAATGTGAGAGCACTTAAAGCTGAAAATTAGTCTGGTTTTTAAGGGGGTTAAAGTGCCCAGTAGTCAAGTTGTTAAAGCGGAGTTCTGCCAAAAAATAGAGAAATTAAAAGTCAGCAGCTACAAATACTGCAGCTGCTGACTTTTTAAAATAATGACACTTACCTGTCCAGGGCACCTGTGATGTCCTCACCTGAAGCCTTGCGGCTTCACAGCCTGGTTCCCTACTGCACATGCCCAAGTCATGCTGCACATTCTGAGTGGTCCCTGCTGTCTTCTGGGACATGTGTGTCTCCCAGAAGACAGCGGGGGGGGGGGGCAAAGGGGGGGCCAGACATGGCATAGATTACCGTGGATTCTGCGGCGATCTTTTACCGGAAGTGGGAAAAAATACCTATATTACACACGTATCTGCTCCCCCTCCCCCTGAAAGGTGCCAAATGTGACACTGGAATGGGAAGGAATACCAGAAGCGGAAGTTCCATTTTTGGGTGGAACTCCGCTTTAAATACCACTAAAAGAAAGCTCCATTTGTGTGATTTTTTTTTTTATAAAAGTTTAATTTGGGTACAGTGTAGCATGACAGCGCAATTGTCAGTGACAGCGCTGAAATCTGACAATTGGTCTGGGCAGGAAGGGGGTTTAAGTGCCCAGTAAGCAAGTGGTTAATAGACTTTTTTTACTATATTATTACATAAGGACATGGACTTCTTTTTTGGAGTGTAGGGTTTTTTCACCTGGTGGCTCCCACATTCCTCCTTCTAAACACTAACATTTAGTATGTACAATATCCATTCGATGTACTAAACCATATGTAGCGGCCTGCTACTTTCTAGCCGGTGCTGCTTTAAATTTAGAGGATAGTCTGAGAGTTAGTTGACTCAGACTGTATTATTTTTCACTAAATTTTGGCCTCTGTTCCAGCCATGGCTGTACTGTGACTGACCACTATTGTTGTCTGGGATTCTGTTATCATCCCAGGCTGAGGGTGGCAGCAGTCAGGTCAAGGTGTTTTGGGTCAAGGGAGTTGATCGTCCTGCTGTGCATGCTGGAGAGGAGTACTTAAGGGACAGACGTCATTGGTTCTGGGTCGTTGTGGTCCGTTCCTGGTCAGTCGTCCCACCCCCCCCCCCCGTGTGTGGCCCTCCTGGCTGCGGGTGCGTATACAAGTGTTCCTGGCCCCGGGACCACTTTGTTCCGAGGTTGTGATCTACTAAGTGGGCCCGGTAGTCAGACTGGGTCTACGCTTGTAGAGTGGTCCTGAGCTGTCCTTCCTGAGGGAGGAAGCCACTCGGTGAAGAACCTGTCTTGGAGAGCACCGAGCAAGAGGCTGGTTTCTCAAGAGAGGTCTTGAACTTAATCGAAGGACGCACCATTACTAAAAGGCTAAATGATGGTCGCCTGTCAGTTCTAAGTTCATAAGAAGTTCCTCTGACTCATCTCCTGTAGGCAGACGGATTAGCAACAGGAGCTCACAGCGGCGCACGTCTCCTAGGAGTAGGAGCGTGTGTGTCATAGCTCCAGGCAGGCGTAGGAGGCAGACAGCTAGACAGGCAGTGTCCCTCCCAGCCCTGCAACCGTGCTCCAGCTTCTGGCCAAGCCTCTGCTCTGGGACACCCAAGCAAATTATTTTCTCTTCTCCTGAGCCATTCTTCTCCAGACATCCTCCCCAGGTAGGCCCTACTTTTCTTTCACCTCCCCTGGAACCGAATGGCGGCCGTCCTTATCAGGATAAGCCGCCAAATCGGCTGAACGCTGGGGCCTCTTTCCCTCTCCTTACCCCACTTTACCACCCACCAGCCAAGCAACCTTCCCCCTGGCGCCTCCCCGCGATTCCCCGTTTTCTCCCCTGAACCGCGCCAGCCACTGCTGATTAGGAAATCTTAGGAAAGGCCGCGGCTTCATCCGCGGCCTAGCGGCGCGCCGCACTCTCGGCCAAAAACACCTCAGTAACCCCCCACGAGCTCACCCCCAGCCCCTGTAGGACTCATCCACCCCTGGCCTCAACAACCAGCCCCCCCCCTGCTCACCAATCCACCCAGCTGGCTACACACCAGCCTGGGTCCCATGTCCTGCTCCTGGTCGGCGGCCATCTTGGTACACCCCAGCAGCAGTGTCAGCTCTCCCCCCACCCCCCTTTTCACAACTTAATAGTACTTGATCCAGGGGTTCGCCCAATCGCCTTTCAGGGATCAGGAAGGAATTTTTTCCCCAACCAAAGCAAATTGGCATAGCATGGTTAGGGGTTTTTTGCCTTCCTCTGGACCAAGCCGGGAGGATTCACTGAATCCTCTCTTCATCGCCACCAAAAGAAACGACTTTTCCCCCGGTGAATGGCGACCATGGCTAATCTGCGGTACTCCGCAGAAACCATTTGGAATCTGAGGCGTTTCGCCGCTATACTGCCAGCCATCACCAAAAAGACCCTAAGAATTGAGCAACTTTTGAGGATCGATCGACGATCGACTGTCAAAAATTTTAGCCGTTTACCCCAACCTAAGCGCATTTCATGTGCTTTGATCAACACAAGATCGGCAGTAAAACACCGACTTGAAATTCATGATCTCATTCTACAACACGATCTAGACTGCCTCTTCATTACAGAGAGCTGGCTCACAGCCGACTGTAACACCATTCTAGGAGAATTGGTGCCAGAAAACTACCGTATTATTACGGAAAACAGAATAGGGCAAAGAGGAGGACTGGCGGTGATCCATAAGACGCGTCTTGCGATCACAAAACCAAGCCTCCAAAACCCTCTTCCATTCATGGAAACCCTTACTCTTCAACTGCAAGTAAACGGCCAGGAGACCGTCCGGATTCTACTCTGCTATAGGCCACCTGGCCCCAAGTCGCAGCTGCTCCCATCTTTGACGGACTTTGTCTCCACCTATACCCTGAATAGCAAACACCTTTTGCTGCTCGGGGACTTCAACCTCTGGGCCAACTCCCCGCAAGACCCCATTGCTGACGCCTGCATCGACCACCTGGAAGGATTAGGGCTTCAGCAACTAGTATGTGGGCCCACACATGCTTCAGGTCATACGCTCGATCTTATTTTCAGACAAGATCTGGAAATAAAAATCTTGGAAAATGAACCATTGCCATGGACTGATCACCATGCAATTAAATTCATTATTTCCGAATTCCCCCCCTTAACAAAAACATCAAATCCAGTGACAACACACTGGACCAGATGTCAGAAGAAGCTCCACTCGGAACTCTTCAAAGCCACGTTAGGGGAAAAAATAAACACAATTCAGCCGCACCAAACAGCGGAAGAAACACTGGAGGCCATAAACACAGCACTATTGCAGTCAGCTGACTTGATAGCGCCGAAACGAAAGACCCAGATCAGGAAAAATAACTCCGGCTGGTTCAACAACCAGCTGGCGTTACTGAAGCAAGAGCGCAGAAGGGCAGAAGCAGCCTGGAAAAGAAGCTCTTCAGATGAGAACCTCTCGATCTACAAGGCAATAACCAGAAAATACTACAAGCAAATATTCGAAGCCAAGAAAAATTATTTTTCTGAGGCTATCAACGGTGCCCTAAACCACCCCCGCGAACTCTTCAAGCTGGTCACTCAGACCATGAATCCAGTATTTCTTGAAGCCCCCAACTTGGATACACAAGAATTTTGCGATGAGTTATCGGATTGCTTCATTAACAAAATTGAGGCAATCCGGCAAAGCATTCAGCAAAACAATTGCTCTCCCAGCCCCCCCCGTAGTCATTTACACAGCACCGGCTGCAATTCACCACAGTTTGGTGAGTTCACGCTGGAACCCATCTCCATTCAGACCACTAAAAATATCATCGGCACTCTGCGCAACAGCACTGCGCCAAATGATATTATCCCCACCAAACTGCTGAAGGAATGCGCCGACATCCTGGCACCTCCTGTCACGCAGCTTATCAACCAATCCTTCAGTGAGGGCATAATGCCCTCCAAGCTGAAGGAGGGCTTCATTCAACCCATCTTGAAGAAAGCCACCCTGGATCCCAAGGATCCACTCAACTGGCGCCCCATAACAGGCCTAAATGTTCTCTCCAAGGTAATGGAGAAAGCAGTGGTACAGCAGCTGCAACAGCATCTAGATACCCACAACTTACTCGACCCATTTCAATCAGGATTCCGTCCCGGACACGGGACGGAATCAGCATTGCTTAAGATATGGGACGACATTCTCGAGGCCGCAGACGAAGGGGAATCTTCTCTTCTGGTTCTGCTGGACCTAAGCGCAGCCTTTGATACAGTTGATCACAAGCTGTTATTGACTCGGCTGGCTAAAATAGCCAAAGTCGCAGAAAGCGATCTAGCCTGGTTCTCCTCTTTTTTTGGAAAACCGATCGCAAATAGTGAAGCTAGGACCCTTCACTTCTGAACAACGCACATTATCGTGCGGGGTCCCTCAAGGATCTCCCCTGTCGCCGATGTTATTCAACATCTATGTGCGTCCTCTTTTCGAAATCATCAGCAGCCAAAAACTGCTATATCACTCTTATGTAGACGACACGCAACTGTACTTCCGCATTTGCAATAAAAAGGATCACCACCTCAACCTAGAGACATGCCTCTCTTTGATAGAGGACTGGATGACAAAGAGTTATCTCAAACTCAACGGAGCGAAAACAGAACTTCTTCTGTTTCACGCCAAGCGTAGGAATCAATCGACAACAACCTGAATCCCCCCTGCTCATTCTGGGCAAAATCATCACCCCTAGCGCCAAAGTCAAAAGTCTTGGGGTCATCTTTGACTCCGACATGACAATGAACGCACAAATAGGGGCAGTAGTCAGCGGATCTCACTATCTGCTGCGCCTACTACGCAGACTCACGCCTTTTATTCCCAAGAAAGACATAGCGGTCGTGGTGGGAGCGATTGTAAACTCCAGACTGGACTATGCAAATGCCCTTTACCTCAGACTCCCCAAGTACCAAATCGCTCGTCTTCAAGTCGTTCAAAATACGGCCGCCAGACTTGTGACTGGGAAAAAAACCTGGGAATCCATCTCACCTTCAGTGGCGACAAAAGCTGCTTTGCTGGAAGCAGGAGTGTTTCCGAACAAAAGTTATACACCTGAACCTATTACCTATAACCCTTCCACCTCTTCAACTACTACTTTTATTCTTTTACCAAGTTTGGCAAATAAAGCAAAGAAAAAGAAGTCTAAAGTGTGGACATTGATTTTTTTCTCAACTCTCATCTGACACCCTAGACGGCGAGGAAATAGAGGTAACATGCCACCCAAAACAAACCAGCAGCTCCTTCGGGGGTAGTGCTACTCATAATAAATTGAATGCAGAGCAATGTTCTTTCTTATTGAATAGTATGAATGGATTGCTTATGGAGTGCCTTGTACACTATAGTTGATAAATCTAAAGGAGATTGTGTGATCAGGTTGTAAAAATGCAAGGACAGCTACAGGACATACATTATACTGGCACTTGCATTGTTGAAATAAAGGATAGCATATGCCTTCCCTACCCTCTTCCTTTATATTCATTTCCAGATTACAGGTGGTGTATACGGGAAGCTTGCATAGCATCACATTCATTGAAAATGGTTAAAAAATGACTTAAACAACATGACTCATTTGTTCCATGTCAACCCTCATGTAGAAAACAGGGACCTCATTTTCAAAACAGTCGTGTTGTTTCTAGACATGTGCACTGCCAAAAAAAATCGTTTTTTTCGTTTATGTTATTTTCGTTTTTTTAATTTTTTCGGAAATTCGGAAATTCGGGAAATAAAAAAAAAAAAATTTGTTTTTGTTTCATTCGTTTTTTTTATTTTTTCGTAAATTCGTAAATTCGGGAAGATCGAACAAATATTTTTTTCCGTTTTATTCGTTTTTTTGCTTTTTTCGTAAATTCGGGAAATTCGAAAATTCGGAATTTTCGGATTTCCGAAAATGCAAAAAAAAACCGAATAAAACGGAAAAAACGAAATTTCCGAAAAAAAACGAATGAAACGAAAATGAAAAAAAATAATTTTCGGAAATTAAAAAATTCGAAAAATTCAGAAATTTCCCATTTTCGAATTTTAGATTTTCGAACTTTAAGTTTTTTAATGTTACAATTTCGAAATTTAGAATATTTGAATTTTCGTAATTTTTTTATTTTTCGAAAATTCGAAAAATAAAAAATGTGAAAATTCGAAATTAGAAAATTAGAAAATTAGAAATTTCGAAAATGAAATAATTCGAAAATTCGAATTTTCAAATTTTTTCAAATTTCGAATTCTCTAATTCGAATATTCGAATTATTTAATTTTCTACTTTTCGAAATTTCTAATTTTCTAATTTCGAATTTTCAAATTTTTTATTTTTCGAATTTTGAAAATTCGAAATTTGAAAATTCGAAATTTGAAAATTCGAAATTTGAAAATTCGAAAATGAAAAATTTGAATATGAAAAATTTGAATATTCGAAAAATAGAAAATTAATGATTCGAATTTTCGAAAAATGAAAAATTCGAAATTCGAAAATTCGGAATTTTGAAAATTCAAACATTTGAAAATTAAAAAATTCGAAAATTAAAAAAATCGAAAATTAAAAAAAAACTAAAAATTTTCGTATTTCGAATTTTTCATTTTCGAAATTTCGAATTTTCGAATTTTTCATTTTCGAAATTTAGCATTTTTCAATTTCCAATTTTTGAATTTTCGATTTTTCGCATTTCGAATTTTTCAATTTTCGAAATTTCGAATATCCCAATTTTCAATTTTTTTATTTTTCGAATCTTTCATTTTCGAAAATGAAAAATTCGAAAAATAAAAAATTTGAAAATGAAAAATTCGAAAACGCGAAAATTAAATAATTCGAATATTCGAATTAGAGAATTCGAAAATTGAAAAAATTAGAAAATTCCAATTTCCGAATTTTGAATTTCCAAATTTTTGTATTTCCGAATTGTTTAATTCCTGACTTCTGACTTAAACGTTGGCCTCAATCCTCAGTTTAAGGCCGTTCTCTGTCTCCTCCAGATAGTTTTCTCACACAAACTCAATGCACACAGCTATAAGCTCCCTGCTGTATATACTGAATGAATGAATGAATGAATGAAAACTTATATAGCGCAGCACATGCAAAGTAAATCGCCTCTGGGCGCTTGATGTTCCTGTCTCCTTTGAGATCAAAAGAGATGCGTCTTAATCTTTCTCCTGAAGACTAGATAGTTCTCCTCCAGCCGAATGCTGGCTGGTAAGGCGTTCCATAGTCTGGGACCTTGGACAGCGAATCTCCTGTCTCCTTTGGACTTGAATCTGGCTTTTGGTATCTGAAGCCGATTTTGATTGGTGGATCGTAGAATACGATTGGGATTGTGAACTTGTAATTTTTCGCATAGATAATGGGGAGCATTCCCATGGATACATCTATGCGTTAGACAGAGAGCTTTAAAGGAGATTCTGTCTCTAACTGGAAGCCAGTGAAGGGATCTCAGTGAAGGTGAGATTGATTCCCAGGGTTTTTTCCCAGTCACAAGTCTGGCGGCCGTATTTTGAACGACTTGAAGACGAGCGATCTGGTACTTGGGGAGTCCGAGGTAAAGGGCATTTGCATAGTCCAGTCTGGAATTTACAATCGCTCCCACCACGACCGCTATGTCTTTCTTGGGAATAAAAGGCGTGAGTCTGCGTAGTAGGCGCAGCAGATGGTGAGATCCGCTGACTACTGACCCTATTTGTGCGTTCATTGTCATGTCGGAGTCAAAGATGACCCCAAGACTTTTGACTTTGGCGCTAGGGGTGATAATTTTGCCCAGAATGGGCGGCGGGATCCAAGTTGGTGTCGATAGATTCCTACGCTTGGCGTGAAACAGAAGAAGTTCTGTTTTTGCTCCGTTGAGTTTGAGATAACTCTTTGTCATCCAGTCCTCTATCAAAGAGAGGCATGTCTCTAGATTGAGGTGGTGATCCTTTTTATTGCAAATGCGGAAGTACAGTTGCGTGTCATCTGCATAGGAGTGATATAGCAGTTTTTGGCTGCTGATGATTTCGAAAAGAGGACGCACATAGATGTTGAATAACATCGGCGACAGGGGAGATCCTTGAGGGACCCCGCACGATAATGTGCGTTGTTCAGAAGTGAAGGGTCCTAGCTTCACTATTTGCGATCTGTTTTCCAAAAAAGAGGAGAACCAGGATAGATCGCGTTCTGCGACTTTAGCTACTTTAGCCAGCCGAGTCAGCAACAGCTTGTGATCTACTGTATCAAAGGCTGCGCTTAGGTCCAGCAGAACCAGAAGAGATGATTCTCCTTCGTCTGCGGCCTCGAGAACGTCGTCCCATATCTTAAGCAATGCAGTTTCCGTCCCGTGTCCGGGACGGAATCCTGATTGAAATGGGTCGAGTAAGTTGTGGGTGTCTAGATGCTGTTGCAGCTGCTGTACCACTGCTTTCTCCATTACCTTGGAGAGAACATTTAGGCCTGTTATGGGGCGCCAGTTGAGTGGATCCTTAGGATCCAGGGTGGCTTTCTTCAGGATGGGTTGAATGAAGCCCTCCTTCAACTGGGAGGGCATTATGCCCTCCTTGAAGGATTGGTTGACAAGCTGCGTGACAGGAGGTGCCAAGATGTCGGCGCATTCCTTCAGCAGTTTGGTGGGGATAATATCATTTGGCGCAGTGCTGTTGCGCAGAGTGCCGATGATATTTTTAGTGGTCTGAATGGAGATGGGTTCCAGCGTGAACTCACCTAACTGTGGTGACTTACTGCCGGTGCAGTGTAATCGACTCCGGGGGGGGCTGGAAGAGCGATTGTTTTGCTGAATGCCTTGCCGGATTGCCTCAATTTTGGTAATGAAGCAATCCGCTAACTCATCGCAAAATTCTTGTGAATCCAAGTTGGGGGCCACAAGACATCCTGGATTCATGGTCTGGGTGACCAGCTTGAAGAGTTCGCGGGGGCGATTTAGGGCACCGTTGATAGCCTCAGAAAAATAATTCTTCTTGGCTTCAAAGATTTGTTTGTAGTATTTTCTAGTTATTACCTTGTAGATCGAGAGGTTCTCATCTGAAGAGTTTCTTTTCCAGGCTGCCTCTGCCCTTCTGCGCTCTTGCTTTAGTAACGCCAGCTGGTTGTTGAACCAGCCGGAGTTATTTTTCCTGATCAGGGTCTTTCGTTTAGGCGCTATCAAGTCAGCTGACTGCAATAGTGCTGTGTTTATGGCCACCAATGTTTCTTCCGCTGTTTGGTGCGGCTGAATTGTATTTATTTTTTCCCCTAATGTGGCTTTGAAAAGCTCAGAGTGGAGCTTCTTCTGACATCTAGTCCAGTGTGTTGTCACTGGATTTGATGTTTCTGTTAAGGGGGGGAAATCGGAAATAATGAATTTAATTGCATGGTGATCTGTCCATGGCAATGGTTCATTTTCCAAGATTTTTATTTCCAGATCTTGTCTGAAAATAAGATCGAGCGTATGACCTGAAGCATGTGTGGGCCCACATACTAGTTGCTGAAGCCCTAATCCTTCTAGGTGGTCGATGCAGGCGTCGGCAATGGGGTCCTGCGGGGAGTTGGCCCAGAGATTGAAGTCCCCGAGCAGCAAAAGGTGTCTGCTATTCAGGGTGTAGGTGGAGACAAAATCCGTCAAGGATGGGAGCAGCTGCGACTTGGGGCCAGGTGGCCTATAGCAGAGTAGAATCCGGACGGTCTCCTGGCCGTTTACTTGCAGTTGGAGAGTAAGGGTTTCCATGAATGGAAGAGGGTTTTGGAGGCTTGGTTTTGTGATCGCAAGACGTGTCTTATGAATCACCGCCAATCCTCCTCCTCTTTGCCCTATTCTATTTTCCGTTATAATACGGTAGTTTTCTGGCACCAATTCTCCAAGAATGGTGTTACAGTCGGCTGTGAGCCAGCTCTCTGTGATAAAGAGGCAGTCTAAGTCATGTTGCAATAAGAAATCGTGGATTTCTAATCGGTGTTTTACTGCCGATCTAGTGTTAATCAAAGCACATGATATGTGCTTTGGCTGTGGTAACTGCCTGCGATTTTTTGAAGTCGATCGTTGCTCGATCCTCAAAAGTCGCAGATTTCCTAGGGTCTTTTTGGTAGCGGCCGACAGAATTGCGGCAAATCGCTCCAGATCCCAAATGTTCTCCGCCGAGTATTGCCGATTAACCATGGCAGGAGTGGGGGGGTGGATTCTCAAGGATAACCGAATCCTCAGATCCTGGCTTGGTCCAGAGGAAGGCAAAAAACCCTGACCACGCTGTGCCAATATGCTGTGGTAGGGAAAAAATTCCTTCCTGACCCCTAAATAGGCGATCGGGTTTTAGCCCTGGATCAAGTTATAAACGAGTATGAGCAGGGGGAGATAGGGCTGGATGGAGCAAGCTGGCCACCAACCTGACAGCAGGATCCAGGCTGGGGGGGTACCAGGCTAAGGAGATCACTGTCTGTGCCGCCAGGGGGGCTGAGAAGGATGATCGGGGGCGAGGGGACTCTGCAAGGGTGGGGGGGGCTTCCTGGCCCGATTGGGGGAAAAGTACCAATAGTTGGAGGTGGGGAGCGGCACGCCGCTAGGCCGCGGATGAAGCCGCGGCCTTTCCTGAGTCGCGGCTGCCGCTGCTGCCACGATCGAAGGCTAGTAGGGCTGCATGGCGCAAAGGACGCCCGAGCAGTGATAGTGATGTGGAGATGCTTCTGGGGTGAGGTGGGGGATTTCTGGCCTGTAGCAGCGTGTGGGGATCGGCGCGGCGGTAGGCCGCAAGTGAAGCCGCGGTCTTTCCTAGATTGCGGCGCCCGCGATTCCCCACAGGCTGGCGCGGTTCTCGGGAAAAAGCACCCAGGGGAGCAACCGTGGAAGGGAAGAAGGAGCAGGGGAGCAGGGGAGAGCCGTGGGGCATGGATGTTTTGTGGCGGCTGTCCTCAAAAGGACGGCCGTCAGTGGTCCCAGCGAGGCTCTTACCTGGAGTGAAGAGAATCCAGGGGAGGGCTGGATCACTGAACCGGAGGTACCCAGGGAGAGGTAAATTGTAAGTAGTGGCAGCCAAGACAGGGAGACAGGGAGGTGGAAGCCCTGCTTGCCTGCGAGGCCTGGAGCCGCACAGTGGGAGGACCCTGCCTGGCTGAGCTATCCCTGAGAGAGAGACTCGTTGGAGAGCGTCCTTACTCTCTCAATAACTGACACTGAACTGACACTGATATACTCCCACCTGCATCCTAGGTGGAGCCTTCCTGACTGACTCCTGGCAGAGACCTGTAAGGAGGCTGGGGAGAAAGTTACTGAGACTGTCCGTACATATCTACCTGCGGAAGAGTGGGAGGATTAAGAGTTGGACTCCTTGTCCGACACCGGGGACCACGATTTGTTTGAAACTCTGTCTCAGGAACTAAGATGGAGCAATAGAAAATGTATCACTCTGAGACGTAGTTTTTTGGAAGGGTCGTCCATGAACTCCGGGAACACCACACCACGGGTGGAAACTCCGGACACAGAAAGAGAGACTTTGCTGGATGGGGGAACCCTGTCCCAACCCACTCAGGCCCTAATTCGGAAATCCCCAGGTGCTTATGTGTTACCTGGGACAGGAAGTTCTCGGACATTGCCCAAACTCGCTCGCTTGCAGCGAGTGCTAATAAAGAGAGTGGCTACTGAGTAGGGCCTAGAATTTCCTTATGTACCCAAGGAGATAATGTTGGAGATTGAGGGCAGTCGAGAACAGTGGTACAATGAGGCCATCTGGGACTATTTAAAGGTTAGTTGGAACTCGGTTAAACCATGGTGTGTTAAGTGACCCTTCTCGGCAGCAGCCCAGTGGGAGTGGTGCCCCGCTGTTCATGCTGGGAAGGGATACTTAAGGGGCAGATGCCGTTTTTCGGGGTCCTTCGCCTTCTGGCCCTCCTGGTATGTGTGTGTAGGATTCTGGCCTCGGGACCACGTTGGTCCGAGGCTGCATCGCTGTTCAGTTGGCCCAGCTATGCTGGCCGGGGCCTATGATTCTAAAGGGGATCCCAAGCTTTCTGTCCAAGTGGAGGAAGCTGCATAACGAAGGAGACCGGGGGCAGTCCCACCATATATGAAGTAGCGTACCCCTGTGTCCACAACCACGCCAACATAGCCCCGACTCAGCGGGGCAAATACAAGCCATATCCGCAGGTACACGGTACCAGCGGGACAGAATTTTGAAATTAGTCTCCAGGGTTTTGGAACCCATGGAGGAAGTGTGAGCAAGGTGGTACAGGTGGGTCAATTGTGCGTCCATAAAGACCTGATCAAGATCTCTCTCCTATCTCCGTATGTAGGCGGGTGTGGACAGAGGGGTAGCGGAACCTAGCAGGCGGTATAGTTCTGAAACTAGGTGAGGGACAGGATCTTCACTAACAAAAAGGCGTTCAAACGGGGTGAGGGAGGAGGGGTCCCTAATCGTGTGACCATGCTTCATAAAGAAGTAGTGAAGTTGCCTATAGCGCCAATAATTCATGCGAGGGCCCTGTTGCCCCACAGGAAGGGCCTCATATTCCATAAGCTTACCGTCCTTCATGAGCTTGCCGCAACTGGCACTACCATCATCCACCCACGACCCAAAAAAGGCCGTCTGTTCACCCAGAGGGAACCAGAGAAAGCCGCCCAGCGGGGCCAGGGGGGACATAGGGGGGGGCCAGTTTTAGCAGAGAATTAACCCTATCCCAGACTGAGAGCGCATGGGTCGTCAGCGGGGAAGTCGTTTCGGACAGTCCTCTATACTCCCGGGGCAGCCATGGAGCGTACGAAAGGTTCCTGCCTGCAAGGCGTTTCTCCAAGGAAACCCAAAGCTTTGAGTGGGAATTAAGACGCCAGTTGAGCAGTCGTTGGAGAGCTGTCGCCCTGTAGTATCGCCTAACGTCAGGAAACCCCAGGCCACCCTCTGTCTTGGGTCGTTTCAGTGTTACAAGGGCTATCCGGGGCTTACGTGCATTCCAGACGAACTGAGTCAGCATGCTGGAGACACGGTCAAAGAATAGTCGGGGCAGGCGGATCGGTAGCATCTGGAAATAGAAAAGGATATGGGGCAAAATGTTCATTTTTATCACGTTCACCCGGCCAAACCAGGTGAAGGCGGTTCTAGTCCACCGAGATAGGTCCGTTTTAATCGCAGCAAGTAGGGGAGGGAAGTTTGCATGGTATAAGGTGTCATATCTGTCCGTAAGCTGTATTCCTAGGTAGCGCAGGGACGTCCTGGTCCACGAGAAAGGAAAGGCGCCACAAAGTCTCTCCTGTAAATCCGGAGGCAAAGTAATAGGGAGGATCTCAGACTTCCCATAATTTATTTTAAAATTAGACAGGGTTCCAAAATAATTAAGTTCCTTCAGCAGGTTGTGGGTTAACAAAGTGGAAAAGAACATCATCAGCATAAGCTGAGAGCTTGTGTTCCGTATCTCCAACCTGCAGACCTCTAATGTTCACATTGGCCCTAACGGTGCGGAGCAAAGGCTCCAGCACCAGGGCAAAAAGAAGGGGTGATAGGGGGCACCCCTGCCTCGTACCCTTCCTGATGGGAGAGCAGGAAGAAAGGGCGCCATTCACCTTCACCTGTGCACATGGATCAGAGTATAGGGCTAGAATTGACGCCAACATGCGAGGACCCAGTCCCAGATGACCAAGTACTTCTCGCAGATACGACCAATCAACACGGTCGAAAGCCTTTTCGGCATCGGTTGAAAGGATAAGGTAAGGCTGAGGGAGTGCACGGGAGCGAGCCCAATGGATAAGTTGGATCGCTCTCAGGGAATTATCCCTGGCTTCCCTACCCGGAATAAAGCCTGTCTGATCAAGGTGCACAAGCCCAGGTAGTAAAAGTTTAAGCCTATTGGCTAATATTTTCGCTAGGACCTTCACATCCAAATTAAGGAGGGAAATAGGGCGGTAGCCCTGCGGAACAGCAGGGTCCTTGCCCTCCTTCGGGATCACCGTGATGTGGGCCAACAATGCTTCTGAAGGGATAGCTTTGCCTCCGGCTACAGAATTAAAATAGCAGAGCAGGGGAGTCTCTAGGTGAGAGAGGAAGGTCGTATAGTAGGTCTTAGTGAACCCGTCCGGGGCCCGGACTCTTCCCGTTGGGCAAGGATTTTATCGTTGACCTAAGTTCAGTCAGGGTAATCGGCAATTCTAAGCTTGAGGACTGGTCTTCCGTTAGCGAGGGGAGTCCCGACGAGGTCAAGTAGTCGCGGATCGCTTGGCGCCTAGTGTCTCGTGTGGAGGGAGTCAGTTCAGGGTTCAGGTCATACAAATTAGCGTAAAAGTCCCGAAAGCCCGCTGCAATTTTAGAGGATAGTACTACCGGTTCTCCCAAAAGGGTGGTCAACTTATGGACATGCATCCGCGCAGATCGTGTCCTAAGCGCCCGTGGCAGCATACGTCCGCATTTGTTCCCATGTTCGTAAAACTTATGGGACATATATCGGAGATGTTTACGCGCTTGCCTATCTAAAAGGCGCAAGAGCAGCCCTCTCAGTTCAGTCAAAGTCTCCAGCGCTCTCGGCCCACCCTTCGCCTTATGACGAAGTTCTGCATTTTGGAGGGCAGTATAGACCCGCTGGAAGTCCGCCATGCGCTCTCGCTTCAGCCGGGACGCATGGGAGATTAGCGCCCCCCGAACCACAGCCTTATGGGCCTCTCACAGTATGCCCTTGCCCACATCATCAGAGGAGTTCTCAGCAAAATAATGGGTCAACGTGTCCGAAACCTCACGCACCACCCCCACATCATCCAACAGATTATCATTGAGCCGCCACGTCCAGGCCCGACGAGATCGGGAGGGTAATGCGAGGACGGCCGACACCGGCGCGTGGTCCGAGATGGTAATAGAACCTATAGAGGCAGACCTCAACAGCTCCAGGGCATCTCGGTCCACATATAGGTGGTCTATGCGAGTATATACATTGTGTACATTAGAATAGTAGCTAAAATCACGGTCAGAAGGGTGCAATAGGCGCCAGCTATCTGTTAAGAGGAGGGCTTGAAGGGATTTGTGGAAGTGTTTAAGGAACGCGTAGGAGTGTGGGGGTATAGCATGGGAGGTGTCGAGCAAAGGATCAGGGCTAACATTGAAGTCCCCGCCAAGAATCAAGAAACCCTCTCACCCAGGCGCTCCAATGTAGAGTCGAGAAAACTTAATTGATTCGTGTTAGGGGCGTAGACGGACGCGATCGTGTATGTATGTCCCGCCAGGGAACCCTTCAGGAACACATAGCGGCCTAGAGGATCAATCCTAGAATCAGTAGGCTGGAAGGGGCACGACTTATGTATGGCAATAGCAGTGCCTCTGGATTTAGGGGTCAGGGATGTACTAAGAAACCATTGGTTAAATATATGTGTAGGAAGCTTGGGAAGCGACCGAGACGTAAAGTGAGTCTCTTGTAGGAAGACCACCTGCGCCTTCAGTCGCTTCAATTCCCACCAAAGCTTGCTGTGCTTGTGAGGAGAGCACAGGCCCCTGACATTATAAGAGCTTACCTGTAGAGTGGCCATAGGGGGAGCCGGAGAGAGTGGAGTTGCTGATCGCTGTGATGCGCCCGTTGTGGAAGGCAGATTGGGAAGTTGCAGCTAGGAAGAAGAAGAAAGGGAAGGAAAGAAAGGAAAGGACGAGAAGAAGAGGACAAAAGTGAGATGAAAGAGAAAAAGCCAGGGGAAGGGGAGAGAAAAAAACAAGCATTAGACAAATGTAAAAACACATGTAAGACAAAATGGCCGAAGCCATATAGGTCAGTAGAATCACTATGGACCCTGTCCGGGACCCCAATCGTGGGCGGAGAGGGGGCCCGGACCTCAGCCCAAGATCCCAATGGGGACCAATACCCAAAGTAAGAGGGTAACCCATTGGGGGAACGTGGCCAACATGGGAAGAGGAAGAAGGGGGGCATCCGCCCGCAGACCAGCGCACCAGATATAAGGTGGCAAGAGGGAGAAAAACAAGAAGTCATCAAGCACTGGCGGGACAGCCACAAGGGGTCGGGGGGCAGCAGGCCTGATGCGGATCAGAGTCAGTGGGTCAACGTCCGGAAGACCCAGTCATCTCTGGCCGGAGTCAAAAAGAGCGGCAGGGCAAACACAAGTAAAGTCATCAGTCTCCAATGGAGGACGGTTCCTGCGAGGATCCAGAGATGGGTCTTCCACGTCCTCGCCTGCGGTTCCTGCGCTTGGCAGTTTGCCAAGGCCCCGAGGATGGGAGGGAGGCAGCGGGAAGATCCGAAGAGGTCCTCCAGTCTGGGAAATCCACTGGGTCCAGATCCAGTGAGGAGAGAAAGTTCGATAGGTCGTCTTTCGTGCGAAGGGTCACGGTTTTACCCTGTTTAGTGACCTGTAGGTAAAAGGGGAAGCCCCAACGATATGACAGACCCGCATCTTGTAGGGCCATGAGAAGAGGGCGCAGTGACCGCCGCTGCATAAGTGTGCGTCTGGAGATGTCTTGGTAAAAGGACAAGCGTGCGCCGTCAAAATCAAAATAGGGTTTACCACACAGTTTTTGCATAATACGGTCCTTAAGTGTGTACTTGTGAAGTTTGCAAATGACATCACGTGGGTTGTTCACGTCTTGAGACGGGGGCTTAAGAGCTCTGTGTGCGCGGTCAATCTCCACCACAGCCATGGTAGGCAGACCCAAAACTTCCCTAAAAATACCTTCCAGAGTAGGAATAATGTCCCTAGCCCCCGTCGCCTCAGGCAGACCTCGTATCCTAATATTCGCCCTGCGGCTGCGATTCTCCATGTCGTCTAAGTGGCAAATCAGGGCCTCAATCTGGCTACTTTGAGCGGTGCATTTTTCCTGCAGTTGAGAGATGACTGGTAGAACGTCATCCAGCCTCTGTTCCATGGCTTCTACTCTAAGCTTTAAGCTGTGCTACATCCTCCTTCAGGGCCCTCTCAACGCGGTCTGCAAAGCGTTCCAGGTCGGCTTTAGTGGGGAGGGCCCAAATATGGCGCCTGATGTCCATGTCCTCCAGGGGGTCAGGATCATCCGACAGACCCATCAGAGAAGAAGGAGAGCCTGGAGAAACAAGGGCCGTCGAGTCACTCACCAGCGCTGGTGAAGGCACAGGGGAGCATGCAGCAGCTTGTGATGCTTTAGATGCTTTGGCCGCGCTCTGCTATTTCCCGGCCGGCGCCATCTTGGAGGCCTCGTGGCCGCTTCTACCCGGCTCCGTGAGGAAGGAATGCAGGTGTCCCTGCCTTGTGCGGTCCGCTCGGGGGGGCTGCAAGGACGCCCGGACCCTCTGGGACATGGGGTGCGGCAAGCAGGTAAGATTGTACTCCCGTAGCTGTGATAGTGTGCAGCGGTGGAACGGAGCAGCAGATGCACACGTCCTCACTCCTCCATAGCCAGGACATGCCCTTAAAGGCTCTTTTGCTGTAAGCCAAGAAGTTCGGGACTGAAATCCTGTGGCAGAGGATTCCTGGCTATCCATTTTTCATTCACAGATGGTCTGTGGCAGAGACTGTTCTCGTGCTGTCCGTGAATCATCCCAGCTGCTAGGCCATGTAAGAGGGGTCTATCCGGGTGAGCAATACCCACTCAGGAGTGAGTAGTGATTATTGGAACTTTTGATACTTTTTGTGCATTCTGTACCGTGTACCTGAACCTTTCCCTTCTCTCTATACTCTCTACTTCCTTCACAAGTTTTATGCAACAAAAATAAAACCTGACAGTTGAAGGTTTTACATCTTGAGTGGACATTGCAATTCTTACAGACTTTCTTCCCTGGACAACGAACTTAGAGGTAACGTGCATAACCCAAACTAAACCCGCAGCTCCTTCGGGGGTTGTGCTACACTAGCATTTTCATTGTTTGCAGATTTCACAGGGAGAGCTGCTCTTATAGTGTAATTTGCAATACTCTGCTGTCAGTTTGACATCTTTTCCACTTAGTTTATTAGGAGCAATGTCAGCAGCTCCACATACAAGGCAGAGTTTCATAGGACTTCTGAAACACAGAGCATGACCCTGACAGTGAAGACCTGCAAATTACACTAAGAGGACCACTCTCCCAGTGTAATCTGTAATTCCAGGATGTCAGTTTAACAGCCAAACCCTCCTCCCTGTTTCCAGTGCTTATGGCATGGCGAGGCATTACAAAAAAAAAAGCTGACCTTGTATTTATAGTGCAAGGTCAGGCCCATTTTATAAAAGAAACAAATCATGAAATAAAATTTGGACTTTTGATAAATTATAAGGTATAAACTACCTTAGTTATCTGATTCGAAAACAAAAATTGGCTATCATAATATTCATGAAAGCCAGGCTCTAGATGACTAAGCTGGCCACAGACCAGTAGAATTTAGTTTGAAAAAATTCCAGTGATTTGATTTTCCAGTGGTTATTGGGGTGAAATCAGCAGTAATTTTTCAACCATAGTGATGGAAAAATTCAAAAAAGCAGATGGAAATATTTTCTTGGCCAACTAATTTTTAACTGTGGATGTGGTGTTCGTTCCAATTGTTTTTTTAAATATTGTAAGGTGCATGCTCTGGGCACACAAGACACCTGTCTAATGCATCTGAGATTCTATTCAAGTTGCAGGTCCGGATGACATTTTAAGGGCTTTCAAACAAAATGAGTCAACTCACTGATGGCATCAATTCTTTGTTTGGCCGTACTTCTGTGGATCACAGCAGTGCAGTTCGTTCTGCACTCCTGTGAATAGTTTTCAGCAGACAGCAGATCTCAATACTGAAGTTGGGATCTGCCCACATGCCTAGACCAGCACCCGGCTCAGCCTCTCAGCAAGCCGCTGAGAGGCTGAGCCGGGCTCTCCCACCACCTCCACAGAAGAGCACTCCAGTGAGCAAGGGGGAGGAGGGGAAGAAGGGGGAAAAGGGTTGCGCTAGAGAACTAAACACAACCTGAATAATATGTGTGTAAAGTAAAAAGAAATATATATATAAATATGTGAAAGAAAAATGTACAGTAACTTATAAATGAATAAATAAAAATTAAATATTCACATAATTTTCTGTACATAGAACACACAGAAGTGCAAAAGTGCTGTGAACCGTAGTCACTCAAGAGGTACAGACTAGTAACTATAGTCCAAATAACGTATCTCCAGTATAAATGAAAAACACCATTGAGGGAGGTGAATCCAAAATTATGAAGACAATTGTCCAGTTGCGATTAGATCCAAAAGTTATGAAAGAAATTGAAGGATGCAGTACACCACCGATTCATAGAAGATGGTTTGAAAGAAAGAGAGTCTTCAAGATCACACCAGAAAAGGGGGGTAAATTGGTACTCTTACCGGATACGCTGGACCCCCTGTTAGATGGGGTCAACCAGGCACAAAAATCCTCACAATCCTGTGTTGAGAGATCAAGCAGGGATACGACTCCTCGGCTCACCCCGTCAGTGTGGATGACAGGCTCTTCCGAGCGGTCCGTTCTACACACATACAGGACTTTCTGATCACTTCCTTTGTCTTCCCAAGTTGGGGAAATAGAAATCAACCAACATTCGGCCCGTGTGTAGCAGCCGGTCCAACAGAACGCGGACTAATGTCTGGCTTCTGTTGAAGGGGCAGGACTGAAAAAAGTCTGCTGATAGGCATCCGATCACTGCTCTAAATGGCTGGGAGCACTGACGAGTGTGTTCTCGTGGTGGGGCGTCCCCACTATCAGAACACAATAGCTCAGTTTTTTTTGTTCAGTCAGTCGGGTTGAATGAAAAAAAAATGGTAGTGGGTGATAGGCTTTAGGGAAGGCAGCAACGGTTATTTCCGCACCCTGCCCTGGCATTTTTAAATCTTTGTTATTCTTCCACACAGATCTCAAAATACCTGCTATTCTAAAATCAAGATTCCCACCATACTTTAGACATTTGCATTTCTGTAAACAATATTGGGAGTGTACAGATTAAATTTGAGCTATTTTTGGGGGTAAAATTTTCTTTGGCTATGGTAGAAAACTATGATGACCCTGAATGTTCCTGTTGAAGGAAAATAATATTTTTGCAGTGGTTACTGAAGTAAATCTGTGTTAATACTATGGGCAGTCAAGTATTTATTCATATTTCAATCCTTTACTTATTTCTGTAGCTGTAGGCACTGTTGAGCAATTCATGAGAAGTTTACAGTAGAAGCAATGAAATCATTCAAGTCATTCCTGAAGAAGCACAGGCCAGCATGCTCCCTCTCACACCAGTGACTCAGTACATCCCAGCCTTCAAATATGTAATGTAAACACAGAGCATCATCTGCACATATAACATGCTATTATGGCTTTCCAGGTGTATATAAATACAGTATCTCACAGAAGTGAGTACACCCCTCACTTTATTTTTTATATTTTATTATATCTTCATGTGACAACAAATTATACTTTGCTACAATGTAAAGTAGTGAGTGTACAGCTTGTATAACAGTGTACATTTTCTGTCCCCTCAAAATAACTCAACACACAGCCATTAATGTCTAAACCGCTGGCAACAAAAGTGAGTAAGCCCCTAAGTGAAAATGTCAAATTGGGCCCAAATTGTGTGTGTCCACCATTTTTTTTCCAGCACTGCCTTAACCATCTTGGGCATGGAGTTCACTAGAGCTTCACAGGTTGCCACTGGAGTCCTCTTCCACTCACCCATGACAACATCACATAGTCGGTGGATGTTAGAGACCTTGCGCTCCTCCACCTTCCGTTTGAGGATGTCCCACAGATGCTTAATAGGGGTTACATCTGGAAACATGCTTAGTCAGTCCATCACCTTTAACCTCAGCAAGGCAGTGGTCGTCTTGGAGGTGTGTTTGGGGTTGTTATCATGTTGGAATACTGCCCTGCGGCCCAGTTTCTGAAGGGAGGGGATCATTCTCTGATTCAGTATGTCACAGTACATGTTGGCATTCATGGTGTCCTCAATAAACTGTAGCTCCCCAGTGCAACAGCACTCATGAAGCCCCAGACTCTTGTCTTTGTACTCCTCTCCTGGTTGCCGCCACGCACGCTTGACACCATCTGAACCAAACACATTTATCTTGGTCTCATCAGACTTCAGGATTTCCATGTAATCCATGTCCTTAGTCTGATTGTCTTCAGAAAACTGTTGCAGGCTTTCTTGTGCGTCATCTTTCGAAGAGGCTTCCTTCTGAGATCCCAGCAATGCAGATCAATTCGATGCAGTGTGCGGTGTATGGTCTGAGCACGGACAGGCTGACCCCCCCCAACAATTCAACCTCTGCAGCAATGCTGGCAGCCCCTATACGTCTATTTCCCAAAGACAACCTCTGGATATGATGCTGAGCGCGTGCACTCAACCACTTTGGTTCACCATGGCGAGGCCTGTTCTGAGTGGAACCTGTCCTGTTAAACTGCTGTATGGTCTTGGCCATCATGCTGCAGCTTACTTTCAGGGTCTTGGTAAACTTCTTATAGCCTAGGCCATCTTTATGTAGAGCAAAACATTTATTGTTTTCAGATCCTCAGAGAGTTCTTTGCCTTGAGGTGCCAATTTGAATTTTCAGTGATCAAATTTAATACACTTGCTCCCCATTCACACCTGAGACCATGTAACAGACACCGGGGAAGAAAAACGGCTAATTGGGCCCAATTTGGATATTTACACTTAGGGGTGTACTCACTTTTGTTGCCAGCGGTTTAGACATTAATGGCTGTGTGTTGAGTTATTTTGAGGGGACAGCAAATTGGCAATGTTATACAAGAAGCTGTACACTCACTACTTTACATAGTAGCAAAATGTAATTTCTTCAGGGTTGTCACATGAAAAGATATAATACAATATTTACATAAATGTGAGGGGTGTACTCACTTTTGTGAGATACTGTATATATTATAATACAAAGGTTTTAAAAAAAAAACAACAGTTATTACTACAATTATTTACAGCAAGATGATCACTTTTACTTGTATGTCAAGAAATCATTGTTAGGACTATATATATTTGTGTGTTTATATTCTTATTTCCTTTGTCTATAGAGTTGCCCTATATCTGTAAAAATCAAGGCTCAAAATTCATCTTGGCTAAAAGAGAAATTTCTTCCCAAAATCACCATATTTATGGATAATCATCACATCAATAATCGTGAATGGGTTAGACTCGAACACTTTGTTCCTCCTTATGGCTGGATGGAATTAAACTACACAGGTATTTATTGGTTGAACTGGATGGACTTTTTTCAATCATATTAACTTTGTAACCATGTAAAGTACCGTATTTATCGGGGTATAGCGTGCTCCCGTGTATAGCGCGCACCCCTAAAGTGGCCCCCATTCCTGTGGAAAAAAAGATTTTTATACTTACAGTTTTGGTGTCTTGCGCGGCGTCCATCGTCGGTTTCAGGTGTCCTCTTCGTCGGGTCCGGCGTCCTTCTGCGGCGTCCTCCCTGCTCGATCCTCGCTTTCCCGCGCCAAGTTTGAATACTGCGCCTGCATATACCGAGCGCAGTACACTCGTGTATAGTCCAGGACGTGAGCGCGAGAGTAGCCGAGTCTGCCCGACTATACACGAGTGTACTGCGCTCGGTATATGCCGGCGCAGTATTCAAAATCGGCGCGGGAAAGCGGGTATCGGCGTATATCGCACACCCACAATTTTGCCCTGATTTTCAGGGCAAAAAAGTGTGCGGTATACGCCGATAAATACGGTAATACATTTTTCATATATAGGCATGAGCCGAACACCCCCTTGTTCGGTTCGCACCAGAACCTGAAGTTTTTTCGGGAGCAGTGAATTTAATAATGCTTAAAGTGAAACAATAAAAGTGAAATATTCCTTTAAATTTCATACCTGGGGGGGGTGTATAGTATGCCTATGAAGTAGTGCATGTTTCCCGTGCTTATAACTGTCCCTGCACAAAGTGTAATTTCTGAAGGAATTCAGAGAAAAGTCATAAAAATAAAAATAAAATAAAAAAATAAAAATAAAATAAAAAAATTAAAATAAAATAAAAAAATTAAAAAAGCATGGGGGTCCTCCCAAATTCAAATACCAGGCCCTTCAGGTCTGGTATGGATATTAAGGGGAACCCTGCCGTCAAATAAAAAAAATGACGTGGGGTTCCCCCCAAATATCCATTCCAGTCCCTTCAGGTCTGGTGTGGATTTTAAGAGGAAAGCCACCCCAAATAAAAAAAAATGGCGTGGAGTTCCCCAAAAATCCACACCAGACCCCTTATCCGAGCACGCAACCTCGCAGGCCACAGAAAAAGAGGGGGGGATGAGAGAGTGCCCCCTCCTGAACCGTACCAGCCCACATGCCCTCAACATTGGGAGGATGCTTTGCGGGTCTGTGACCCCTCAAAGCACCATTTCCCCATGTTGATGGGGACAAGGGCCTCATCCACACAACCCTTGTCCCGTGGTTGTGGGGGTCTGCAGGCGGGGGGCTTATCGGAATCTGGAGGACCCCTTTAACAAAGGGGACCCCCAGATCTAGCCCCCCATGTGAATTGGTAATGGGGTACATTGTACCTCTACCATTTCATGAAGGAAGTGCAAAGAACTGTAAAAAAAAAAACAGAAACACCGTGGAGAAAGCCCTTTATTAAAAAAAAAAAAAAAAACAGCGGTGGTAATCCACTCTCGGTCTCCGCTCCAACCCTGTCGTTATCCTGCGAAGGGAGATCTCCTCTTCACCGGGGTCCAGCGATGAGAAGATCTCTTCATCCAGGTCCAGGATCCAGCGCACAAATCACCGCCTGTCTCCACCGGAGACAGCCCGGCGAATGACGTGGCCCCCATATGAATTACCAATTCACATGGGGGGGGCGGGATCTGGGGGTTCCCTTTGTCAAGGGGTCTTCCAGATTCCGATAAGCCTCCAGATTCCAATAAGGCCCTTGTCCCTATCAACATGGGGACATGGTGCTTTGAGGGGTCACAGACCCCCAAAGCAACCTCAGAATGTTGAGCATGTGGCCTGGTACAGTTCAGGGGGGGTGCTCTCTCGTCCCCCCTCTTTTCCTGCGGCCTGCCAGGTTGCATGCTCGGATAAGGGGTCTGGTGTGGATTTTTGGGGGAACTACACGCTATTTTTTTTTATTTGGGGTGGAGTTCCCCTTAAAATCCACACCAGCCCTGAAGGATGTGGAATGGATATTTGTGGGAAACCCCACATGTTTTTTTTTATGAATGACTTTTTTCTGAATTGCCGGGAGCCGACAATTCATTATAGCCGAGTGATTTTAAATTACCTTTTTTCATTCCGAAATTTACACTTTGTGCAGGGACAGTTCTAAGCATGGGAAACAAGCGCTATTTTTACAGGCATACTATACACCCCCCCAGGTACGAAATTTAAAGGAATATTTCACTTTTATTGTTCCACTTTAAGCATTATTAAAATCACTGCTCCCGAAAAAACGCCCGTTTTTAAAACTTTTTTTTTTGCATTGATACATGTCCCCTGGGGCAGGACCCAGGTCCCCAAACACTTTTTAGGACAATAACTAATAAAATTACCACTTTAGATTTCTCCCATAGACTTTTACAGGGTGTTCTGCGGCTTTTCGAATTTGCCCCGAACACCTCAAATTGTTCGCCGAACAGGCGAACAGGCAATGTTCGAGTCGAACATGAGTTTGACTTGAACTCCAAGCAAAAACCTAAACGCCACTTTTTCTCACGTAAGGCGATTCCGGCTCTCTACCGGCAAGTGGAAGGCAATGTCCATGCCTCGCTGGACAGGGCGGTCAGTGGTAAGGTGCATATTACCCCTGACTCATGGTCCAGCAGGCACGGACAGGGACGTTACCTATCTTTCACGGTGCATTGGGGGACTCTGCTGGCAGCTGGGAAGGATGCAGGACAAGGTACAGTAGTGTTGGAGGTTGTTCCGCCACAACGCCTCCAAAATGCTACTACTGGTTGTGACACCTCTCTCCTTCACCCTCTCATCGCCTCCATGATCCTGCAAAGCCTGCGTAATCCTCGTATTCGTGCTTTCAAAGAGAGGGATCATTACTGGCTGGCAACTCTCCTTGATCCACGTTACAAGAATAAGGTTGCAGACCTTATCTTGCCGGCGCAGAGGGAGCAGAAGATGAAACATCTTTGGGAGGCCTTGCAGAAAGGTCTGTGCAACACGTTCCCAGAGACTGGGGGGTTACAAAATCCTGGTCCTGGACAACGTGTTGCTGAGGTTTCGGTCAGTCACAGAAGGAGCGGTGGAGAAGGTGGCCTTCTGACTGATGCGTTCAGACAATTTTTTAGTCCACAGCCCCAAGGTATGACCGGTTCCAGAAACCATCGCCAGCCTCTGTTTTACATGGCGCGGGAATACCTAAGGGCAAGATCAGACTTGGACACCTTTCCCACCGAAAATCCTCTGGCTTACTGGGTCTTGAGGATGGATCACTGGCCAGAGCTTGCACAGTACGCAATTGAGCTACTGGCTTGTCCTGCATCCAGCATTCTTTCAGAAAGCACATTCAGTGCTGCTGGAGGCTTTGTAACCGATCACAGGGTGAGCCTCTCCACCGACTCGGTCGATCACCACCAGCTACTAAGCACCTGATGCTGATGTAACTGAATAATTTGTTTTGAAATGTCAATTTCAAGACTGCCTATGCTGATGCTGAGTGACTACACTGTTATGCTGAGTGACTATCCTTTTCCTCCTCAATGATCATGATGATAGCTTGTATGAACATTTTTGGTTCTGGGCACCGCCACCAGTGGCTAAGGCCGAATTTTTTGCCCCTGTTTAACAGGGGCTGTAATTACAATTTCTGATGCAATACTTTGCAGCAGGCTCATTCCTGCGCTCACAACAAGAACCTGGGAAATGCCCAGGGAATAACCAAGCCTACTTACCGACCAGCTAGCAGAACAACCAATTAACCTGTCTAACAGTGTGCATTAAAAACAGGGGTTTTGTCCGCACGCATTTGCAAACGCATGCGTGAGCCACAGAGCCGCGCCAAGGCACCCCATAATTCTGTGGTCCTAACACTAAACAGTGAGTGTCCTCACAATGGAGGCACATGCATTTTAATGGATAGATAGGGGCAGGTGGACTGAAGGGGAGCCACCCCTCCTTAAAGGTACAGGAGCACACCAAGCACCCAGCATATGCTGGACCAATATAAACACCACAGGTGAAAAAAAACGTATCATTCCTGCGCTCCAACTAGAGTATCTGTGAGGGGTTGCAGTGTTGTGGCACCAGCACCAGTGCCTAAGGCTCAATTGTTATGCCCCTGTTCAACAGGGGCGTGTAATTACAATTTTTGATACATTACTTTGCAGCAGGCTCATTCCTGCACTCCAACTAGAGTATCTGTGAGGGCTTACAGATTTCTGGCACCAGCACCACCAACAAAGGCCCAATTTTTCTGCCCCTGTTTAATTACAATTCTTGATCTAATATTTCACAGCAGGGCCCATTCCTGTTCCCACCAAGACTAACTGTGAGGGCTTACAGAGTTCTGGCACCAGCACCACCACCACCACCAACAAAGGCCTAATTTGTATGCCCCTGTTCAACAGGGGCATTTAATTACAATTCTTGATCTAATATTTCACAGCAGGGCCCATTCCTGTGCCCACCAAGAGTAACTGGGGGGGGGGGGCTTACAGAGTTGTGGCACCAGCACCACCACCACCAACAAAGGCCCAATTTGTCTGCCCCTTTTCAACAGGGGCATGTAATTACAATTCTTGATCTAATATTTCACACCAGTGCCCATTCCTGTGCCCACCAAGAGTAACTGGGGGGACTTACAGTGTTGTGGCACCAGCGCCAGCACCAAAGGCCCAATTTTTCTACCTCTGTTCAACAATGGCATGTAATTACAATTCTTGATATAATAGTTCACACAGCAGGGCGTTCCAGCGCCCCCCAAGACTAAGGCCGCGTACACACGAGGAGACATGTCCGATGAAAACGGTCCTGCCTCACTGTGAGGGCTTACAGTGTTGTGGCAACACCAACACCTAGGGCCCAAATTTATGCAGAGTATATACGGCAGGCCCCTACTTTCAAACATCCAACTTACAAACGACTCCTACTTGCAAACGGAAGGAGACAACAGGAAGGGAGAGAAAATCTACCCCTAGGAAGGGAAATTCTCTTCTGTAAGGCCGCGTACACACGATCAGACCGGTCCGATGAGAATAGTCCGACGGACCGTTTTCATCGGGTCACCGCTGAAGTGGCCTGATGGTCTGATGTGTGTACACACCATCAGTCCAAAATCCGATCGGGTCAGAACGTTGTGACGTAGAACACAACGACGTGCTGAAAAAACAAAGTTCAATGCTTCCAAGCATGCGTCGACTTGATTCTGAGCATGCGCAGGTTTTTGGTCCGATGCTTTTGCGTACTGACCATCGTTTTGGTCTGATGGTCAGGCATCCATCGGACTGATTTTAAAGCAAGTTTTAAAACTTTGGTCCGATGGACAACGGTCCGATGGGTCGTACACACGATCGATTTGGTCCGATGAAACTGGCCTTAAGGCCAGTTCCATCAGACCGGTCTGATCGTGTGTATGCGGCCTAAGAGGTGTCTCCTGTCCACTGATGCTTTATCACCAATCCTTGTTTCACTAAAAAAAAAAAAATTCAAAATATCATTTGTCAGTGGGACAGAAAGTGAATTGCAATCTTCTGAACAGATGCACACAGACATCAAAACAAATGTTACAAGGGTGATAATAACCCTTTCAGAAAAGCTTAAAAATAGATGTTATGGCTGGAGCTACACTTTAAAAAAGTACCAGTTCAAAATTACGAACATATTCTACTTAACAACAAACCTACAGTCCCTGTCTTGTTTGCACCGCCTGTATAATGCTGTTCAAAGTATATAGGGCCAAAGGGGCTTGTAATGACCTGGGGGGAGTGGGGGGAAACCCATGCTATGTTTCTCAATGATTTTCATTCATATTGCAGGGACCAGACATTACATTAAAGCCGCAAGCAGTTTTAAATTACTTTTTTCTTATAGTAATCTCATTTTGTGCAGAAACAGTTCTAAACACGTGCCACCTCACAGGCATACTATAGACACCCAGCAAGTACAATATTTAAAGGAATTTTTTTCACTTTAAGCATCATTAAAAATCACTGCTCCAGAAAAAATTACCTTTTTTTTAAACTTTTTTTTCCATTGATACATGTTCCCTGGGGCAAGACCCAGGTTCTCAAACCTGTTTTCCGACAATAACTTGCATATTAGGCTTTAAAATTAGAACTTTTGAATTCGAACTTTCAAGTCCCATTGACGTCAATGGGGTTCTAAATGTTCGCGCAAATGTTTGGTCCGTTCGAAGGTTCTGGTGCGAACCGAACGGGGGGGTGTTCGGCTCATCCCTACTGTACATCCATTAATACCTCCGTAAATCCACTGATAACCCTGCACATCAACTCACTGACCTGATCTGAGTTCACAAGAAGCCCTATATACCCCGTATACAGAACTACTACAGAGAAACACTCCATGCACAGTCATGTACAGTGCCCCTACCCAATACATGTAACACACTTAATACATAATAGTACAAATACAACCTATGCACAGTGAATTCATGTATGCAGTGCCCGTACGCAGAGGCATATCTAGTGAAAATGGCGCCTATGGCAAGCACTGGAACGGCGCCCCTGTCAAAACATTTAAAACCCATCTTTCAGATTACTGAATACATACGCCAGGCACAGGCATCAGTGAAAGCAAGGAAGGTGCAGTTGTAATTTGCCAGCCACATCTTTGAGGCACCCTGCTAGCGGCCAAATAGCGCCACAAAAAAACGACAGTAAATCGCCGCTAAAATAGCGCCGCTTTACTGCCAATGGTGCAACGCCCCAGTGTAAAAGTAGCCAAAGTCATCATATGCCAGGCACAGGCCCAAACAGAAGCAAGCAGCCAATCAAATATAGTGCTTGCTCAACATGGATTAAATAAATTATAATTATGAAAAGCCATAGATATCATAAATAAAGTAATTTGTGCAACAGAAGGTATTACTTGCACAAATCGCTTTATTTATGATATTTATGGCTTTGCATAATTATAATTTATTTAATCCATATATTAAGCACTATATATTTGGTTGCCTGCTTGGCAGTGGAACATATCATCACATACAGATGAGTACAAATAAAAAAGTGATCACAGGTTTGCGCAGTATGGATAGCAAGTGTAGAAACCCTAATGCCCCGTACACACGATCACTTTTTGTGATGAAAAAAAATGACATTTTTAAAAATGTAATTTAAAATGATCGTGTGTGGGGAAAATGTCATTTTATGTCTTCTGAAAAACTACCAAAAAAAAATTCGAACATGCTCAAATTTTTTATGTCATTTTTAAAAATGTCATTTTTTGTGTCATAAAAAATGATCGTGTGTGGGCAAAACTATGTAAAAAATGACGTTTTAAACCCGCACATGCCCAGAAGCAAGTTAGGAGACGGGAGGTAAAACTACCATTCATAATGGAATAAGCACATTCATCACGCTGTAACAGACTAAAAAGCCGGAATCGTCTTTTACTAACAAGTAACCAGCTAATAGCAGCCTTTAAGGCAAATAGAACTTCCCCTTTAGAGTGCCGTGGTTTTGTTCATCATTTTCCAAAAATGATGGTGTGTACGCAACGTCATTTTTGAAAATGAAGTTTGAAAAATGTCGTTTTTTTTCATGAAGGAAAATGACATTTTTTTCATCACAAAAAGTGATCGTGTGTACGAGGCATATGTGTTTCGTACTATTGGACTTCTACTGGGGGATCTGTTCTTTGTGGATGCCATTGAGCTACAGGAGATTTGGAAGCGTGCATCCTTGGCCCGGCTACCACTGTGAGGAGTGATTGGATGTCATCCTGGACGATCGTTTGCGGAAAACATACCGTGACAATACTCTTGTCTATGCTGCTTTGACTCACCACTCATCGGTGTGCAGATCCACACCTTACGGTAAGAGTACCGACCCCTGTCTTTTGGTGGCTGGATCACATCCATGTGATGCCAGGATTATCCATTCACCTACTTTGTATTCACAACACATTGTACTCTGGAAATGACTTACTATAATATTTGAGACTTTTTTCACCCAATAGCCACTTCCACATGAATGGGACTTGTGCTTACAGACTTTATCAGAGTGCCTCTTTACATTAGTTGTCCACATCAGTGTGCCCTATTAACATAATATGTGCCCATAAGCATTCCCCTTTAACATAAAATAAGGGGCACTCTGATGGGCACATTTTATGTTAAGGGGCACTCTGATGGGCACATTTATTGTTAAGGGGAACGCTGATGGACATATTTAATGTTAAGGGACACTCTGGAGAGTACAATTTATGTTAAAGGAAACGCTAATGGGCACAACAAAATATGCCCATCAGCGTGCCCCTGAACATTACATTTGCCCATCAGTGTGACCCTTAACATAAAATGTGCCCATCAGTGCCCCTTAATGTTAAACATGCCCATCAGTGTGACCTTTAACATAAAATATGCCCATCAGGATCCCCTTTATTTTATGTTAAGGGGCAAACTGATGGACATATTTAATATTAAGGGACACTCTGATGGGCACATTTTATGTTAGGGGGCACTCTGATGAGCACATTTTGTTGTGCCTATCAGAGTGTACCTTACATTAAATGTGCCCATCAGAGTGCCCCTTATAAGAAAATGTGCCCATCAGAGTGCCCCTGTAAACACACCACATACCTTGTGGCAGGCAGGGATCAGGAGTTAACAACCTGCAGGGGATGAGAGCTGCACTGAGTCTTGCTAAAGGAGCGCTCATAACACATCATACTTAGAGGTTCCCTACTCTCACTCGGTGATTACCCATATGGTAACAAACAGCAGGGGGGAGGGGGCGTGCATGTGACATCATGGCTTACCTCACATCCCTGGCCCAGAGCTACGAGATAGTATGCATGGGGGGGGGGGGGCGCACACACGATGTCATTGGCAAGCAATGACTGCTGAATGGAGCCGTGGGGATGCGGGGATGTGGCGATGTACACTGGCGGCATGCTCGCACTCGGGACATGGAGAAGACGAAGCCGCAGGTGAGCTGAGGAGAGGAGGGTAGGCGGAGCTTTAGGCGGAGCCACTGCAAGTTAGCTGAATAATGGTCTGGGCGATCCCACTCATAGATGAACATGGGGGCCGCCATTATACTGCCTGCCAGCCAGCCGGGGTAACAGTAGTACTGTATGTGAATTGCCGTGCTGCCGCCGTCACCGGAGCTATAGTGCGGGAGACAGCGCCTGCAGGAGAAGTGGGATTTTGTTTTCGTGCAAGGAGCGGTTTTTTTTGCACCCCCCCCCCCCAAGGCGCCTATGGCACGTGCCATGGCTGCCATAGGCTGGATACGCCACTGCCCGTACGCTAACCTACATATACAAAAACTGTAAAATTAATAATATAGATATTATTACCTTCATATGGTTTACTTATTTATTACACTTCAATTCTGTCTCTGGGCAGGGGGTTGGAGGGTGTGTGGATGGAGAACTTCTCTTTCGGGGAGGGTGAGGGTGCCAAACTCTTTGCCCCGGGTGAAAGAATGTCTAGCTTTGCCACTGAGATCAAAGCATGTGGGAAAGAGCACCACTCAAAAGCTGCTGTGTTCTCTTTGAACAACTCTTTGACATGCAACTAATTTTCACCCAGCCCGTGTCTTAGTGGTTCTAAAGTCAGAGGGAACTGCCAGTGGGGGACCCAAAAAGAAGAGGATTGTGGCCATTTCGTAGAGCAGGTAAGTATGACATGTTTGTTATTTTTTCTTTTAACTCTTTGCTTTATAATCACTTTAAGAGCAGTACTGAGATCATTTTATTGGAGGCGGCCAAAACTGCTCTACCTTGCAGGATTTTGATAAGGAGGCTCGATGTAGAGTGGCAAGTATCACAGCTTGTAAACGCTTTTTGTGGCCAGCCAAGAGTCTTTCAATTCTTGTTTGAGGTATCTTTGCCCATTCTTCTTTACAAAAGTCTTTCAGTTCTTTGAGATTTCTGGGCTGTCTGTCACGCACTGCTCTTTTAAGGTCTATCCATAGATTTTCAATTATGTTGAGGTCAGGAGATTGTGAAGGCCATGGCAAAACCTTCAGTTTATGCCTCTTGATGTAATCCCCCGTGGATTTTGAGGTGTGTTTAGGATCATTATCCATTTGTAGAAGCCATCCTCTCTTTAACTTCAGCTTTTTCACAGATGGCATCAAGTTACCGGCCAAAAAGTTATATTTTAACCTCGTCGGTCCACAGAAATGGTTTCCAAAATGCATCAGGCTTGTCTATATGTTTATTTGCAAAGTTCAAACACTGATTTTTGTGGTGAGGACGTAGAAGAGGTTTTCTTCTGATGACTCTTCCATGAAGACCATGGGCCAGATTCAGGTACAATTATATTGGCGCAGAGTATCAGAGATACACTACGCCGCCGTATTTTACCTGGCTCTACGACAAATTCAGGTAGATTTTGGCCCGTACAGTACGGCGGCGTAGTGTATTTCTCGCCGCGGAACCGAAATACGCGATTAGGGGGCGTAAAGCATTTAAATTAGGCGCGTCCCCGCGGCGATCGAACTGCGCATGCTCCGTTCTGAAATTTCCTGCCATGCATTGCGCGAAATAACGTCGTTACGTCATTTTTTGTTTGAGTAGCGTCGTTTACGGACATTCCTATTCCCGGACGACTTACGTAAAAAATAAAAAAAGACGTTGGAAAACGTTGAAATTCGACGCGGGAACGACGGCCATACTTAACATGGGCTGTCTAATATTAGACCAGCTAAAAGCTGGTATAACTTTACGCGGCAAAAAGATGACTAAAGATGCCGTAAGAGATTGCGAATGACATTCGTAACTTCGTGGATCGTCGGCAAAAGCTCATTTGCATACCCCGACGCGGAAAATGACGGGAACTCCACCCAGCGGCCGCAAAATTATTGCAGCGTAGATCCGAAGGCGTACGAACATGTAAGCCAGTCGGATTGAAGCCTGAAGCCGTCGTTTCATGGTGTGAGGATTCAGACTAGTGAAACGACGCGCGTAATTTGAAAGTACTCCAGTCTAACGCGAGATAGACAGGAGTAAGGGCTCTGTGAATCTGGCCCCATATTTGTAAAAGTATCTCTTTATAGTGGAATAGTGTACCACAACTCCAGTGTCTGCCAGATCTTTCTGGAGGGATCATGCATTCAAATGTGGGTTTTGAATTGCTTTTCTCACAATCCTGCGAGCTGTTCTGTCTGATATTTTTCTTGGTCTTCCAGATCTTGCTTTAACTTCCACTGTTCTTGATGACTGCCATTTCTTAATTACATTTCAAACAGAGGATATTGACATCTGAAAACGCTTTGCTATCTTCTTATAGCCTTCTCTAGCTTTGTGAGCGTCAACTATTTTCAGTTTCAGTTTTCTAGACAACTGCTTAGAAGAACCTATGGTGCTGATTGTTGGGGCAAGGTCAGATGAGTCTGGGCATTTAAAAACTTTGAGATTGACATCACCTGGTCTTCCCAGACGATGATTGAGAACAATCCATGACACTGGCAGGTCTCAGCTTTGCAAAGGGGGCAGTGCGTGCTATAAATTCTGCAGGGTGCCCAAACTTTTGCAGACGCCATTTTTTTGTTTTCTGTAATTTTGAAAGTGTAAATTATGGAAATAAAATCTAACTTTTTTTGACATATTATAAGAATGTCTAATCTGTAATTTGATGCCTTTTGGAGATTTTTTGTTATGCACATTAAAGGAGTAGTAAAGGAAAAAGTAGATTTCTTGCGTATCTCGTTTTGGGGATGCGGAGGATCGAAATGCATGTGCAAATTTAGACTTACGCCGCGCATCTCCTGTTACGCCGGCGTAATCGCTCTGTGAATCTGGCCCCATGTGTCTAAAACTCCTCAAAACCAATCAGATTCATTTTAAAAACAAACACTGCCCTGTGTTTCTTTGTTTTTGTTCTGTGTGTCTCTGTACACACAGAACAAACTGAAACTAGTCTAAAAACAAAACTAAACTGCAGGCACATTATATGATTGATTTTTATCTATTTTTAATCATTTTTAAAAGGAATCAGTTAACTATTATGTCTCTATACCCTGTAAACAGTCATTTCAGCAAAAAAATGTTTTTTTGTCCGGCGTAATTTCGATTGACAGGCGCATCCGTCCGCGCAAAACTGCGCTAGACAGACCATTGATTTGCTATTCAAATATGCTAATGAGGGAGTTACGGGGATCCACAAAAGAACGTTGGTGCAGCACAGGCTACGCGCTGTGCGCAACAGCTGCACGGCCTGTCTAAAATTAGACCATATAAAAGGTGGTATAAAATTAGACAATTTGCGCCCAATAACTGCTACTTGTTTTTTGTCTGGGTTTCCCACTCCCTCCACTAGTCCCAATAGACACTGTTTCCCCTCCAGCTCAGTGGAATTTCCAAACACCCTGTTGATGGTTCCCGCCACCTCCGTCGATGTTTTGGGCATCTCCAGAACATATGGAGCATATCCCCCTCTAAGTCCCCACACCTGGGGCATCTAGGGTCTGGCCAACGGCCAAACTGAAAAAGTCTGCAAGGGGTATAATAGGTTCTATATAGTAAGAACTGATATGACATTCCCTAAAGGGGGACAGCGAGACCAATGGGGCCAGTTCAAGAATTCTATTCCACTTTTTTTGGAAATATCTCCCACATCTTTTTCCCATTTTGTCTTATACATAGGGGGTTCTAACCCTCCCATTCTCCCATTATGAATATGTGGAAATATTTTTGAGATTAGACCTTTCCCTGACTCTGCATTGATTAATTTTTGAAGTACTGGGATTGTACTCCATTCTAAAGTCCTCCCTCTGAACTGTTCCTCCAGTACATGCCTAACCTGTAAGTATCTAAAGCAGGGATCCTCAAACTACGGCCCTCCAGCTGTTGCAGAACTACACATCCCATGAGGCATTGTAAAACACTGACATTCACAGACATGACTAGGCATGATGGGAATTGTAGTTCCTGAACAACTGGAGGGCCGTAATTTGAAGACCCCTGATCTAAAGAAAGATTTAGATTTATTCGGTAGGGCGTATTGGTCTCTCAGTTCTTGGAAAGTTTTCAAGGTGCCCCCTTGGTAAAACAGTTAGATATTATTCTGCATCTCTCTCATTCCCTTACTGCCCCCATCTTCGGAAGTTATCCCAGTTTACTATTCTCCCAGAGGGGGGTATCCTCCGTGAGGCCTCTATGCTTCAATATTAGTTTCACTGTGTCCCATCCTCTCCTTATTAGATTCAGGGTGGGGAATCCTGAGGGAAAGGATCCTGCCTCTTAGGCCTCGTACACACGAGCAGACAGATTTGTTCAAATCTGTCTGTCCGACAGATTTGAACAAATCTGTCTGCTGGGATTTTGGTTTGCTCGCGTCTAGCAGACCGTTTCCAGCAGACAGATTTGATCGTGTGTACGAGGCCTAAGGCTTCAGCTATTCAATCATGTGGGGTGTTTTGAAGGACCATCTTTCTTCCTGGTTCTCGACCTACTAGGTTACACCCCCCCCCCCCATATACTGGAGTTGTGACACCAGAAAATAGTACTTAACCAAATTCTTGCAGGACCACCCCTCCAAATCATTCCCCTAAACAGAGTATCTATCTTTTGGAACCACTTTTTATGCAGCCAGATTGGGGAGTTATGTAATACATAGAGGAGCTGCAGCATCCAAATCATTTTAATTAAATTCCAGAGAACTGCCACAGATATTGGCAGGCGTTTCCACACTTTTATTTTTCCACTATATTTGGTCAGCAATGGGTCAATATTATCTAAAGTGTAATGTTGAGGGTCTCTAGAAATATTTATGCCCAGGTATTTAAATGTATTTACCACTTGGACCTGGGCCACCTCCTCGGGCAGAGGGCCTCCCAAAGGGTCTACAGGTACAGACTGGATTTCCCCTAAATTATCTTTAATCCGGAGATTTGTCCGAATCTATTAATAATATTCATGGCTTTCCGAAGGGAGTCCTGCGTATCTCAAAGGGATAGCTGAAGTTCGTCTGCGTATAATGCAACTTTTTCCTCCAAATCACCTCTTTTAAAGCCCCTCACCTGATCAGAGGATCTGAGGGCAATGGATGGCAAAGAGGAGGAGTGACAGAGGATATCCCTGTCTCGTCCCCCTCACCTGTACAAATTTATGAGATTGTTCATTATTCACCTTTACTCTAGCCTCTGGTGCTCCATAAAGCATTTTGACAGTTGATTGATGAAGCCCGGTCCGAGTTGCAGTACTTCCATAGCCTTCCAAAGGTACTGCCACTCTAAACTGTCGAAGGCCTTGGCGGCGTCCAGCGACAGAATGGCCCTCTCCCCACCCTCGTCCGTTAGGACCTGGAGATTCAAATATAACTGCTGTTAGGGTCGCTACCGTGCCAAACAGACAGCGAGGCGTGGTCACGCCTCAAGTGGCTCTGGGTGGAATTGAACCCAGGACCTCTCCGTTGCTGCTCCAGGTCTTTGCCTCTGAGCCACTCCTCAGTTGGTATTCTGCTTGCTGTCTATCGAAGCCTGGTTCTGAAATATGTGCTGATTGCCTTCTCCGGATCTCCTTGCAATCTGCACCTGCCTATTCTGGTCCAGCTGAGGCATGTTACCTAATTAACCAGGGTATAAAACACTGCCTTACTCTGAGAGATTCGTCAGTTCATTGTTCTGTGATTGTCCTGTCTTTGCCAATGGTTCCTGTGTTCCTGTGGTTGTCTCCAGCTATTTGTATGTTTACCTGCTGCCAGATCTCCTTGCCTTGACCCAGACTTCCTGACCACTCTCCTCTCACCTGGTACTCCTGACCCTTTGGCTTACGTACCTTGGATTGCTGCTGTCTCCTGCCCTTTGACCCCGGCCTTTACCTTAGGACTTTCTCTGCCGTCTCCAGCCCTTGACCCACGGCTTGTGCCCCAGACTTGTCTTTGGTTCCTGTTTGCGAACCCTGAACTTTTCATCGGTAGTTACCTGACCCTCTGCTGTCTTCAGTGTACCACGTCTGCTCAGCTACAAAACTGACCCCGGCTTCTGACCTTACTCTGAATTCTGGAATCCTGGACCACGGCTATACTTCGACTATCCTTGGCAAATCCCTATCTAGCCCCCGTGCACAGACTCACAGCCCAAGTAGTGTCTTGCCTTATTACCATGGTCTGTGTGTACCTGCAAGGGTGAGCTTACAAATCTGCAAAATGGACTCCACTCAAGGTAAGCCCTTACATAATGAACTGACCAATAACATGGAGTCCGCAGAGTTGTACAAAATGCTCACCTTCCTGGCTCTGCAAGTCTCCAGCCTGGGCTATACCATTCTTGAACTACAGCAAGAAGTTCAATTACTTAAAGGGACAGCATGCCCAGCCCTGGAACCAGCATGTCCTGAGCCGTTTGTCGCTATGCCAGAGAAATTTGATGGTAGCCATGCATCCTTCTTGTTTTTAAGATGGATTGTGAGCTGCTGTTTACTCTTAAACTTAGGACCTATGCCACGGACTATGTTAAGGTTCGCGCTTCAATCAACCTGCTAACAGGGCAAATAAAATCATGGGCTCATCTGCTGTTGCAGGAAAAGAGTCCAGTCTTGGACAGCTGGGAAACTTTCATGTTTGCTCTGGACTCATACATTCCTGTCTCCAAGAAAACCAGTGCTCCCAAGTCTGCTCTCAGTTCATGTGGCCTACCGGTATTCAGGGACAAAAATATTCCGTACAGACACAACACCAAGCCAGCCCAGTATGTGCCAAGCTATGAAGCTCTGTACCCAGCCATGCAGCTCCAACACCACAAAGCCTTGACGCTCCTGTGGATGCACACACGCCTACCTTGGAGGATGTGGAACCCATGCAGATCGGGGGCCATCCGGTCCGGGCTATCTAAGGTAGAAAAAGAGCGGAGGAGAGGCTATGGACTTTGTTTTTACTGTGGTGTAAGCGGGAACTTTATATCTCTCTGCCCAACTCGGCCAAAGGTTCTTCAGGTGGGTACTATTGAGTGTTTTTTTGCTACCCCAGAATCTTTGCCTGCTATGCAGCTTGAAGTTCCTCTTCCCCAGTCTGACGTTCCGGCTCCAGTGTCCCCAGTTTCGGCTCCAGTATCCCCAGTTCCGGCTCCAGTTGAAGTTCCTGTGTCTCCAGTTGAAGTTCCTGTGTCTCCAGTTGAAGTTCCTGTGTCTCCAGTGTCCCCAGTTCCTGTGTCTCCAATGTCCCCAGTTCCTGTGTCTCCAGTGTCCCCAGTTCCTGTGTCTCTAGTTCCGGCTCCAGTGTCCCCAGTTGAAGTTCCAGCTCCGGTGTCCCCAAGTGAAGTTCTTCCACCTGACTGTACATATGCCTCGAATGGTACTATGGTCCGTAAGCAGGATCTAGTAGTGTTTGAACGATCTTCACAAGCAGTGAGTGCACCCCCTACCAGAACTTCAAAAACAACAAAGTCCAAGAGGAAAAAGAAAAAGTCTTCGGACTCTGTCGTTGAAGCTTTGTTTCCCCATGGGTTGGATGAGAACTGTGTGTATGGCATGGATGCCTATGGCAACATATATCTCCTGCCGAGATCTATACAGGTCCTTGTAGTATTCTTGTAAAGGGAGGATATGTAGTTGGTGGCGCCTTCTGTGTAATTGATAGATGGTAGAAATAAATAAATAATAAATTAATGAATATGTGGTGCACTAAGTGCTAAAGTAATATTGAGTATTAAAAAATATTAAAAAATAGTGAATGTTAGAAATAAAGTGCAATGTGCCAAATAAATGGAAATAAATAACAAAAATATATAAACCACACTAATAAGTAAATATAACTAAATATAACGATAACTTTCCAATTCAAATTAGTCCATGTGCTAAACAAATACAAAATAAAGTGCTGTGTGGTCCTATCCAATTGACATAGTCCATATGCTTAGACGTGCTGGATATTTAATTCAAAGATAAAGTGCTGTGTGCTCCATGCAAAAAAAGTGCTGCGTGCCTCTGTTGATAAATGATCTGCTGATTTACTCAGTGCACCCTTCCTCCGTGCTCTGATATTGCCCGCACTCACCAGATCCTAACCCCCTCTTGGGGTAACGAGCATCCACAGTATGCGCCCTGTGCTGCGCTCTGACAAATCTTTGTTGTCCCCCCAAATATGGTTTTACTCCAGTATGGCTCAAAAGGAAGAGAGAGGATGCCCAATAGTGTGATACCGTATAATACTGTGTATTTATTGGTTAAAAACAACACTGGGTACTCACATTTAGTAAAACAGTTCAAGCGAATGTAAAATCATGGAAGTGTCTGTAAAAGCGTGCGGTTCTAATGACACTGTCACCAGGGAATGATCCAACAAGCCCCTTGGTTTATAATTCACATTTTGTATCACGGCATCATCTCTTCATTTCCCAAAACTAAATCAATCTTGGAGAGCGCAGAGTTTGTTCTGGAAAAGCACGAGTACTGTCGGATCTCCATATTCCGTATTCTCCAGATATCTCTCAATCCATTTACTATCAAAAAATAGTGTAGCCGGATGTCCACTTAGCTGCTTGTACATGTCCCTGGTGCGGTGGAACTTTCCCAACTGCGGAGGGGCAATAGATGGGAAGTATGTTCGCATCGTCCCACCACCCCGTTCGGGATCCTATTACTATAATATAAAAGGGTTCCATAGTATAGTGATGATAATGGTGGTGTTGGCGAACTATACATTTCTGTAAGTGAACGTTGGGAAAAATGGCCGGATGTCTGATTGCGGAGTCATTTCCAAGACGGAGTTCGCCCGACGTCTTCAGAGTGATGACCTGTGCCACCTGCATCAGACAACGTGGAGGGACTACCATTTGTTTTTTTTTGCAGATGAGGCTTTGCGTTAGGTCCCCATCTTATAAGGCCATTTCCCCAAAGGACCCTTACCCCTGAGAGTAGGGTGTATAAAGCCAGAAGAGTGGTGGAAAATGTGCTTGGCATCATGGCCAGCCGATTCTGCCTGTTTTTAACCTCCATCAACCTTGCGGAGTATAAACTGAACGATGTGGTAATGACATGCTGTGTCCTGCCCAATTATTTAACCACTTCAATACAGTGCACTTAAACCCCCTTCTTACCCAGACCAATTTTCAGCTTTTGGTGCTCTCACACTTTGAATGACAATTACTCAGTCATGCAACACTGTACCCAAATAAAAATTGCGTCCTTTTTTTCACACAAATAGAGCTTTCTTTTGGTGGTATTTAATCACTCGTGGGTTTTTTATTTTTTGCGCTATAAATAAAAAAAGACGGTAGATTTTGTGAAAAAATTGCATTTTTCTTTGTTTCTGTCATAAAATTTAGCTAATTAGTATTTATTCTTCATAAACGGGTGACAGGGCAGGTCACTGGTGGGTGACGGGTGACAGGGCAGGTCACAGATGGGTGACGGTGACAGGGTACGGTCACTGGTGGGTGACGGTTGCACCGCTGATGGCAGTCTATTTATGTGACAGGTGCACTTTATGGGTGACTGTTGGGTGACTGGTGAAAATTTGGGGGGGGGGGGCAAAGGGACAGATGTGGTGTTTGTGCAGACACTACAGTAACACAGAACTGTAACTCACTGCTTCTAGCTCTTCTCTCCTCACACTGGAAACGATGTGTGAGGGGAGAAGAGCTGGTAACAGTTAGTTACAGCTCTTTGTTTACACTAGTGATCAGAGCTGATCACGTGGTACACAGGCCTGACCAATGGCTGTGTACCATTGTCGGTGACGGGCAGTGTTCCCGGGAACACGCTGCCACCGACGGGCACGCGCGGCGCGATCACGATCGCTCACACGCGCCGTGCACTTTGGGGGTGTTGCCATGCGTGATCAGCCGTGACTTCATCACCGGCGATCACGTGGTTAACAGCGCATGCGCGCCGCTGTTCACCCCTGTCGGTAACGAGCGGTGTCTCCGTGACACGCCGCTACCGACAGTATAGGGATGCGCGCACGCGATCGCGCGCATTCCCTATTCAAATGACTGCACGTCATATGACATGCAGTCAGGATATTGGAGTCCTCCGCCCGCTGTCATTTGACGGTGGACATGTGGTTAAGGTACATTACCCAAATTATTTATCCTCTGTTAGGCCTGAGGCCGCACTACAGGACCAAAATCCATTGCCGGCCCTGGAAGCTGGCCGTACTGGCTTGGACCCCCAAAGCGCCTGTGATGTGTCTCCAACAATATGTGGACTATTTTATGGGAAGGGGGGCCATTGCTATGCCAGACGAATCTTGATGTGTTCAAAATAAATATTTTTTTTGTTCCTGAAAACATCTTGAATTTAATTTTTTGCTTGTGTTTCTTTAATCTGTCTCCTAGGTTCGCCTAGTGAACTTGTAGTGCCATGTGTATTTTTCTTTAGTAAATGCCCACCATTGCCAGTGTAAACACAAATAATAACTTTCAAAAATTTACGGCAACATTGATATAAAAGACGCCACACATTGAGTACAAAAGCTTTTACTCCTTACACATCAAAATAGATTTTTTTTTCATTTTTTTTTTTGGCCAAAAATGCATAAACAGACATGTTTTTAACCTCCATCAACCCATTATTAAACCTAGATAATATTTTCAAATCTGCAACTTCTAAAGTTCAACATGTACTATATAAGTCAAGATCAGACATTTTATTGTGTTTAAAATGTTTTCAGCTTGCCTTCAAAAAAGATGGGGCAATGTCACCCCTAAAAAAGACACATTTTGAAGATGCATAAACCATGGTGTATCAAAAAGGTGATTTCCATCCTGATAGCATGCCTCATGGCAACATGGGCTATCTGCCATCATGGGGGATCAATGGATGTGTTTTGGGGGTGCAACCCCTTTCTCTCACCTTCTTCATTTGCGAGGAAGGGGTTGCACCCACAAAACACGTACATTGATATTCCCTCATGGCAGATAGCACATGTTGACACACTGGGGGTTTATTTACGAAAGGCAAATCCACTTTGCACTGCAAGTACACTTGGAAGTGCAGTCACTGTAGATCTGAGGGGGACATGCAAGAAAAAATAAATAAAAAGCATTTTAGCTTGCACATGATTGGATGTTAAAATCAGCAGAGCTTCCCCCTATTTCAGATGATCCTCTCAAATCTACAGCAGCTGCACTTCCAGTGCACTTGTAGCGCAAGATGGATTTGCCTTTCATAAACAACCCCCAGTATGTGCATCTTCAAAAAGTGGCTTTTATTTTTGTAAAATTTTTAAACAAAATTAGAAAAGAAAAACATGGATTTTGCCCAAATTTAGATCCTCCCAAGTACATAAATCCTGTTCTTGAGTTTGAGCTCCACCTGCTTGCTTTTTTCATTGATATTGTGCAAGTCTCGACAGCAGACCATTATGTCCTGGATCATTAACTGGGCACTATGACTTGTGAAAGGGCTTTTTTCTTGGTCCACAAGCAGAACATCACCTAAAATTTCAAAAAACACCATGGGCCAGATTCAGGAAAGAGATAAGACGGCTTATCTCCAGATAAGCCGTCTTATTTCTGCGTCTGAGCCCTCCTATCTATGCGACTGATTCATAGAATCAGTAACGCATAGATTTCCATTAGGTCCAACTGGCATAAGTCTCTTACGCAGTTGAAACTTATTTTCATATTTTAGGCTGGACGCTAGGTGGCGTTCCCGTCTAAAATATGCAAATGAGCATATACGCCGATTCCCGAACGTGCGCCCGGCCGCCGTATCTGTTTACGTCGTTTACGTTAGGCTTATGCCTGGCCTAAAGTTATCCCTGCTATATGAGGCGCAGGCAATGTTAAGTATGAACGTCAGGACAGACGTCGTTTACGTCGTTTGCATAAGTCGATTCAGAATGGGGCTATAGCTGTACGTTACATTTACGTCGCTTTCATTGACAATTTGCGACGTGATGTGGAGCATGCGCACTTGCGCAGTACGTTCGGCGCGGGATCGCGCTTCATTTAAATAATAGACGTCCCCTACCCGCCCAATTTGAATTAAGACGGGCCATTTATGTTATGCCGCCACAACTTTACACGCATGCGCAATGCGGAAGAAGGAGTAAGCAACAAACGTGAGATCGAAGGAAAAAACATTTTTACTTCACTCATAAATAAATGAGATTTTGGCCTAGGTATGGTGATACAAATTAGTAAAATCTTGACTGACATTAGTATTTTTGGCTTGTGTTTTGACTTGCAGAAAGAATTAATTGTTTCAGGCCCCATGCACACGAGACGCTGGTAAACTCGAGTTCAGAGGCATTTGGGCATTTAATGTTATCCTATGTGTCTATGCACACATTCACGTTTTCTTGCGTTTTAAAGCAGTTGGGTTTAGGCTCGTTTTTTCAGACGCAAAAAAATGGGTTCAGACGCTTTTGGCGTTTTCGCGTTTCAGACGCAAATCGCTGCAAAACGCCGCTAATCACGGCAAAACGCGGTACCGGCGTTTTGCCGCGATTTCGTTTATAGACGTTTTTAAAGGTGACCTATTTTTTTTTACATTAGAAATCTCAAAAATGATGGCAAATGATGAAAAAACATAAAAAAAACTAAACAACTGTAATTGCTTGCATTGCATTGTGGGCAATCCACAACTTGTGGCAGGTGACGTGGCCAGGTGACGTGACAGGTGGACAATCCACAACTTGTGGCAGGTGACGTGGCCAGGTGACATGGCAAGTGGACAATCAAATTTCGAATTTTTCAATTTTTGTATTTTTCAAATTTCGAATTTCTCAAATTTCGAATTTTGAAATTTTCTAAATTTCAAATTTTTCAATTTTCTAAATTTAGAATTTCGAATTTTTCAATTTTCGAAATTTTGAAATTTCAAATTTCGAATTTTTCAATTTTCGAATTTTTCAATTTTCGAAATTTTTTAATTCGAATTTTTCAAATTTTGAATTTTTCAAATTCTGAAATACGAAAATTGAAAAATTAGAAATTAGAAAATTGAAAAATTTCGAATTTTTGGAATTTTGAAATTGCTTGCATTGCATTGTGGGCAATCCACAACTTGTAATTGCTTGCATTGCATTGTGGGCAATCCACAATGCTTGCTTTTCCCCCAGCTATTCACTCGTAATCTGCCTGGCAGGAGAGGTCCTCTCACCTGCCCAGGCACATTTCTCTGTCTTCACCAGAAGATCACGAGTGAATAGCTGGGGGGAAAAGGTAAGCAGGACCCCCCCTCCCTTCACAGTCAGTTTGATCAGAGCATACAGACTTGAAGCTGTGTGCAGTGCTGCTCGGCGGGACCCTGGAGAGGGGGGGTTTGTGCTGGTGGTGACGGGGCTGGCTGGCAGTGACAATACAAGCGCAGAGAGATGCTGCCGGACCCGGTGGTGGTTCGGCTGGTGGTGGCAGGCATGGATGGATTTAGCTGGGGAATGGAGGTACATGAATGTGGCTGCTTACCTCCTCAGACGCCCCCACAAGCTCTCCAGAAACCGGAAGTGATTTAAATGGCACTTCCCACTGACCTCTACTCCGGTCCCCGCTGGCCAATCACATTAGACCACTAGGACATTTTAGCAAATGAAAGGACAGTGGGAGTGTGTGCGGGCGCACAGCTTGCGCCCTGCACACGCCCTAAACACGGGCAAATCAGCTTCCCTGCCTGCAGTCAGCTGATTGCAGGCTGGGAAGCTTCCCATAGACCGCCGCATGTCCGGCGCCTGGACACTCTTAAAGTGACATTTTTTACAGCTTGGGGGGGCGGCGCCCTAACGCCCCCTATGGACGGGCCGCCACTGTTGTCATAACTGTGTGAATATCAGTAGCAATAAAAGTTAATTATTGTAGCATTATAAAGAAGAAAAGAATGCGCTGCATTAAACAAGGCAATAATTTACAGCGTGACGAATGTGCTATCTCCATTACAAACACTAGTTTTACCAGAACGAGCGCTCCGGTCTCAAACTTGATTCTGAGCATGTGCGTTTTTTTCCCTCGGAAAGGCATACACACGAGTGGTTTTCGTGGCAAGAAAAAGACTGACGGGGAAAAAATAGAGCAGGTTCTAATTTTTTTTGCGGGCAGTTTTGTCGTCGGGAAAACTGCTATGGAGCATACACACGACCGGTTTTCCCGACCAGTCTAAAAAATGGCAGTTTTCTCATTTTGAAAACTGGTCGTGTGTACGAGGCATAAGCATTTGAGCGTTCGTTCATTTCAATAGCCAGAATAAATGAATATGCTGGCCAATGAAATCTATAAAGCTTGAACCCCTTAATGCACCTAAACTCACATGCAGTATGCAGCTCCAGGAGCATTTTTTTAAACTGCATTTTTCTATCCAAATGCCCAGTGTGTATGGGAGATCTGAGAATGCTGTTTAGGTAGAGATAGTATTTTTTATATTATTATTTTTGTTCATTTGGGAACTGTTGCATCTCCTCCATGGCAGTGTCAGGCTTTCTGTGCCTTTTGTTTGACAATGGCATGCTTAGTAGCCCTGCAAATAACCAGAATAACAAGATTTGCCTCCTACAGACTTTTGGTTTGCTGGAGTTGGCAAACATCAAACTGTTTGCATACCAAACCTGGACAGATTCACACCATATGATCCAGTTATGTGTTCAATGCTATTTTTTTTTTTTTAATAAAGCAAGTATACATACTGTACATACATGTTGTCTTCATATTAACTTCCCTTAATCTCTACATCATAATGCTGTGAACAAAGTAAACCCTAATGGGTTTTACTTCCTCTTTATTTCCCTGGAAAGGTAAAGCATAATGGGCTACTATGCATCGCATAGTAGCCCATTATGTGTCACTTACCTGAAACCGAAGCCTGCGATGTCCCCGCCGGCTGGAAGTGTCAATCTTCAGCCCTCTTCCTTCTGGGGCCGCGGACTCAGGCTCTGTGAATGGCCATAGTCGCGTCACCAGTCATGGCATTACCCCCTCTAGAAAGGGCACATGCGCAGAAGACGACAGCGTTCAGGAACATTGTAAATATCTCCTAAACCATGTAAGTTTAGGAGATATTTCCAGCACCTACAGGTAAACCTTAATATAGGCTTACCTGTAGGTGAAAGTTCTTGTACAGGATGTACAACCACTTTATTAAAGAAAAGAAGGACTTGTGTGCTTTTGTCCTTCTCTATTTGCTTTTTAGGCAGGGGTTGAATTTTTTTTTTTTAATATAATTTCTAATTATCTCATTTTGTGTTTCAGTGCTTCATCAGGTGATTTCTGCTCTTCCACGGATCCCAGACCAGCAACTGCTTCTTGGTGAGAAGAATGAAGACAAGTTTCCACGCTGCATTAGCTGTGCTGTGGTTGGGAATGGAGGTATTCTCAATGCATCAGGTCTAGGCAGGGAGATTGATGAACATGATTACGTATTCCGGTAAGCCCTTGCAACAATAAATAAATAACCAACAAACCTTTTTTTTTAAACAAAAAAACCTTGACCTATTTTTGTAATAATGGAAACCCAAGGGTATATGAAAAGGTGGTGTACCTAATGTTAACCATATGACTTTACATGTTCCCATCTCATTGTACAAACTAGATTTAGCCCAAACTGTTTATAAAAATGTGGCGTTGATTTACTAAAACAGAATCTGGTGCAGCATTGCATGGTAGTCGATCAGCTTCTAACTTCAGCTTGTTTAATTAAGCTTTGACAACAAAAAAATGGAGACTGAATGGTTTCAGATTTTCCACCCTCAAATTTTAGTAAATCAACTCCTGTGTAAGCGCACATGATGCCCATACATTTCGGATGAGGTTGTGTGAGAAAAGTGAGGAGAAAGTTTAGTACAGCCTTATTTCTAATTAGAATTGGATACAGCCTTAAAATCCAACCATAATCAACTGAATGAATAAAGCTGAAGCAGGAAGATGCTTTCACTGCAGGTCCTTGGCTACAGCCTTCTCTTCAGCAAAGACAACAACGAGCAGCACAAGAGTGACATTACCAAATTTCACTCCAAATCTCATGGGACCAGCAGGCTGAGAGCAGCAGTAGATATACAGTTATAAGCCTTAGGCCGCGTACACACAAGGAGATTTATCATGACATGTCTGCTGGGCTATTTTGGCTTGATCAGTGTACACACGATCAAACCAAAATCCCCGCGGACAGACAGCGCGGTGATGTGACGTTGACACCGCCACGTCACCGAACCAGGAAGTAAAATACTTCCACGCATGCGTCGAATCCAATCGACGCATGCGGGGGATTTTTGTCCGCTGGTTAGGCGTACTAACCAGCGGACATGTCGGACAGACGGCTTTCCAGCAGACAAGTTTTAAAGCATGCTTTAAAACTTTTGTCTGCTGGAAACTGTCTGCTAGCCCGTACAGACGATTGAATCTGTCCGCTGAAACTGGTCTGCGGACCAGTTTCAGCAGATATATTCGATCGTGTGTACGCGGCCTTAAAGGCTAAGTTCACCTTTGTCAGTCACCTACAGCACTTACCCTGGGCAGTGCTTCCCTCCGGGCGAAAGGCTTCCCCTGTTCCTTATCATCAGCATCACGGCGGTGTCCTCACTGTGCCACTCCTCCTCGGCATCATGACGGTGTGAGTAAGTGAGAAACTTATATAGCACGACACATGCGAACTGAATCGCCTCAGGGCGATTGGTATCCATTTCCTACTATATTTTGCCTTCAGAATAGATGGGTTTTGAGTTTTTTCCTGAAGCACTGGTGATTCACTTCCGTTCGGATGCTGGTCGGTAGAGCGTTCCACAGTCTAGGTCCTTGAACTGCAAATCTTCGTTCTCCTTTGGACTTATATCTGGCCTTGGGTATCTGGAGTCGATTTTGGTTAGTAGAATGGAGAACGCGATTGGGGTTGTAACTTTTTATTTTTTCACATAGATATTGGGGGCCTCTCTTTGAACACATTTCTGTGTCAGGCATAGTGCCTTAAACGTAATTCTGTCTTTTATGGGCAACCAGTGAAGGGACCTCAGGGAGGGGAGATTGATTCCCAGGGTGTTTCCCTGTGACTAGTCGTGCCGCCGTATTCTGGACGACTTGTAGACGAGCAATTTGGTATTTTGGGAGTCCGAGGTAAAGGGTGTTGGCAGAGTTGAGTCTGGAGTAAATTATTGTTCCTCACACGACTGCTATGTCTTCTTTTGGGATAAAGAGGATGAGTCTACGTAGCAGGTGCAGCAGATGGTGGGATCCGCTGACTACTGAGCTTATTTGTGCATCCAATGTCATGCCGGTGTCAAAAATGACTCTGAGACTTTTGACTTTGGTGCCGGGGGTGATGGTTTGTCCCAAAATGGGCGGAGGTGTCAATGTTGTCGTGGCAATTCTGTCCTCACTGTGCATCTCCTCCCTCCTCCTCCCTCGGCCAATAGGTTACCTTCTCCTTTCAGCCAATCTGGAAATGGGTCCTGATTGACTGGGAGGCAGAATCAGTGTTACAATAGCAAATATTCATTCGATATTGTCACACACCTGGATGGGCTCGGAGTGCAGTGCTCTGCTCCCTGAGCCTCTGGAAACATAAAGCCTTATGAACTGGCCGCCACTGTTCTAGATGATACCTATAATATAACAAATCTTTACTTTTTAAATTCAGGTCCACTTTAACCACTTAAGCCCCGAGCCTGTTTTTCAGATTCGGTGTTTACGAGATTAAAACATTTTTTTTTGCTATAAAATTACTTAAAACCCCCAAACATTATATATTTATTTTCTAACACCCTAGAGAATAAAATGGCAGTCATTGCAATACTTTTTGTCACACCGTATTTGCACAGCGGTCTTACAAGCGCACTTTTTTTGGAAAAAATTCACTTTTTTAACCACTTGTCCTCTGCCCACCGTCAAATGACGGCGGGCAGAGGACTCCATTATCCTGACATCACGTCATATGACGTGATGTCCCTTTAAAGCCGCGGGCGCGCGCGCGTCGCCGGCGGTGCACGCGCGCACCCGCCGCTCTGCGGGGATCCCGTGCGAGTGCCCGGCGGCAACGATCGCCGCCGGGCACATGCGATTGCTCAGTAACTGAGCGGGGACGTGGAGCTCTGTATGTAAACACAGAGCTCCACGTCCTGTCAGGGAGAGAGGAGATCGATTGTGTCCCTTGTACATAGGGACACAGTCGGTCACCTCCCCCAGTCACCCCCCTCCCCCCACAGTTAGAACACTCATAGGACACACATTTAACCCCTTCCCTGCCCCCTAGTGGTTAACCCCTTCACTGCCAGTCACATTTATACAGTAATCAATGCATATTTATAGCATTGTTCACTGTATAAATGTAAATGGTCCCAAAAATGTCAGAAAAGTGTCCGAAGTGTCCGCCATAACGTCGCAGTCCCAATAAAAAAATCGCAGATCGCCGCCATTAATAGTAAAAAAAATGCCATAAACTATCCCCTATTTTGTAAACACTATAAATTTTGCTAAATAAAATTATAAATACAGCGCTACTAAATAAATAATTACAACACAAAATATTAATAACCAAATGTAACAAGCTGCATCAGGTGAAGGTGCACAAAACCAAATATAAATGAGACAATTTTAAGATGCGCTACAGTTTACAACTAATATATGTGAACCGTGCAGTGAACAACACTATATAGGGTTAACAATCAATAACTGACAATCAAGCAGTGTGAATTGGTCAGTGAATCCAGCTGTGGGCAGGTCCACACCTAAGTGACAAATATGCGTGCCGCATGAAACAGTGATATATACTGAAAAGGGTCCAAATATAAATCCAATGTACATACACCGTGATTCCAAACTAGAATGTTCCAAAAAAATTGGTTTTCCAAAAAATAGGTACAGCAACTATGAATACATATTAATCAGTTTCATCAAACCTCCTAGCTCATGCAGATGAAGTCAATCCTCACATGGTCCGCAGAACATGTAACGAAAGAAGAGAAAACATACCATGGTGTAATATTGTATGGTAAGCTGTATACACAAGGTACGTGATGAGTCACACTCACGGATTCCCCTTAAGACAAAAGCCGCTCAGTAATTTGCTGAGTATCGTATGAGACCTCCGTTGGTTCCGTACGTATGGCTCCTCCCTACGCGTTGCCTCATGGACACGTGACTTACTCATGGGATCTCCCTCCGTGATACAGGGTCCGTGGTCGCGGCGTCCGTCCGCGTGTGACGTCAACGCTTTTCGCAATTGCTAATTGCGTAGCTTCGTCTGGACGTATGACCACGGACCCTGTTTCACGGAGGGAGATCGTAACTGCACAGAGGAGCTGTTTGAGAGCCAATCGAGGGCCAGGAGAGTGGGAGAGACTCACTTCAAAAGACACCCCCTGATCTACGTCCAGAGGGAGCGCTGCAACAGGTCCATTCATGGACATAGTGCGCTGATCCCGGCGGGTTGTCATTAAGCCTGAGACAGCACGGATGGGGGCTGTTACTGACTGATTGGACGCTTTGCTTGACATCAGCAGCATTGGCATCTTTTCAACCCATATATCTTCACACGGCAGCCAGCCTCTACTACCGCACCATTGAAGCTGGGTAAGATTATTTCTTACTTTATATGGAATTCCAGGCAGAGTCTTTCTGTTTACTTGCCGCCTCCCTGTAAATCTTGGGCTTTCAACCAATTAATGCAAGGACTATACAAAGATGATATACTAGTTCATATTGGAACACCATCATTCTTGTCCTTAAATTTTTGATTACCCACAGAATACTGCGACACTAAGATATTCACCCAATAACAGGGAATTTGGCTCCAAATAAGGACTCACCATATGACCCACTTATTCTCCCAGGATTGTATCTCCTCATGATTAGCAGTTTTTTTCTTGGACATTATCCATACAAGACAAATGAGAACCCCATTTTTATGGACTATTTTGCGAATTTAATTTATTAATTAATAGTTATTCTACCAGTCAGCTAGAATTTTCCACTATAGGGTATCTTGTCTTCACACAAACTTTATTGTCTCCCCCCGGGGTCTCCCCCTTGCTATTCCCCCAAATCTTTGATTCTATCCATACGAGCACGGTAGTTATACCTTCCAGGAATAACAACGGGGTCGCCTTTCATCAGCGTCCGGACTGCTGTTTTCTATTTGTTGTTTGTTTTTGTCTGTCCCAGTTGTGTTCTGTGTGTTGAATTTTGTGCACCCAACTGTATTTTTATTCATGGGTGCAACATTGGCCGGCCACTACAGCTATATACATAGCTTCATTAGGTTTATAAAAAATCTTTGAACTTTTTATATTGTTGATATTGTCTAACATACATTATTTAACTTATTTATCAATAAACAAATTAATTATATACAGTTACTGTCCGTCACTAGTGTTGCTCACGAATATTCGCATTGCGAATATTCGCTACGAATATTGCATATTCGAGTATTTGCGAATAACTCGAATATTGCGGCGAATATTCGCTATGGCGAATATTGCGGCGAATATTCGCTATGGCGAATATTCGTATTTTTTCAAATTTATTTTTAAAACAGATCACATCCTAGTGATCTCCATCGACGTCTAAAAGCATTGCTGGTATGATTAGAGAGAGACCCTGGGCCGAATTTTCGGCAACATAAAAGAATCGCATCAGCTACTCGGCCCTTCTTTTGCATCAGATCCAATCAGAATAACTCGAATATTCGGCAAAAGGAATATTGCGCGATATTCCTTTTGCCGAATATTCGAGTTATTCTGATTGGCTCTGATGCAAAAGAAGGGCGGAGAAGATAATCGCGCAATAGGAATATTGCGCGATTATCTTCTCAGCCCTTCTTTTGCCCCCTTATTCTCCTTTCTTTTAAGTAGAGTTAGTGTAGAGTTAGTGTTTAGTGCATATTAGTTTAGTAATACAGGAAATGATCTCCGTTTATGAGAATTTCGCAATCATTTTCGCATTAGCGAAAATTCGCAAATTTTTTTTTGGATAAAATATCACGAATATTCGATATTAGCAAATATTCGCGAATATTCTTCTATATATTCGCGCAATATCGCGAAATCGAATATGGCGTATTCCGCTCAACACTATCCGTCACTGCCTTGGTAGCCGCTCAGCCTACAGGGGCACCCTTCTTTGGTGCTTCCCTTTGGGCTAAAAACCTTCTTTTCTTCACTTAACCACTTAAGACCCAGACCAAAATGCAGGTAAATGACCAGGCCCCTTTTTGCGATTCGGCACTGCGTCGCTTTAACTGACAATTGCGCGGTCGTGCAACGTGGCTTCCAAACAAAATTTGCGTCCTTTTCTTCCCACAAATAGAGCTTTCATTTGGTGGTATTTGATCGCCTCTGCGATTTTTATTTTTTGCGCTATATACAAAAATAGAGCGACATTTTTGAAAAAAATCAATATTTTTTTATTTTTGTTATAAGAAAAATCAAATAAACTAAATTTTAGCCTAACATTTAGGCCAAAATTTATTTAGCCACATGTCTTTAGTAAAAAAAAAAATCGCAATAAAAAAAATAGCTACCTAGCGGGAACAGCGACACTAATACAGCGATCAGAAAAATGATCGCTTAGTGACGCTGGCAATAGGGAGTGAAAGGGTTAACTAGGGCGGTGATCAAGCGGTTAAAACTTTATTTGGGGGGGTACGGGGGCTACCCTGGATCTAACACTAACTGCCTGTCACACTGACACTAACTGCAGTGATTATACATATAATCACTGCATTCAGTGACACTCTGACAGGGTGGAGGGGGTGCCGATCGCGGGGGTTAAATGTGCCTATGTGTCTGTGTGTCAGTGTAGTGTTGTGCAGACTTACTGTGCGATGTGATCTCTCCTCAGCGGTGGTTGAAAAAACCGCCGAGGGAGAGATCACATCACTTCCCTCTTCCTGTGTTTACACAGGAGGAGGAAGTGACACTGCAGGGGAGCGCGCGGATTGGCTGAGAGCGATCCGGAGGGGGCGGACAAAAACGAACCGCCGCCCCCCCTCTGCACGGATCACTCGGCCAGGTAACCGGACCGCCGCATGTACGGGGGGGGTCCCGATTGGAACCCCGAACCCCCTCAAGGCACCAACGTATATTTACGTTGATGTGCCTGTCGGTGCCATTCTGCCGACGTAAATGTACATGCGGTGGTCCATAAGGGGTTAAGCAGTCCTAAACAATGTTTAACATCATATAGGGCCAGATTCAGGTAGAGTTAGGCTGGAGTATCAGTGATACTCCAGCCTAACTGTCACTTTAAGCCGGCGTTTCTGTTTTCTGTAACCAGAAAACAAGAAACGCCGGGTTGGAGTTCTGATGCGATCGGCGTAATTGAATTTCGCCATCGCATCGCAACTTTAATTTAAAAATGGCGCCGGGGGCGTTCCCGGGGGATCGGGGCGATCCCGCTGATTTACGCCGAAAAAATATGTTAATCAGCGGGAATCGGCAATTCACGATCGTATTCGGGCACGACGCAGTGACTTTCCGACGTTTCCGTAAGCGATACGCGGCGTAAAGATAAAGCAGCCCCCTAGTGGAGTATCCTATGTTAAGTATAGCCGTTGTCATCGCGTCGAAAAAAAAATTGCGTCGAAAAAAAATTTGCGTCGCTTGCGTAAAACGTCCATGAATGGGGATTTGACGTCATTGACGTTTACTGACAGAATTTGGAGCATGCGCACTGGGATGCATTGACAGTCGACGCATGCGCAGTACGTTCGCCGTGGGATCGCGCTTAGTTTAAATAATACACGCCCCGTACCCGCCCAATTTGAATTCCGCCGGCTCATTTACGATACGCTGCCGCAACTTTAGGAACAAGTGCTTCATGAATAACAGCACTTGCTCCTAAAATTTCGCCAGAGTAACGTAAATGAGAAACGTTACTCCAGAGTAAAGATGCTCTCATCTACCTGAATCTGGCCCATAGTCTTTTTTTTTTAAAGATGATTTCTTGATGCAGGGTACTTAGATATATCTATACATTTACTACCAAATTGGGCACTTAACGCATGTCTTAACTGTAAAGATCTATAAAAAAAAAATCGAATAGATTATATTGTGTTTTTAAATGATCAAATGAACATATATTTCCACTTTGATATACCTGTTCCAGAGCTACTATTCCTTATTGCTTCCAAAATATACTGTCCTCGAGTGTATACAGTTCTTCAAACAAGGTTTTTCCCCACATAAATAGTTCAGCAGGGATATCTCTGAAGCCTGTTATTTTTTTAACCTTCCGCCATACTGATTGTACCAATGAGAGCATGGGGATCTTGACCATTGGTGTATGTGTACGCATTTCCTCTAATGCTACCAAAAAGTTCTTGGCTTGTAATATATTTAACAAGTACCTCACTACTCCCAGGATATGTTCCTGTATAAACCAATAACACAAATGTCTCATTTGTCCTGCCAAGTAATACAAATAGACATCTGGCAGCGCCAACCCTGCCTCTGCCTTTGGGCACTGTAGTGTTGTAAGCTTTAATTTACATCTTCCTTTAGCCAATATAAATTTTATAAATTGTGAATTACATTTTTTTTAATTACTTTTTAGGCACTACCACTGGGGAGTGTGAGAAGATGTACAGACACTTGGTAGTAAAATCATTTTAATTTAATTTATTCTTCCCACCACTGACAGTGGTAGTTTACGCCAGATCCTCAGCTTGGCTTGAATATACTCCATCAATGGAAAAACACTGGCCGCCAATGCATCTAGGGTTTGTCTTGTTATGTGGATCCCTAAATACTTAAAAGAGTCCACTATTTTAAGTGGGGTGTCCGTCATTTCCTGTTTCTATTTCTCCATGCAATGGCATAAGAGATGACTTCTAAGTGGCGAAAAAAAAAAAGAAAAAGAGATGACTTCTGCCAATTAAACTTAAGTCCTGAATATTGGCCAAACGTATCTATTATACTCATAGCCTTCCTCAGGGTGCAATGTATATCTCGCATATACAATATAATATTGTCTGCGTACAGTCCAATCTGTTCTATACTGTCGCCCATCTCTATCTCCTGGTATTCTTCAGACTGCTAAAATCGTAGAGCCTATGACTCAATTATAATAGCAAATAGAAGAGAAGATAATGGACACCCCTGCCTCATACCCCTACCCTCATACCCCTAAATAAGTTAATTGACGGGGTCAGTATACCATTAATCAATAGCTTAGATCACGGAGCTGCATATAATATTTTTTACCCATTGTTTAAATCTATTTCCGAATCCAAACTTCTTCAGTGTTGCCTGCAAGAATCTCCACTCTACAGTCAAAGGCTTTGGCTGTACCAAGAGATGCCAAACCCCTGTCTCTGGAATTTACTCCTTCATCTGTACTACCAAATGTATATCGATGTTGATTTACTGGTTATAAAACCTGTCTGGTCTGCATGCACTATAGATGTTATTAAGGCAGAAAAAAGGGAAAAATATTCTGAACAGCCGCACTCAAAACGTTGCCTTTATTAATAAAATAAATCAGCACTACAAGCCACAGCAAACTGGACAGCTGACGCGTTTTACACTTTTCCTAGTGTTTAATTAAACAAGTATCCAATGCAAAATCAAGTTTTAAAAACGGATGTTTTTTCAGTAGCAGTGATTTTAATAATGCTTAAAGTGAAACAATAAAAGTGAAATATTCCTTTAAATTTCGTACCTGGGGGGTGTCTATAGTATGCCTGTAAAGTGGAGCATTTTTCCAGTGTTTAGAACAGTCCCTGCGCAAAATGAAATTTCTAAAGGAAAAAAAGTAATTTAAAACTACTCGTGGCTATAATGAATTGTCGGGTCCCACAATACAGATAAAAGTCAATGAAAAAAAAGTTTTTTTCAATGACTTTTATCCGGAACCAAAATGTAAAAAAAAAAAAAATGGCGTAGGGGTCCCTTTAGGTCTGGTATGGATTTTAAGCGGAACCCTGTGCCAAAAAAAAATGGCATCACCTCTGGTATGAGAAACTGACATAATTTACATCACTTAGTTTAATTCAAATGATTATTATTTTTTGTTTAGTTAATGTTTCTTGTGGGGGAACTGTCTCCCGGACACTGTGAGTCCCATAAGGGGTGTTCGGGAGAATTCAGTCCTTCCTTCTATGATTAATATTTTGATTTTGGTTTCTATATGAAATATTTTTGAGAGTTATTTTCGGAATTGCTTTTGATCGACCTTCTAAACAGCATTTTATGTGAACACTTGAAGATTTATACTGTTTCACTTGTGTATACTTCACTGCTTTGCTATCTTGATTCTACTATTGTAAAAATTTGAATAATCTAATAAAAATCTATTGAAATAAAAAAAAAAAAAAAAATGGCATGGGGGTCTACCCAAAAATCCATAAATCCATACCAGACCCTTATCCGAGCACCCAACCTGGCAGGCCGCAGGAAAAGAGGGGGTACAAGAGAGTGCCCCCCCTCCTGAACTGTACCAGGCCACATGCCCTCAACACGGGGATGATGCTTTGGGGTCCAAACCACCATGTCCCCATGTTGATGGGGGCAAGGGCCTCACCCTTACAACCCTTGCCCGTTGGTTGTGGGGTCTGCAGGTGGGGGTTTATCGGAATATGGAAGCCGCTTTAACAAAGGGGACCCCAGATCCCATCCCCCCCTATGTGAATTAGTAACGGGGTACATTGTACCCCTACCATTTCACAAAAAAAGTGTCCAAATTTTTTAAAAACTCAGGAGACAGCTTGGGACAGAGGCAGAATTGGACCAACCGTTCGCGTGAACATTTAGAACCCCATTGACGTCAATGGGACTAGAACAATTCAAAAGTGCTAATTTTAATGTCCCATATGCAAGTTATTGTCGGAAAACGTCTTTGAGAACCGGGTCTTGCCCCAGGGAACATGTATCAATGGAAAAAAAAGTTTTAAAAACGGTCCTTTTTTTTCTGGAGCAGCGATTTTAATGATGCTTAAAGTGAGAAAAAAATAAAAAAATTCCTTTAAATATCGTACCTGCTGGGTGTCTATAATAGTGGCACATGTTTAGAACTGTCCCTGCACAAAATAAGATTACTATAAGAAAAAGGTCATTTAAAACTGCTTGCGGCTTGTAATGTAATGTCTGGTCCCTGCAATATGGATGAAATTCACTGAGAAAAATAGCATGGGTTTCAACGCCCCCCCCTCCCCCCAGGTCATTACAAGCCCCTTTGGCCCTATATACTTTGAACAGCAGGTTTGTTGTTAAGTAGAATCTGTTTGTAATTTTCAACTGGTACTTCTTTAAAGTGTAGCTTCAGCCATAGAATCTTTTTTTTAAGCTTTTCTGAAAACATAGAGAAGGGTTATCACCCCTGTAACATTTGTTTTGCTGTCTGTGTGCATCTGTTCAGAAGATTGCACTTCACTTTCTGTCTCAAAGACAAATGATTTTTTTTTTTGTGAAACAAGGATTGTGATAAAGCATCAGTGGACAGGAAACACCTTTTACAGAAGAGAATTTCCCTTCCTAGGGGTAGATTTCCTCTCACTTCCTGTTGTCTCCTTCCGTTTGCAAGTAGGAGTCGTTTTTAAGTTTGATGTTTGAAAGTAGGGGCCTGCCGTATATACGCTGCAGAAATTTGGGCCCTAGGTGTTGGTGTTGCCACAACACTGCAACCCCTCACAGTTAGTCTTGGGCGCTGGAACGCCTTGCTGTGAAATATTAGATCAAGAATTGTAATTACACACCCCTGTTGAACAGGGGCAGAAAAATTGGGCCTTAGGCACTGGTGCTGGTGCCACAGCACTGCAACCCCCTCACAGATACTCTAGTTGTAGCGCAGCAAATAGCCTGCTGCAAACTATTGCATCAAAAATTGTAAATTACACGCCCCTGTTTAAGGGGCAGAAAAATTGCGCCTTAGCCACTGGTGGCGGTGCCCACAACCAACAATGTTCTTACAAGCTATCAGCAAGATCATTAAGAAGGAGAAGGATATTCAGTCAGCATAACAGGATAGTCACTTAGCCTCAACATAGGCAGTCTCTAAGGGATCTGACATTTCAAAAAAAAATATTCAGTTACATCAGCATCAGGTGCTTGGTAGCTGGTGGTGATCCAAGCCTGATTCATTTTTATGAAGGTCAGTCGATCGATGGAGTCGGTGGAGAGGCACACCGTGTGATCGGTCACAAAGCCTCCAGCAGCACTGAATGTGCGTTCTGAAAGAACGCTGGATGCAGGACAAGCCAGTAGCTCAATTGCGTACTGTGCAAGCTCTGGCCAGTGATCCATCCTCAAGACCCAGTAAGCCAGAGGATTTTCGGTGGGAAAGGTGTCCAAGTCTGCTCTTGCCCCTAGGTATTTCCGCACCATGTAAAACAGACGCTGGCAAAGGTTGCTGGAACCGGTCATACCTTGGGGCTGCGGACTAAAAAATTGTCTGAACACTATCACAATCAGACGACCACCTTCTCCACCGCTCCTTCTGTGACTCACCGAAGCCTCAGCAACACGTTGTCCAGGACCAGGATTTGGTAACCCCCCCAGTCTCTGGGAACGTGTTGCACAGACCTTTCTGCAAGGCCTCCTGAAGATTTTTCATCTTCTGCTCCCTTTGCGATGGCAAGATAAGGTCCGCAACCTTACCCTTGTAACGTGGATCAAGGAGAGTTGCCAGCCAGTAATGATCCCTCTCCTTGATAGCAGGAATACGAGGATCCTTACGCAGGCTTTGCAGGATCAGGGAGGCCATGCGGCGTAGGTTTGCTGAGGCATTCGGGTCAGAGTCCTCTGGGTCATTAAGGACGACAGGATCTGCAGCCACTTCATCCCAGCCACGTAAAAGTTCCTTGGGACTGTAATTGAGGCGGGTAAGCAGGACCACTGTCTGGATAAAGGGGGCCTTGAGAGGTAAGGAAGTAATTTTCTTCCTCCCTCTGTTCTGCCTCAAGGGCCCTGTCCATTATTCCACGTAGCGTGTGCTCCAACATGTGAATAAGAGGGACAGTCTCACTGATGCATGCACTGTCACTGCTCACCATCCTCGTGGCCTCCTCAAATGGTGACAGGACAGTGCATGCATCCCTGATCAAGGCCCACTGGCAGGAAAAAAAACAAGCTCCCCTGACCCAGTTCTGCTGCCATATTGGCACAGGTACTCATTGATGGCCCTCTGCTGCGTGTGCAGCCGCTGCAGCATGGCCAATGTAGAGTTCCATCTGGTGGGCATGTCACAGATTAGGCGGTTCTTGGGCAGGTTGTATTCCCTTTGGAGGTATGTCAGCCGAGCAGTGGCATTATATGACCTTCTGAAATGCACACAGACTTTCCTGGCCTGCTTCAGGACATCCTGTAAGCCCGGGTACGGGTACCTGCCCAAGAACCGCTGCACCACCAAATTCAGAACATGAGCAAAACAAGGCACATGGTTCAGTTGTCCCTTTTGCAGGGCAGAGAGGAGGTTGGTGCCATTGTCGCTAACCACCATTCCTGGCTTAAGCTGGCGTGGCGTCAACCACCTCTGAGCCTGCCCCTAAAGAGCTGACAGAACCTCTGCCCCAGTGTGGCTCCTGTCTCCCAAGCACACCAGCTCTAGCACCGCATGGCATCTGATTGCCTGCATTCCTGCGTAGCCCCTCGTATGCCTACGAAGCATGGCTGGTTCCGAGGACACATCAGCACAGGAAGAGGCCACAGAGGAAGAAGAAGAGGAGGGGGTGGATGAGAGAGGTGTGTCACAACCAGTAGTAGTGTTTTGGAGGCGTGGTGGCGGAACAACCTCTAACACTACTGTACCTTGCCCTGCGTCCTTCCCAGCTGCCAGTAGAGTCACCCAATGCGCCGTGAAAGAGAGGTACCGTCCCTGTCCATGCCTGCTGGACCATGAGTCAGCGGTAATATGCACCTTACCACTGACCGCCCTGTCCAGCGAGGCATGGACATTGCCTTCCACATGGCGGTAGAGAGCCGGAATCGCTTTCAGTGAGAAACGTGGCGTTTGGGAACTTGCCACTGAAGTACCGCACATTCCACAAACTCACGGAAGGGGGCAGAATCTTCCAACTGAAAAGGCAGCAGTTGAAGTGCTAGCAATTTCACTAAGCTAGCATTCAACCGCTGGGCATGTGGATGGCTGGGAGAGTACTTCTTTCGGCGCTGCAGCAGCTGGGGCAGGGAAATTTGTCTGGTACAATCTGCCATTGGTGTATCGATCGTAGATTGCCCGCATGTACTACTAGGTTGTGGTGGGGTGAGTATTACCGCACTTACCACAAGAGTGGGGGAGGGTACAGCTGCTGCACTGGATGGTGTATCAAGCCAGAAATAAAATAAAGAATAAAGAGCTAGGGCTGCGCTGTGAAAGGGAATGGGATAACGTGCAAAGGAAGTGTGGCAAATCTTTATATATGGAAAATTTTACTCTGACTAGTGATCATAAGTAACAATAATAAAGAATGACAATGGTGTAATCTAACAGGTAGATAAGCATCGAAATAAACGTGCTACAATGCAGCCAAGGAGAGAAAGGAGTCACCGCTCCAGGTGGGATCACTAAATGGTTACAGGTGGTGCAGGATACCGAGGGTGCTGGCGGTGCACTAAGCAAAATGAAGACAAAGAAAAATGGATAGCCGCACTCCAAAACCTGATGGGTGGTCTTTTATTCAATAGACAGCATGTACAAAAATAGGGTCACAGCAGTGGAAACAAGGAACAGCCGACGCGTTTCGCACTGGATCAGTGCTTATTCATGGCTAATGGAGCATTAAAACTGTTAGGTATATATAGAACATAGGGTGAACATGTGACCAATCTCAATTAATTGCCCGGGAGGAGCCTATGATATTAGGACAACCCCTGATGCCAATGAGATAGTTACATTACACCTGTGTACACCAAAGCAAGAAAAAACAAACAAATACACACAAATGTGAAACCAATAATCAAAATGTATAAATAATAGCACATTATAAACATAATGCACATATAAAATACTGTATATGTGGTACATACATAGTACTACAGTGACACAAAATGGTAAAACATGAGGCAATGATGAATGAAATAAAATAAAAGCTTAAAGACGATGCAATTCAAACCACAATAGGCTGTAAAAAGAGCATAAGATAGACTATGCAAATGAAATGTATAATGGTGATGGAACAAATAAATATGAATAAAAGTTAAAATAAATGTGAATGTGTGTGTCGATATGAATGAAAACATATGTAATGAAATGAAGCACTAGATCTATCTAACAACTTGTTCAATGGTAAATGGCAGAAAGAATAGATCTATGTGTGTATTGGAGATGGATTCATCCATTATGGTGACGTGCATATAAACATAATTGAGAATGTGGATGTAAAGGGTTACCCGAAATTTAATGACAACAATCGGGAAAAATGCACCCATAAATACATCCAATCATAAAAAATATATTCATACATAAAAGAAAAGAGTGGCAAATTGTGTCAAAGCATGTAGACACATCGTAGCCAAATATGAAAAGTGTGAAAAAGGTGAATTAAAGTGAAATGGAAATAATTAATAATGGGCGTCACTGAAGTGAGAGACCAAAACATAATGTGATCAAAGGTGTCAGCAAATGTGAAAAACTTCCATGTAGGGAGGCTGGTATATGTATTCTAAAACATTTGGGTCAAGGCAAAAGAGAAAGGTAAAAGAAGAGTTGCCAGCCAGTAATGATCCCTCTCCTTGATAGCAGGAATACGAGGATCCTTACGCAGGCTTTGCAGGATCAGGGAGGCCATGCGGCGTAGGTTTGCTGAGGCATTCGGGTCAGAGTCCTCTGGGTCATTAAGGACGACAGGATCTGCAGCCACTTCATCCCAGCCAAGTAAAAGTTCCTTGGGACTGTAATTGAGGCGGGTAAGCAGGACCACTGTCTGGATAAAGGGGGCCTTGAGAGGTAAGGAAGTAATTTTCTTCCTCCCTCTGTTCTGCCTCAAGGGCCCTGTCCATTATTCCACGTAGCGTGTGCTCCAACATGTGAATAAGAGGGACAGTCTCACTGATGCATGCACTGTCACTGCTCACCATCCTCGTGGCCTCCTCAAATGGTGACAGGACAGTGCATGCATCCCTGATCAAGGCCCACTGGCAGGAAAAAAAACAAGCTCCCCTGACCCAGTTCTGCTGCCATATTGGCACAGGTACTCATTGATGGCCCTCTGCTGCGTGTGCAGCCGCTGCAGCATGGCCAATGTAGAGTTCCATCTGGTGGGCATGTCACAGATTAGGCGGTTCTTGGGCAGGTTGTATTCCCTTTGGAGGTATGTCAGCCGAGCAGTGGCATTATATGACCTTCTGAAATGCACACAGACTTTCCTGGCCTGCTTCAGGACATCCTGTAAGCCCAGGTACGGGTACCTGCCCAAGAACCGCTGCACCACCAAATTCAGAACATGAGCAAAACAAGGCACATGGTTCAGTTGTCCCTTTTGCAGGGCAGAGAGGAGGTTGGTGCCATTGTCGCTAACCACCATTCCTGGCTTAAGCTGGCGTGGCGTCAACCACCTCTGAGCCTGCCCCTAAAGAGCTGACAGAACCTCTGCCCCAGTGTGGCTCCTGTCTCCCAAGCACACCAGCTCTAGCACCGCATGGCATCTGATTGCCTGCATTCCTGCGTAGCCCCTCGTATGCCTACGAAGCATGGCTGGTTCCGAGGACACATCAGCACAGGAAGAGGCCACAGAGGAAGAAGAAGAGGAGGGGGTGGATGAGAGAGGTGTGTCACAACCAGTAGTAGTGTTTTGGAGGCGTGGTGGCGGAACAACCTCTAACACTACTGTACCTTGCCCTGCGTCCTTCCCAGCTGCCAGTAGAGTCACCCAATGCGCCGTGAAAGAGAGGTACCGTCCCTGTCCATGCCTGCTGGACCATGAGTCAGAGGTAATATGCACCTTACCACTGACCGCCCTGTCCAGCGAGGCATGGACATTGCCTTCCACATGGCGGTAGAGAGCCGGAATCGCTTTCAGTGAGAAACGTGGCGTTTGGGAACTTGCCACTGAAGTACCGCACATTCCACAAACTCACGGAAGGGGGCAGAATCTTCCAACTGAAAAGGCAGCAGTTGAAGTGCTAGCAATTTCACTAAGCTAGCATTCAACCGCTGGGCATGTGGATGGCTGGGAGAGTACTTCTTTCGGCGCTGCAGCAGCTGGGGCAGGGAAATTTGTCTGGTACAATCTGCCATTGGTGTATCGATCGTAGATTGCCCGCATGTACTACTAGGTTGTGGTGGGGTGAGTATTACCGCACTTACCACAAGAGTGGGGGAGGGTACAGCTGCTGCACTGGATGGTGTATCAAGCCAGAAATAAAATAAAGAATAAAGAGCTAGTGCTGCGCTGTGAAAGGGAATGGGATAACGTGCAAAGGAAGTGTGGCAAATCTTTATATATGGAAAATTTTACTCTGACTAGTGATCATAAGTAACAATAATAAAGAATGACAATGGTGTAATCTAACAGGTAGATAAGCATCGAAATAAACGTGCTACAATGCAGCCAAGGAGAGAAAGGAGTCACCGCTCCAGGTGGGATCACTAAATGGTTACAGGTGGTGCAGGATACCGAGGGTGCTGGCGGTGCACTAAGCAAAATGAAGACAAAGAAAAATGGATAGCCGCACTCCAAAACCTGATGGGTGGTCTTTTATTCAATAGACAGCATGTACAAAAATAGGGTCACAGCAGTGGAAACAAGGAACAGCCGACGCGTTTCGCACTGGATCAGTGCTTATTCATGGCTAATGGAGCATTAAAACTGTTAGGTATATATAGAACATAGGGTGAACATGTGACCAATCTCAATTAATTGCCCGGGAGGAGCCTATGATATTAGGACAACCCCTGATGCCAATGAGATAGTTACATTACACCTGTGTACACCAAAGCAAGAAAAAACAAACAAATACACACAAATGTGAAACCAATAATCAAAATGTATAAATAATAGCACATTATAAACATAATGCACATATAAAATACTGTATATGTGGTACATACATAGTACTACAGTGACACAAAATGGTAAAACATGAGGCAATGATGAATGAAATAAAATAAAAGCTTAAAGACGATGCAATTCAAACCACAATAGGCTGTAAAAAGAGCATAAGATAGACTATGCAAATGAAATGTATAATGGTGATGGAACAAATAAATATGAATAAAAGTTAAAATAAATGTGAATGTGTGTGTCGATATGAATGAAAACATATGTAATGAAATGAAGCACTAGATCTATCTAACAACTTGTTCAATGGTAAATGGCAGAAAGAATAGATCTATGTGTGTATTGGAGATGGATTCATCCATTATGGTGACGTGCATATAAACATAATTGAGAATGTGGATGTAAAGGGTTACCCGAAATTTAATGACAACAATCGGGAAAAATGCACCCATAAATACATCCAATCATAAAAAATATATTCATACATAAAAGAAAAGAGTGGCAAATTGTGTCAAAGCATGTAGACACATCGTAGCCAAATATGAAAAGTGTGAAAAAGGTGAATTAAAGTGAAATGGAAATAATTAATAATGGGCATCACTGAAGTGAGAGACCAAAATATAATGTGATCAAAGGTGTCAGCAAATGTGAAAAACTTCCATGTAGGGAGGCTGGTATATGTATTCTAAAACATTTGGGTCAAGGCAAAAGAGAAAGGTAAAAAGGTTCTCAATATGAGAATGTAATGTAAACAAAGTCCAAAGCTGGCCCAATGAAATAGTGAATTTTTAATTTCATATATAGAATGATAATAATGTCTGCTGAAAGTAAAAGGACCCATTGGCTATAACAGCCGAATGATGTATAAAAAAGTACATATAATATATATATAAAATACACCTATATAGAAAATGAAGGAAGTTAATTGAAAGGTTGTCTTCTATGGGTGGAATGAAAATTAACCTATGACAAACACATGTATAGGGATCTAGAGAGTGCATCCGAAAGAACTTAATTAGGCTGAAAATAAAGCTGGTTAACTGAAAGCCAGTATACTGTGTTCCATTAGTGCGGAAGGATGCTCCCAAAAATTATATAAATATATACATATGTAGGCGTGTATACATATATATGTTATGTTGGAGGTAGAAAAATGTACATGGCTACATATGATCCCTAACATTGTTTGAAAAGGTGTATAATGCACAGGAATTAATTGTAAACCAACGCACACAAAACTAGGTGTTTGTGGAGATAGTACATATAGAACATCGATGTGCATGCATAAGGATACAACTAATACTAAATAAAAAAGAAACAGTAAAAAATGCAAAATAAGGTCCGAGATATCCGTGTAATCGGGTTGCATTGTGTGCATAACCATAGATATACCCGAGTATAGGACATGAAAAGTTCTAAAAAAGAGAAGATAAACAGTAGAGTAAATCATATGTCTATAACTACAATATTCATAATTACGAGGTGTACATCGTTTATTAACCCACCAATATGCCTGGGGTCCTGTCGATTAATTAATTATAGGGGAAATGAATCCCATATGAATGGGAAAAATTCTATAGAAAATTACTTTGTAAAAAAGAGACACAGGGCTGACGGCAAAAAAGTGGGTAGATAGAAGCAGGTACTGGACACTTGATGCAAAAGTAAATGTAAACACGGATAAGTTGGTATATAACATTAGGACCGAATAACGCAGGACCTCCCATAGAGTAAAATGTGTGTACAGCCGAATGTGAAGCCACATGAGGCTGACACAATACATATATGAACAGGGGAGTGACATGAAGTGCTAGCTTGTGCATAGAGAACAACAGAGAGGAGACCAAAAAGTTAGAGTTTGTTATAGGTAAGTGTGTATAGCGCAAGGTTTGAGTCTTGTACATCGGCGGGTAATGCCCTTTTACGCGCAGATTCCTCCCACCCCCAACACACAATCAAGGGAATTCCCTTTGGCCAATTTCTTAGGCTAAAACGCATCTGCAGCAATATGGAAGATTTCAACAGGGAATCCTCAGATATGGCTTTTAGATTTAAAGCCAGGGGATACCCTGCCAAAATTATTAACAAGGCACTCCTTAGAGCCAGTTCCATCCCTAGATCGTCCCTACTTGTTAATAAAAGCTCTAACAAAGGGTTGTCTTTTAATGACACCATTCCCATTTGTTCTACCCCGTTTAGCCCCGAATTTAACGCCATTAGACACATAGTCAATAAGTACCTTCCGGTCCTGTATAACGATACTATCTATCAGTCTATTTTGGCGCAGGGTATAAAAACTGTTAGCCAGAGAGCCCCCTCTCTGGGGGGTATTCTGTCTCCAAGCCTCTTTCAGAGTAAAACAACTAAAGAACAATGGTTGTCATTTAAAGGCACCTTTAAATGTGGTGTTGGGAGCTGCAGATATTGCAAACACATCCTTTCTGGTACTTCAGTACATTCACATTCAGAAAATAAGGACTATGACATTCAGCGTTTTATTAATTGCAACACTGCATACCTGGTTTATGTTATTACATGTGACCTATGCCATCTACAATATGTAGGTCGCACGACCAGGAGGCTCAAAGACAGATTGGGGGATCATCTCTATGATATAGAGAAAGATCACAACACAAATGTAGCTAGACACTGGATTTCAGTCCATCACAAAGACATCTCCAGCCTGCGCATTCAGGGTATGGAAAAAATTGTTCGTCCTATAAGAGGGGGGTGACAAGTTTAGATTACTGTGCAGGCGTGAGGTTCTTTGGATTCTCCTCTTGGGCACTAGAATGCCCAGGGGATTGAATTTCCAATGGGACGTTTCTCACTACTATGACTAGTGATGTACAAGACTCAAACCTTGCGCTATACACACTTACCTATAACAAACTCTAACTTTTTGGTCTCCTCTCTGTTGTTCTCTATGCACAAGCTAGCACTTCATGTCACTCCCCTGTTCATATATGTATTGTGTCAGCCTCATGTGGCTTCACATTCGGCTGTACACACATTTTACTCTATGGGAGGTCCTGCGTTATTCGGTCCTAATGTTATATACCAACTTATCCGTGTTTACATTTACTTTTGCATAAAGTGTCCAGTACCTGCTTCTATCTACCCACTTTTTTGCCGTCAGCCCTGTGTCTCTTTTTTACAAAGTAATTTTCTATAGAATTTTTCCCATTCATATGGGATTCATTTCCCCTATAATTAATTAATCGACAGGACCCCAGGCATATTGGTGGGTTAATAAACGATGTACACCTCGTAATTATGAATATTGTAGTTATAGACATATGATTTACTCTACTGTTTATCTTCTCTTTTTTAGAACTTTTCATGTCCTATACTTGGGTATATCTATGGTTATGCACACAATGCAACCCGATTACACGGATATCTCGGACCTTATTTTGCATTTTTTACTGTTTCTTTTTTATTTAGTATTAGTTGTATCCTTATGCATGCACATCGATGTTCTATATGTACTATCTCCACAAACACCTAGTTTTGTGTGCGTTGGTTTACAATTAATTCCTGTGCATTATACACCTTTTCAAACAATGTTAGGGATCATATGTAGCCATGTACATTTTTCTACCTCCAACATAACATATATATGTATACACGCCTACATATGTATATATTTATATAATTTTTGGGAGCATCCTTCCGCACTAATGGAACACAGTATACTGGCTTTCAGTTAACCAGCTTTATTTTCAGCCTAATTAAGTTCTTTCGGATGCACTCTCTAGATCCCTATACATGTGTTTGTCATAGGTTAATTTTCATTCCACCCATAGAAGACAACCTTTCAATTAACTTCCTTCATTTTCTATATAGGTGTATTTTATATTTCATTGGGCCAGCTTTGGACTTTGTTTACATTACATTCTCATATTGAGAACCTTTTTACCTTTCTCTTTTGCCTTGACCCAAATGTTTTAGAATACATATACCAGCCTCCCTACATGGAAGTTTTTCACATTTGCTGACACCTTTGATCACATTATGTTTTGGTCTCTCACTTCAGTGACGCCCATTATTAATTATTTCCATTTCACTTTAATTCACCTTTTTCACACTTTTCATATTTGGCTACGATGTGTCTACATGCTTTGACACAATTTGCCACTCTTTTCTTTTATGTATGAATATATTTTTTATGATTGGATGTATTTATGGGTGCATTTTTCCCGATTGTTGTCATTAAATTTCGGGTAACCCTTTACATCCACATTCTCAATTATGTTTATATGCACGTCACCATAATGGATGAATCCATCTCCAATACACACATAGATCTATTCTTTCTGCCATTTACCATTGAACAAGTTGTTAGATAGATCTAGTGCTTCATTTCATTACATATGTTTTCATTCATATCGACACACACATTCACATTTATTTTAACTTTTATTCATATTTATTTATTCCATCACCATTATACATTTCATTTGCATAGTCTATCTTATGCTCTTTTTACAGCCTATTGTGGTTTGAATTGCATCGTCTTTAAGCTTTTATTTTATTTCATTCATCATTGCCTCATGTTTTACCATTTTGTGTCACTGTAGTACTATGTATGTACCACATATACAGTATTTTATATGTGCATTATGTTTATAATGTGCTATTATTTATACATTTTGATTATTGGTTTCACATTTGTGTGTATTTGTTTGTTTTTTCTTGCTTTGGTGTGCACAGGTGTAATGTAACTATCTCATTGGCATCAGGGGTTGTCCTAATATCATAGGCTCCTCCCGGGCAATTAATTGAGATTGGTCACATGTTCACCCTATGTTCTATATATACCTAACAGTTTTAATGCTCCATTAGCCATGAATAAGCACTGATCCAGTGCGAAACGCGTCGGCTGTTCATTGTTTCCACTGCTGTGACCCTATTTTTGTACATGCTGTTTATTGAATAAAATACCACCCATCAGGTTTTGGAGTGCGGCTATCCATTTTTCTTTGTCTTCACAATGCAGCCAAGGCTAGCTGCCAAAATGTGCAGTAGTAGAACGTGACAGTGCAAATATCATATAAGTAGTAACAAAAGTACTGATACACGATAGGGTGTACAACGTGCCAAATACAACACACAGCGGTGCTTGTAATGTATACAATTAAATGTCCATACAGCAGATATCTGTAACCACAGGTAAATTCAAAAAAGTGCTGGTGTAGATGCCAAAGTGACGTGAAGAAAGGTTGATATCAGGTGTTTTCTTCAAGATAAGTGAGGGTGTCCCCTTACCTTGTACAAGGAGAGAAATGCGCAAAAAATAAGTACAGTAGTTCCCTGATACCATCAGCTAAGCGAACATGAGTGTGTTGACGGTTATGATTGGTTGAGTAGATACATACATATATTTTAAATATTAAAACTAAATACAAATATATATATATATGTTGAGTATCAATTAGATTGATACATAAACTACAAATTTGTGAGAAATATTAAAATATTAAATCATATGGCAAATCCAATGTCCAAAGAGGAAGAGGGGGGGGGAGAGGGGGGGGCGAGGTGAATAAAGTCCCAGGGATGGGTGGATAAAAGTTATAGTTGGGGTCACATCTATATCCTCAGGGCTGCCATCGTTGTAGAACAGAAACCGTGTTCCGAGACTGTGGTAAAAGACAAGGAGAGAGGCGCCTCTAAGTGTAAATGTCATTAAACAATTTAATGATTAAAAAGAGTACAGGCCACTCACATTTTAGAAGTTAAAAATTGGCATTGTACATATTCTTTAACGGTGATCATCACTTGTAATCCTTCAACTGCTTGGCACTGCGCTGTAGAGCTGTCCTTCACTGCTGTAAGGTGGTAAAGCCGGCGGCGAAGGTGGAGATAGCTGGTGAGCCAGGCAGATGAAGTGAAGATATTCCAGCAGCAGGATGGTACTGGTGACGTTGCTGTATTGTGCGACGCGTTTCCTGAGCATTCGAGCTGCGGTGGTGTGGCAGTCGCGCTCCTTTTTCAAAGTGATGATCACCGTTAAAGAATATGTACAATTTTTAACTTTTAAAATGTGAGTGGCCTGTACTCTTTTTAATCATTAAATTGTTTAATGACATCTACACTTAGAGGCGCCTCTCTCCTTGTCTTGTCCCCTTACCTTACTGCTGTATGGTAAAAGCAAAAAAACACAGGTGCACTTTTCTGGTCATGTCCGCATATGGTATCATCCGAATGGGCTGTAGTGGGAAGAGTAGATCCCTCTTGGAAATCACATCCAAACAGTGGCAGTGACTCGCATCCAGGAGGATAAAAAAATGCCAATAGTGTAGTATCGTTTAAAAAGGGGGGGGTTTATTCAAACAAAACAATACACTGGGTACTCACATTGTTGTGATAAAAAACAGGCATATAAAAACAGGGCGTTCGCCAACGTCACCTCTACTACCTCTAGGTGGATACTAAATTAAGAAAAAGATACGGCGCTGGATAAAAATGAAGACTGGATGGACAAACATATAGCTACAGCGTAATGAAACTGGATAACGCCATAGGAAACCAACCAAAACGTATGAACAAAAACATATGAACAAGAATATTCACACACTGTAATAATATACACCAAACTGTGCAATGAAATAAAAAGTATAACCAAAATATATGAATAAAAATATATATGAATAAAAATATTCACACACTGTGATCATAACTGTGCAAAAAATAAAAAGAGTTCTTATTGCGTTTAAATTTCCACAGAAAAGATGATCGTTATTTAAATAATAGACATGCGAGAGGGAGTCCCAGAAATTGAGTCCTACGGGTCATCAAAGGAGGTAGAAAGTGGAAAGTGTAAGTGAGCTTGATTCACCAGTAGAGACACTCAAAGTGAAGATGTAGTCTCCTTACCGAATATACTGACCAATATGCTGGTCACTCTGAGCACGGGGGTTTAAGGTCTCCCTCCTGACCGTCTGTATGATCTCTAGATGGCTCTAAAATAACTCTCTCCATACAAAGAAAGCATAAAAAGAAAAGAGGACCATAGCGTGATACCAGAGAATAAAAAAGATTTAATGTACTAAAACTGATTGCACTCACATTTGAGAAGTGAACAAACAGCGGTATGTATTGTTAAGAAGCCGGCGGCTGCACGTCCCCTCCTGCTCGTGTTCGTTCAGGGTTTCCTCTCGGAATAGCGTGATGTCGTTGGTGTCGCAAGCCACGCCTACGCGTTTCGTCACCACGGACGTCGTCTGGGATTGGCTGCGTGCACCGTGTCATCACGCCTGCCCTTAAATAATACCGATCCGCCATCTTGAGTAAGGGCGTCGTATTTAAACTAAGGGAAACGGACGAACGACTTAGTGCGAATAATTACAGGCTACTTAGGAGTGAGGGGAATATAGGTAGAAAGTTAATACTGCCATCTTGTGGCGAAAATGAGGAAATGCAAAGAAATTCTACACGAGCATGAATAAGGGACGGGCCGCTGGCTTGTACACTATGTAAAATCCATTTAAAACAAAGATGTAATAAACGCCAAAGCAATAATAAATTGTTAATACATTATAGATATGTTAAAAAACATTCTTAATGGAGTAAAACAATTTAAATTTAATTAAATTAAAATAAAGAAGAAAAACTCCATGTTTATTAGCAAAAATTGATATGGAAATAAAAAATAAAAATCGAAATATGGGATAAAAATGTAACGTGATCAGGAATTATTTATAAAGCAATTGATGTCCCAATCTACGTTTAATCCGTGCGGTGTGTAGGAACGCATATCGAATATCCATCTGGTCTCGATTTTTGAGATAGCTCTCACCCTGTTGGTGCCCCTCCAATGAGGACGGAGCTTCTCAATAGGTACGAATAAGGTCCCTTTAATTTGACGGTCATGGAATTTATCATAATGTTTAGATAAATTATGTTTTGAATATCCTCGACCTATATTGCCCACGTGTTCCTCTAAACGAACGTGTGCAGCTCGCTTAGTGCGGCCTACATATTGTTTGGAACATGGGCACTGGATCAGATATATTACGTATTCGCTAGAACACGTAATAAAAGAGTCAATCTCGTACTCTTTATCAGTTTGTGTCGACTGAAATTTTTCAAGTCTACGTCCCTTAAATGAATTTAGTTCACATATCTTACACTTACGACATGGGAAAAAACCCTTCAAAGTCTGAAAGAAGGATACAATTTTTGGAGGGTCAATAATATTAGGGGCAAATTTCTGTCGGAGGGAAGGTGCACCTCTGAAAATGACCACTGGTTTTATAGGAATAATAGGGCCAAGTATTTTGTCATTTTTTAAAATGTTCCAATGTTTATTGAATTTTTTTTGGACTAAATAGTGCTGATTAGAAAAACCAGTTATCATGAAATATCCAAACTGGTTATCAAGGGTACGGTTCACAGTAGGTTTTTTAGTGAGCATCAAATTCCGATCCATATCATTGACTGCACGTATAGTGTCATCTATTAGTGTCTCAGAATACCCTTTCTCCATAAATCGTTGTTTTAAGACTTGTGCCTGTTGTTGATAGTCAGGCAAAGAGGTGCAGTTCCGCCTGATTCGTTGGAACTGCCCCTTTGGGACTGCTGCAAGCCAACTGGGGTGGTGGCAGCTGCTCAAGGTAATAAAAGCATTCCGATCAGTCGTCTTAAAACGGGTGGTGGTAGTCAGAGCCCCTTCATTAATTTGAATATTGAGATCCAAAAAATGTATTTGAGACTGACTGGTTTCATATTTCAAACAGATACCTCTGTCATTAGAGTTGAGTCGTATGAAGAAATTTTCTAATGAGGATAAATCCCCCTCCCATAAGATTAGAACATCGTCTATGTACCGTTTCCATAAACGCAGTTCTTTGGGTGGATTTTTGTCTATAACCTCCCTTTCCAAATACGCCATGAAGAGGTTGGCGAGGCTGGGGGCAAATTTAGCCCCCATTGCCACGCCGCAATTCTGTAAATAAAATAAACCGCCGAACCAAAAATAATTATGACTGGTTGCAAATATTAAAAGATTGATGATAAAATCTTTTTAAATAAGTGATAAAGATTTATCATTTTGCAAATAAAATTTCACCGCCTCTAGACCATGGTTATGTGGTATAATGGTGTAAAGGGAGGTGACATCCGCCGTTGCCATAATAAAACCATCTTTCCAGTTTATATTTGTCAAAAGATTAATCACTTGAGTTGTGTCTCGTAGATATGAGGGTGTAATTGTGACTAGTGGTTGCAAGAATTCGTCAATGTATTTGCCGATTCTCGCAGTGGCTGAGTCGAGACCACTGATGATCGGCCGGCCAGGTGGTTTGACAATGCTCTTGTGCACCTTGGGTAGATAATATATAACCGGCACTCTAGGTGCTGAAGGTATTAAATGTAATTTCTCTTTCTTATTCAAAATGCCCAAGGAGTATCCCTCATTAATCAGTGACGTCAATGCTTTTTTGTACTTGACCGTGGGATTACATGCTAATTGTGTGTATGTTGTGGCATCAGACAACAATCTGTGCATCTCTTCCAAATAGTCGGTTTTGTTTAAAATGACAACACCTCCGCCTTTATCGGCAGGTCTGATTATGATGTCATTGCGTGCACAGATTTGCTTCAGATTGCTCTGAAGCGTGTAGTTACCCCTGTTTTTGGGGATTTTTAAAGCCGTAATATCTTTAAGAATCATCTCCTTGAATGTTTGAATAGAGGGGGCTGTGAAGCTAGGTGGATTGAAGAGAGAAGCATTAGCTAACCTCGTGTGTTGAATAGGAACATTTACTATGGAATTACCCATAGTGTTTTCAGCTGTGGGCTTAGGTATCCGGATAGAAGTACTTATAGAGGGAGCTTTTTGGCTTGAATTACCCAAAGGGTTAAGCAGAAAGTGCCATTTAATGTTTATCTTACGGATAAACTTATGGGCATCTATGAATGTTTCAAACTTATTCAATGTATGTGGTGGTGCAAATTTAAGCCCCTGATTGAGTATCAGCTGTTCACCTTTGGATAATTGTGCTGAACTTAGATTGAAAACACAGTTGATAGTTATTTCTTCCTTCTTTTTGGACCTGATCCTCCGGCCCCCTCTAGTTCCCCTCTGTCTTCGTGACCCCTTTTGGGTCTGATGTTGGCCAATTGAAAAAAACGGCGAGAGTCTTCAAGTCTAGCTGCTGTGGGGGGCGTTTCATACCTAATTTGTCTGGGAGCAGCATTCCCAGTATATTGATTAGGATGATCAGAAATAATAGGCTCATCTTCAAAATCATCATGATAATGTTGTGAGAGAGGGGCGAACCTATTGTATATTGGAGTAGAGTTATTTTGGTGTGAGGTTTGAGGATAATGGTTACGAAATACGTCCCTAGGGTCATCACTCAATCGTTCATGTGTGTAATATCTGTTGAATGGGGAATTGCGAGACCTACCCTGATCTTGATTTCCCTCATAGGTGGAATGTTGAGGGTATGGGGCTCGCTTGTAAGGAGATCCTACCACTCCAGTGGGTAAGTTTCTATCGTTGAGAGGTCTAGATGGAATCTGTCCAGATTGTGTATTGTGCCTCCTCGGTTTACTTTTATTATTCCTAGGTCTTACAGGAGTATGTCTCTGTTGGGCGTGTGGTGGATTATGATTATCTTGCGCCACTGCTCCGGCATAACTCAGACGTGTGGAGACCGGAAGAGAGGAAATACCAGGAGGATGTGTGTGATTTGGAATAGATGCAGGGGAGGGGGATTGGTGGTGTTATCAATACCCTCATTGATGTTAACCTGCCATTTAAAAACCACTTTGTTAAGGTAGTCTGAAAAATCACGATTATATTTCTTCTTTTTCTTCGTTTTCTGTTCATGATCCTCTTTTTCAAGAAAGAGTTTAAGCTGACCAGACTTCTGCTTGTAGACATCTTGTTCTTTTAATGGAACAAGTTTGTCTTTTAATAGGGAGATTTCATCATTTAATGATCTCAATTTCAAATGTTTCTTTTCCAAAAGGAACTGTAAGAATTTGACCCCTGTGTCGTTAAAATAGACATACCACCCATCAAGGTCAGTCTCGCCCTTTTGCGGGCTAACCTCCCACCTGAGGCTACGAGGGACCATTTTTTGGGCAACGTATTGGTCCCTCGTAGCCTCAGGTGGGAGGTTAGCCCGCAAAAGGGCGAGACTGACCTTGATGGGTGGTATGTCTATTTTAACGACACAGGGGTCAAATTCTTACAGTTCCTTTTGGAAAAGAAACATTTGAAATTGAGATCATTAAATGATGAAATCTCCCTATTAAAAGACAAACTTGTTCCATTAAAAGAACAAGATGTCTACAAGCAGAAGTCTGGTCAGCTTAAACTCTTTCTTGAAAAAGAGGATCATGAACAGAAAACGAAGAAAAAGAAGAAATATAATCGTGATTTTTCAGACTACCTTAACAAAGTGTTTTTTAAATGGCAGGTTAACATCAATGAGGGTATTGATAACACCACCAATCCCCCTCCCCCTGCATCTATTCCAAATCACACACATCCTCCTGGTATTTCCTCTCTTCCGGTCTCCACACGTCTGAGTTATGCCGGAGCAGTGGCGCAAGATAATCATAATCCACCACATGCCCAACAGAGACATACTCCTGTAAGACCTAGGAATAATAAAAGTAAACCGAGGAGGCACAATACACAATCTGGACAGATTCCATCTAGACCTCTCAACGATAGAAACTTACCCACTAGAGTGGTAGGATCTCCTTACAAGCGAGCCCCATACCCTCAACATTCCACCTATGAGGGAAATCGAGATCAGGGTAGGTCTCGCAATTCCCCATTCAACAGATATTACACACATGAACGATTGAGTGATGACCCTAGGGACGTATTTCGTAACCATTATCCTCAAACTTCACACCAAAATAACTCTACTCCAATATACAATAGGTTCGCCCCTCTCTCACAACATTATCATGATGATTTTGAAGATGAGCCTATTATTTCTGATCATCCTAATCAATATACTGGGAATGCTGCTCCCAGACAAATTAGGTATGAAACGCCCCCCACAGCAGCTAGACTTGAAGACTCTCGCCGTTTTTTTCAATTGGCCAACATCAGACCCAAAAGGGGTCACGAAGACAGAGGGGAACTAGAGGGGGCCGGAGGATCAGGTCCAAAAAGAAGGAAGAAATAACTATCAACGGTGTTTTCAATCTAAGTTCAGCACAATTATCCAAAGGTGAACAGCTGATACTCAATCAGGGGCTTAAATTTGCACCACCACATACATTGAATAAGTTTGAAACATTCATAGATGCCCATAAGTTTATCCGTAAGATAAACATTAAATGGCACTTTCTGCTTAACCCTTTGGGTAATTCAAGCCAAAAAGCTCCCTCTATAAGTACTTCTATCCGGATACCTAAGCCCACAGCTGAAAACACTATGGGTAATTCCATAGTAAATGTTCCTATTCAACACACGAGGTTAGCTAATGCTTCTCTCTTCTATCCACCTAGCTTCACAGCCCCCTCTATTCAAACATTCAAGGAGATGATTCTTAAAGATATTACGGCTTTAAAAATCCCCAAAAACAGGGGTAACTACACGCTTCAGAGCAATCTGAAGCAAATCTGTGCACGCAATGACATCATAATCAGACCTGCCGATAAAGGCGGAGGTGTTGTCATTTTAAACAAAACCGACTATTTAGAAGAGATGCACAGATTGATGCCAACATACACACAATTAGCATGTAATCCCACGGTCAAGTACAAAAAAGCATTGACGTCACTGATTAATGAGGGATACTCCTTGGGCATTTTGAATAAGAAAGAGAAATTACATTTAATACCTTCAGCACCTAGAGTGCCGGTTATATATTATCTACCCAAGGTGCACAAGAGCATTGTTAAACCACCCGGCCGGCCGATCATCAGTGGTCTCGACTCAGCCACTGCGAGAATCGGCAAATACATTGACGAATTCTTGCAACCACTAGTCACAATTACACCCTCATATCTACGAGACACAACTCAAGTGATTAATCTTTTGACGAATATAAACTGGAAAGATGGTTTTATTATGGCAACGGCGGATGTCACCTCCCTTTACACCATTATACCACATAACCATGGTCTAGAGGCGGTGAAATTTTATTTGCAAAATGATAAATCTTTATCACTTATTCAAAAAGATTTTATCATCAACCTTTTAATATTTGCAACCAGTCATAATTATTTTTGGTTCGGCGGTTTATTTTATTTACAGAATTGCGGCGTGGCAATGGGGGCTAAATTTGCCCCCAGCCTCGCCAACCTCTTCATGGCGTATTTGGAAAGGGAGGTTATAGACAAAAATCCACCCAAAGAACTGCGTTTATGGAAACGGTACATAGACGATGTTCTAATCTTATTTATCCTCATTAGGATATCATTAGGATATCTTATTTATCCTCATTAGAAAATTTCTTCATACGACTCAACTCTAATGACAGAGGTATCTGTTTGAAATATGAAACCAGTCAGTCTCAAATACATTTTTTGGATCTCAATATTCAAATTAATGAAGGGGCTCTGACTACCACCACCCATTTTTAAGACGACTGATCGGAATGCTTTTATTCCCTTGAGCAGCTGCCACCACCCCAGTTGGCTTGCAGCAGTCCCAAAGGGGCAGTTCCAACGAATCAGGCGGAACTGCACCTCTTTGCCTGACTATCAACAACAGGCACAAGTCTTAAAACAACGATTTATGGAGAAAGGGTATTCTGAGACACTAATAGATGACACTATACGTGCAGTCAATGATATGGATCGGAATTTGATGCTCACTAAAAAACCTACTGTGAACCGTACCCTTGATAACCAGTTTGGATATTTCATGATAACTGGTTTTTCTAATCAGCACTATTTAGTCCAAAAAAAATTCAATAAACATTGGAACATTTTAAAAAATGACAAAATACTTGGCCCTGTTATTCCTATAAAACCAGTGGTCATTTTCAGAGGTGCACCTTCCCTCCGACAGAAATTTGCCCCTAATATTATTGACCCTCCAAAAATTGTATCCTTCTTTCAGACTTTGAAGGGTTTTTTCCCATGTCGTAAGTGTAAGATATGTGAACTAAATTCATTTAAGGGACGTAGACTTGAAAAATTTCAGTCGACACAAACTGATAAAGAGTACGAGATTGACTCTTTTATTACGTGTTCTAGCGAATACGTAATATATCTGATCCAGTGCCCATGTTCCAAACAATATGTAGGCCGCACTAAGCGAGCTGCACACGTTCGTTTAGAGGAACACGTGGGCAATATAGGTCGAGGATATTCAAAACATAATTTATCTAAACATTATGATAAATTCCATGACCGTCAAATTAAAGGGACCTTATTCGTACCTATTGAGAAGCTCCGCCCTCATTGGAGGGGCACCAACAGGGTGAGAGCTATCTCAAAAATCGAGACCAGATGGATATTCGATATGCGTTCCTACACACCGCACGGATTAAACGTAGATTGGGACATCAATTGCTTTATAAATAATTCCTGATCACGTTACATTTTTATCCCATATTTCGATTTTTATTTTTTATTTCCATATAAATTTTTGCTAATAAACATGGAGTTTTTCTTCTTTATTTTAATTTAATTAAATTTAAATTGTTTTACTCCATTAAGAATGTTTTTTAACATATCTATAATGTATTAACAATGTATTATTGCTTTGGCGTTTATTACATCTTTGTTTTAAATGGATTTTACATAGTGTACAAGCCAGCGGCCCGTCCCTTATTCATGCTCGTGTAGAATTTCTTTGCATTTCCTCATTTTCGCCACAAGATGGCAGTATTAACTTTCTACCTATATTCCCCTCACTCCTAAGTAGCCTGTAATTATTCGCACTTAGTCGTTCGTCCGTTTCCCTTAGTTTAAATACGACGCCCTTACTCAAGATGGCGGATCGGTATTATTTAAGGGCAGGCGTGATGACACGGTGCACGCAGCCAATCCCAGACGACGTCCGTGGTGACGAAACGCGTAGGCGTGGCTTGCGACACCGACGACATCACGCTATTCCGAGAGGAAACCCTGAACGAACACGAGCAGGAGGGGACGTGCAGCCGCCGGCTTCTTAACAATACATACCGCTGTTTGTTCACTTCTCAAATGTGAGTGCAATCAGTTTTAGTACATTAAATCTTTTTTATTCTCTGGTATCACGCTATGGTCCTCTTTTCTTTTTATGCTTTCTTTGTATGGAGAGAGTTATTTTAGAGCCATCTAGAGATCATACAGACGGTCAGGAGGGAGACCTTAAACCCCCGTGCTCAGAGTGACCAGCATATTGGTCAGTATATTCGGTAAGGAGACTACATCTTCACTTTGAGTGTCTCTACTGGTGAATCAAGCTCACTTACACTTTCCACTTTCTACCTCCTTTGATGACCCGTAGGACTCAATTTCTGGGACTCCCTCTCGCATGTCTATTATTTAAATAACGATCATCTTTTCTGTGGAAATTTAAACGCAATAAGAACTCTTTTTATTTTTTGCACAGTTATGATCACAGTGTGTGAATATTTTTATTCATATATATTTTTATTCATATATTTTGGTTATACTTTTTATTTCATTGCACAGTTTGGTGTATATTATTACAGTGTGTGAATATTCTTGTTCATATATTTTTGTTCATACGTTTTCGTTGTTTTTCATATGGCGTTATCCAGTTTCATTACGCTGTAGCTATATGTTTGTCCATCCAGTCTTCATTTTCATCCAGCGCCGTATCTTTTTCTTTTTTCTATGGTTTAATTTTTGTATCACAAATTTTTGATACTGTCTGCTTTTACAAACTCTCATATTTGTACATGTCAATTTATCATATATTATTTTGTAATTTTTTATTAAGCGCAGTGTTTCCCTTGTGGGTTTTTTTCTTTCTGGATACTAAATTAACCTCATACGCGCATTCGTCACTTTACGTGACTTCTTGAATTTATCTGCTGTATGGAAATTTAATTTTATCCATTACAATCACCGCTGTGTGTTGTATTTGGCACATTGTACACCCTATCATCAGCTAGCACAATCAACTGCCTGACAGATTAGGAAGAACTAATCTAATTAAACTATACAGTGTATAAATATATGTACAACTCCTGGCATGTGTATATATATCCTCTACACACTGTAAATTTAACTGACTAGCCTGCCTGCTCTATCTAGCTAGAAAAAAAGACAATCTCTCTCTCTCTCTGTCTGATCTGGAACAAGCCCGGAACACACTACAGGAGGCCGCCCTGCAGGCGGCCTTTTATAGTGTGGGGCATGTGCTAAAGCCCTTAACTATAATTGGCCAAAGCCACCCTGGCTTTGGCCAATTAGGGCTCTCCGTTTTTTGCGCAATGTGATTGGCCAAGCATGCGGGTCATAGTGCATGCTTGGCCAATCATCAGCGCGCAATGCCGCAGTGAATTATGGGCCGTGGCGCGTCATTAGAATTTGGCGCAAACGACCCGTTTTGTTTGTATTTCGGCGAACGGTCGAACAGACGATGTTCGAGTCAAACATGGGCTCGACTCGAACACAAAATTCATCCCATGGCTGGGGTTTTTTATTTTCTTTCCTCGGAACGGCGCTCAAGATGGATATACATCACTGTAAAAAATTTTTTTTTAATAAAGGACTTGTCCCAAGCTGTCTCCTGTGTTTGTTTTTTTTTACAATTTTTTACACTTTTTTTTTAATGAAATGGTAGGTGTACAATGTACCCCGTTACCAATTCACATAGGGGGCCGGGATCTGGGGGTCCCCTTTGTTAAAGGGGCTTCCAGATTCTGATAAGCCCACTGCCGACAGACCCCCACAACCACTGGGCAAGAGTTGTGTGGATGATGCCCTTGTCCCCATCAACATGGGGACATGGTGCTTTGGCCCCCAAAGCATCCTCGTCATGCTGAGGGCATATGGCCTGGTACAGCTCTCTCATCCCCCCTCTTTTCCTGCAGCCTGTCAGGTTGCATGCTCGGATAGGGTCTGGTATGGATTTTTGGGGGGACCCCCATGCCATTTTTTAATTTTGGCGCGGGGTTCCCCTTAGAATCCATACCAGATTGCGGGAACCAATAATTCTTTATAGTCACGAGTAGTCCTTTAGAAAAGTAATTTTGCGCAGGAATTCTTCTAAACGCGGGAAAATGCGCCACTTTACAGGCATACTATAGACACCCCCCAGGTATGAAATTTAAAGGAATATTTCACTTTTATTGTTTCACTTAAAAAATTATTAAAATCCCTGCTCTCGAAAAAAATGCAATTTTGATTTTTTTTTTTGCTTTGATACATCTCCCCTGGGGCAGGACCCAGGTCCCCAAACATTTTGATGACAATAACTTGCATATTAACCTTTAAAATTAACACTTTTTTTTTACCCGATTGCATGTTCTGCTGCAAACCGTACTGGGGGGTGTTCGGCTCATCCCTACTCCTGAGCCTTGCTTGCAATACTCCTGATTGACCAGCAGAAGCCCACTGTTGTCAGCACTCTCCCTTAAAGCAGAACTCCCACGCCTAGGTCCATGACAGCCTGGGCTCAGAGAAAGCCAAAACACTATGGACATTTAGTGGTGGAAACAAAGTATTGCAGACAAAGGTGCTTTCCTTATTTTTACTCTTAGGCCCCTTTCACACTGGGGCAGTATGTGCCGTGGCGGTATATCGCCACTATTTTTAGCGGCGCTATACCAATGAAATTGCCATGGAATTGCCGCGGTATTTAGCCAGTAGCGGTGTGGTATTAACCTCCACTGGCGGCCGGAAAAGGGTTAATACCACCAGCAATGCGCCTCTGTTTTCAATGGGAAGGAGCGGTGAAGGAGTGGTATACACAGCGGTACTCTCATCGCTCCAAAGATGCTGCTTGCAGGAGATTTTTTTTTTCTCCCTCTGGCTTTCACATTGCGAATGCTGGGGCAGGAGTATTTCAGGCGTTATTTATGCGCTATTTTTAGAGCTAAAACGCCTAAAATACACCTCAGTGTGAAAGGGGCTGTACTTGGCTAAATAGTTTCTTTAGCTGCAGTTCTGCTTTAATAAGTACGTGGGGTATTTACAGAACTTCTGAAAACATCAGGCACTTAAACAACAACATGTGTTAGTCTGTTCTTAAAGTGATTGTAAAGCTTCCGGGATTTGTTCTTTAAAGTAGTAAATGTCATATTTACCTACTCTGTGCAATGGTTCTCAGATAACCCCTGCCAGCACTCCTGGCTCCTCCCCACTGCTGAGTGCCCCATAAGAAGTGACTTCCCTATGAAGGCACTTACGCAGGCTCACTCTCAAGCTGGGATGTGCTGTTTGCCTCTGTTTGCCTCTAGAATTGTCAAGAATTGTCAAGCTGTAATATAATAAATGTTTGCTTTTAGATTTAATACTGCTTTAAGAGCCATCAGATCACTTTTATGGGGCTCTTAAAGGGGCATCTCCTATAAAAGGGATAAATCACTTGCCCTTCTATTACGTAGGGGGCTAACACACCCCCTATGTGGTGGCAAGAAAGTAATAAATAAATAATACATAAAGTGTTAAAAAATAAAAGCTAAATTAAAACACCCCCGCACACACCCCATAAAAAATGCTTAAGGTGAGCATGTATATGTAGCGAATCAAAAAACATAAAAGGGGGAAACAGGGACTGGGGATGCACTCACATTAGCCACATCCGCAAGTAAGTAAACAAAGAAAAAACAAATGCTCAAAAAAATCAATTGATGGTTGGACTTTTAACCACTTGCTTACTGGGCACATATACCCCCTTCCTGCACAGGCGAAATTTCAGCTTTCAGCACTGCGTCGCTTTAATTCAAATTGTCACAAACAAAATTGACGTCCTTTTTTCCCCCACAAATAGAGCTTTCTTATGGTGGTATTTGATCACCTCTGCGTTTTTTTTTTTTTTGCGCTATAAACAAAAAAGAGCAACAATTTTGAAAAAAAACATAATATTTTTTACTTTTTGCTATAATAAAAATCCATTTTTTTTTTTTAAATATATATTTTTTTCTCAGTTTAGGCCGATATGTTTTCTATATATTTTTGGTAAAAAAAACAATCGCAATAAGCGTATAGTAATTGGTTTGCGCAAAGGTTATAGTGGCTAGGAAATAAGGGATAGAAATCTGACAATTTATTTTTTATTTTTTACTAGTAATACAGCGATCTGCGAATTTTGTCAGGACTGCGATATTGCGACGGACACATCGGACACTTTTGACACATTTTTGGGACCATTCACATTTATACAGCGATCAGTGCTATACAAACACATTAATTACTGTATAAATGTGACTGGCAGGGAAGGGGTTAACTCTAGGGGGTGAGGAAGGGGTTAAATGTGTATCCTGGGTGTGTTTTAACTGTGTGGGGGGAGGGGACTGACTGGGGAAGGTGACCAATGCTGTGTCCCTATGTACAAAGGACAAAGCATCAGTCTCCTCTCCCTGACAGGACGTGGAGCTCTGTGTTTACACACAGAGCTCCACGTCCCTGCTCTAAATCAGCGGGTACCTGGCGGACATCGCGACCGCCAGGCACGCGCATCGGCATCTCGGGGATGCGCCGGGTGCGTGCGCGCGCCGCCATCGGCGCGCGCCCCCCAGTGGCCGGAGAACACGATGCCGTCAATTGCTTGGATATTCAGATCCACTATGCCGCCGTCATTTGACGATATGCGGGGCCTCAAGTGGTTAAGGCAAGGCGTATATAAAAAGTATAAATTTATTACAAAAATTATATAGCTATAACAAACAATAAAGATAATAAAAAAACATATAAATTGATTGATAAATATGGTCAATATTCGCTGTACATTGTCTACGCGTTTCGCCACTGCCTTTCATCAGGACGAGCAGAAGAGATTTAACATTGTAAAGATATATTTCATAATCTGAAAAGATACATATTAGCATATCAGTACAGCATTTTTAATGGTTTTCAAAATGTCATGATAAAATGCATGGTTACGTCACCTATAGCCCCATAGTGGATATAGACATCCAGGGTGTCTGCAGACACAGGGTGTCTGCACAAGCTTATAGAAGTATCAAAAAGAAGCTTCCTTGTAGAGAAAGGGCCGAAGTCAGCTAAACTCAACATCTTTGTGCTAAAGATTTTGGCTCATATTCTGACCAAATTTTTTTTTCTTTTGATGGGTCCCACTTCCTCCAGGTACAGGGTATCGCAATGGGCACATGTTGCGCACCGTCCTATGTGAACCTGTACCTGGGGGGGTGGGAGCGTGAACTTTTTTCCGGTGAAGAACCTACCAACCTGTTTTTTCTTTTGTGTTGGGGTGGTTTCGCTATATAGATGATATATGCTGTGGACAGGATCATCTGAGATGTTACAGATGTTTATGCAACTGTTGAGTCAAAACAGTTACAATCTCAGATTCACTATGAGTTCTAGTCAATCTGTGATTTCCTTTTTAGACATATTGATTTATGCCAATGAGGATGGTACAATCAATACTTCACTCTACCGGAAACCCACAGCTGGGAATACTATCCTACACGCTGCTAGTGCCCACCCGTCCTCATTAGTCCACAGTATACCCTTTGGGCAATACTTGCGCCTAAGACGAAATTGCTCTGATGACACTAAATTCAAGCAGGAAGCGGACCTGCTGTATACTCGACTGGCTAGTAGAGGATACAGCAGGAGCGGCCTAAAGAAGGCCTTTAATAAGGCAGCGGGTAAACGTAGGGTTATTACACTCTCCAAAACTATCAAAAAACCTATGTCTAATACCACAAGATTCATTACTACCTACTCTGACCAACATGCTCAAATGTGGGCTATTATGCAGAAACACTGGCATCTATTGAATATTGACCATACCCTAGCTTAATACAAAGGGCCCAATCCAGAGATTACCTTCAGACGGGCTACGTTGATCCGGGACCGTTTGGTCCAAAGTAAATATTGTAAATCATGCTCGGAACCACCTGATACCCAGGGACTTTTTGAATGTGGCAGATGCAATTATTGCAATCTGGTGCTGGAAGTTCCAACCGTTGGGTTACACAATAGTCAAACTCACAAATTAAGACATCATATAACCTGTAACGAAAGGTGTGATATATATAATTTTTTGCCAATGCAGCTTTTATGTTGGGAAGACCATCCGTCCCTTTTTTAAGCGAATGAAAGACCATGTATACTATGCCACTAACGGCCTACTGAACACCACAATTGGCCATCATGTGGCATTTAGACACAAATACGAACCTTTCGTGTTCAAATTTGCTGCCCTTGATTGTGTCCTTGAGAATTCCAGAGGAGGCAACTTTGATCAAAGGGTACTCCAACGCGAAACGCAGTGAATTTACCGACTCTGAGCCAACTATTTCCCAGGTTTGAACGACGCGATTAGCTTCAAAACTTTCTTGGAAAAATAACCCTTTTCTCATCTTTATCTCCCAGCCGTGAGCCACCCCCCCCCCCCCCCTACTCTTGCTTGTGACTAACTATGGCAATTTCCTTGCTATCGGTTTTTCTTTCTTCATTTTCTTTTCTTTTTTTGCTTTGAATATATATAAAAACATCTCCTCCGTCATGTGATATATTCACCGAGATCAATAATATGCCGTAGGGGCTACTCACAAGAGTTGGGGAGCGTACAATTATGTGGGATACACTCTGTATATATGCAATAATATACATTTGCTATACTAATTCATTGTTCGTTAGGAAGTATTTTTTTATTTTTTTTTGTAATTGATATTTATGTTTACTGATTTTGCATGCATTGTGCGCCCTGATGTGCGCCATGGTGGGGTTTTAGCCTGTTTGTGTGCATTCCCCATAGTATCAAAACGCGATAATGAATGTGTTATCCATGTATCTGTCTCTGATGCACCATGCATTCTTTCTAAAATCTTTTTACTTGGCTTATTTATACCCTGAGTAGGGGACATGACTTCTGATGTTAAAATGTCTCACTGCTGATGCGGGATGCATGTTGAGAGTATTTCCCTCTACATGCATCTCTTCCTGGTATTTGAGCCTCCCACTCGTGACCTGTATTTGGCTTATGCTTTTCTTTTGTGCTTGCTGCCGTCTTTCCCCCACTTTTCTTCCCCTTTTCTTTCTCCGTTCTTGTGTGTCTGTATGTGTGGGCTGGCCCTTTCGGCTCGCTATGTATTTTGATTGCGTGGTGGCGCCGCCCACCAGCGATGGCTCTCCTCTTGCTGCCTGAAGCGTGTGCTTCTGGCTTAGGACGTTGTGGCATCATTATGCTCCCATGTTTCTCGCATCCTCACTTAGTCACACTATACTGTTTGTTTATGCGCCTTTTGAATTACGCGGAGCACGATGATGGCGCTATCGCGTCGGGAGTCAATGCTGTACGCATATAGGCCTGTGCTATTTAAACCAGGCATTCACCTACAGCTCCGTGTATAGCACGGGCTATTACCCTGGGGCACACGTTGGCGTATTTCTCTATAAGTGAGTACTATCCATACTACTTCATTGTACCACCACTTTTGTCTTATATATGGATCTTAATTACTTTTTCCTTATACATTTTTTCTGTTACTTATAGGGGTCTGCTGGTCCCTTAGACCAGGGGTCTCCAAACATTCAAAGACCTGGTTTATTGTCCTTCAGACTCTTGGAGGGCCAGATTTTAGCCAGCTATAGTGAAACATTTTCCTGGCATCAGTGGGAGTAAACATCTGGTATTAGCGGGCGGAATAGTGCCCCATTGCTGGTATCATAGGGAGGAATAGTGCCCCATTAGTGGTGTCAGTGAGAGAACTTGTGCTCCATTGTCGGTGTCAGATGGCAGAATAGTGTTTCGTATCATTGGGAGAGATAGTACTCCAAGGGCCGGGTAAAGGCAAGCAAAGGGCCGCATCAGGCCCTCGGGCCACAGTTTGGAGACCACTGCCTTAGACTATATTGTCTTACTTGGCTGCTTATAGAAACAGCACCCGGATCCACGCTCTACAAGTGTTTGTTTATTACACATCATGCTCTGCCCCAGCTCCAAATCACCTACTTGGATTTGTTAGGTATTTGCATTGTGTCTTGGTTTTGTGCGTGCTGCTATTCACGCTTAAAATGGCATGCCTATTGCTTAACTCTTTGCTCCCATCCGCATGACCTTTCCTTCCCTTCTTTTACAGATTGGGTTTGCTTCCTGTCTATGTACTGGCGATACTCCATGTTCTCCCTTTCTCTGATATGATTGGATCCCTATTTTAGGTGTAACCAATCCCACATCCACAGGTATGCTTTATGTATACACTGTTTACTTCCCCCATCCCTGTTCCATTATTTTTTTTCTTTTTGTCTTTTCTGTTCCCTTTGTTTGTATCCTTACATTATTGCACTTCTACTATTAGATTCTGGAGACTTTTTGATACATTCGGATTTCCTACACCCCCTTCTTTTTGATACGTCTATAAGCTTGTGTGGAATGCTCTGCAGACACCCTGGATGGGTATATCCACTATGGCACTATAGGTGACGTAACCATGCATTTTATCATGAAATTGTGAAAACCATTAAAAATGCTCTATCGATATGCTAATGTAATATGTATCTTTTCAGATTATGAAATATATTTTTACATTGTTAAATCTCTTCTGCTCGTCCTGAGGAAGTCCAATGGCGAAACGTGTAGACGATGTACAGAGGATATTGCCCATATTTATCAATCAATTTATATGTTTTATTATTATCTTTATTGTTTGTTATAGCTATATAATTTTTGTAATAAATTTATACTTTTTATATACTTCCGCCTTGCCTTAAAAGTCTGACCATCAATTGCTTTTTTTGAGCATTTGTTTTTTCTTTGTTCGCGTATATGTAGCATCAACCAATCCTAGGGCCATAGTGTGTTTAACTCTAAACCAATGAGCTTTAAAGGCTTTAAAATCATTGCCTATCAGTGGCGGCTCAATTTTCTTGGGGGGGCGGTCCCCCACCCAGCCAACCAGATTACCAGATTAGGGGGTGGTACCCCTGCGCCCCATATGAGTGGCTTCCACTGTTGCCTATGGATAATTTTTCAAAGTACCATAGTTTTTTGGCGATTTCACAGCCATGTGCAATTTTAAGACTTGACATGCATGTTATCAATTTACTCAAAGCAAACCCCATCTTTTATACTTTACCCAAAAAAATTACAGTATAATATTGTGTTTGTTTGCACTAAAATGTATTTTGTTTTATCTAAAAATATGCATTTGATAAATAACTGCACAAATATCATGCAACATAAAAAATTGCAAAAACCACCATTTTATTCTCCATGGTCTCTGCTTTCAGAAAATATATCCTTTAATTTGGGGGAGGGGGGATTTACAGTAATTTCTAGCAGCAATGTGTGCAAAAAAATAAAACATTGCCCTGGTAGAAAGTGGTTAAAGCTGAACTCCATGCACGAAAACTTTTATTTAAATAGATTCTTCAACAGCCAGAAAGGATATAACTCCACTTTGTGTGCACGAAATTCCTCTGAAAGCTCATTTATTAACTTGTAAAAGTAGCAGTGACATCATCACTGTGCTGTACATATCATGTGAAGAGGGCAGAGCTGTTGGAGGATTCCAGCTTGCCCCACCCACTACAGACTGCCTGCAGTAAACTACAGGAGGGGGTGGAGACAAGACCAGTCACCATGCACAAAGAGAGAGAGCAGCAGTGACCAGTCTTTACCTGCACAGAGGCAAAGTTTACATTTGAAAGCAGCACAGATCTGAAAGAAATACACAAAGCACACCAAGATTCAATAATACACATGCCTTCTGTGTTTAGATAATATTTGTTTATCCCTGAGTTCAGCTTTAAACTTTACATTTACATTAGCTTTTACTTTCAATCGTTTTATTGTTTTTTGTTCAAAGTACAAAAAGAAAGGATACAAAAGCAATAACCAATATGCGGTCAGACATAATACTGTCAATAATACTGTCTATGACTATCTTAGCTTTTATATTTAAAGTATGCTATCCAGTTGTGTAATTACCAATAATATGTATAATATGTACTCATGTCCACTATCCCTCTTTGTTCTTAGTGTCAATGGAGCAGTAATCAGGGGATATGAAAAGGATGTGGGAGTTCGGACCTCATTTTATGGATTCACTGCTTTCACCATGTTAGCCTCCCTGAGCTTGTTACATGAAAAAGGGTTCCCAAAAATTCCACAGGACAAGGTAATGCCTGATACATAGGAGGGCCAAGCTCATGTCTTTCTTTACATTCTGTTTTTGAAAAATGATATATAAAAAGAAAAAAAAAATCTAAAGTGACCCTGTGCTTTGCCTGTGTGGTGCAAAACAACCAGTATATATTGGAATTTTGTTTAAAAAAGATTAGCACTGCAAATTTCTCAGCATTTTTACAGCTGTCAAAAATAAATGCTGCTGTCCAAAGGTGCCCCCTTTGCTCATTCATCCAGAGCAAAGGCATCCTATTATAGGAGGCGTGTTACTGGCCAGTTCACTAGGTGAAAACAGAGGGAAAAATTTAGGAAAATATGAAAGCAAAGTCAGGATTTGATAAAGTCCATGATAAAGTCAAACATATGTAGGTGGAATAATGGAAGCACAATCAGACATGAGCATATTGTGAGCATAATTATTATATTCAAATTTTCTCCTTGCATGTACAATTTATATGTACAGTACCTGTCGCCTAGAATGTGTTTCCAGCACGACGGTATTGCACTGATTTTCGGCGACATGGTGCCGACATCTCGTACTCGCTGGAATAGGAAAAGCACATTCCAGCGAGCGCGTCATAGAAACGACGGCAATCCAACTTGGATTCCCACCAATTCTAGCCACGGTGTTGGGTAAGAATCATGAGGGGGAACTCCACGCCAAATTTTAAATAAAAAACCGGCATGGGTTCCCCCCCAGGGAGCATACCAGGCCCTTAGGTCTGGTATGGATTGTAAGGAGAACCCCCTACGCCGAAAAAACGGCGTGGGGGTTCCCCCACAATCCATACCATACCCGTATCCAAGCACGCCGCCTGGCCGGTCAGGAAAGGAGTGGGGACGAGCGAGCGCCCCCCCTCCTGAGCCGTACCAGGCCGCATGCACTCAACATGGGGGGGTTGGGTGCTCTGGGGCAGGGGACGCCCTGCGGTCCCCCTACCTCAAAGTATCCTGTCCCCATATTGATAAGGACAGGGCCTCTTCCCGACAACCCTGGCCGTTGGTTGTCGGGGTCTGCGGGCAGGGGGCTTATCGGAATCTGGGAGCCACCAACACCCTCTGCCTTTTTCCGGGGGGAAAAATTGTGCCCATTTTTACGAAGTGTCCGTAAAAATACGGACGGTTGGCAACACTGCATACTGTATGCAAACCGACGTTGTAGTCATGTAAATAAAGGGGCCATAGCAATGCTGAAGTTAATAGTAGCATTGTGTCCTGGTAATATGTCTTCCATGATAAAAATAAAATGCAGACATACAATGCTAAAGTGCTCAAATGCTTATGATAAGATATCAATAATTGTATCTTTTTAATTAATTTGAATTACATTTTTTTAATGAATTAATTAAAAAAAAAATTAAATGTAACAAAAAAAAACATATAATAACATATGTGTTTTTTTTGCCCTATTTGCATAGAAAGTACATGCACTTTCACTTGGTTTATACCCAGTGGGTATTTTGTTATGGAAATTGTTTTATAAATATAAAAATATGTGTAGCTGAAGTTAAATCACCCAGGAGTCCATACTATTTTACATGTGTGGGCAATTGTTGTTATACAGTATGTTTGTCCATATTTGTGCTAATAAAGATACTATTGTTTTATATTTTGCTTGTAATCATGATCATAACGTTTCATGGGATTCCGTTCTAGTTTTTCCCTTATACAGTATATTATTAGGAAGTAAGAGGATTACTTACAGTATATTTCTACCGATAAGTTTTTATTGCTGTCTTTATCCTTTTTATGGAGATTAACCTGTGCTTCTTGTCCCCAGAGACAGCAAGAAGTACAATGACTTGAAAAATGATTCACACCCCTTGACATTTTCCAAATTTTGTCATGTTACAAACAAAAACATAAATGTATTTTATTGGGATTTTATGTGATAGACCAACACAAAGTGGCACATTATTGTGAAGTGGAAGCAAAATTATAACTGGTTTTCAAACATTTTTACAAATAAATATGTGGCGTGCATTTGTATTCAGCCCCCTAAGTCAATACTTTGTAGAAACACCTTTCACTGCAATTACAACTGCAAGTCTTTTTGGGGATGTCTCTACCCGCTTTGCACATCTATAGAGTGACATTTTGCCCATTCTTTTTTACAAAATAATAAAACAGACAACATAGAAATAAGCAAGATTAACATCTCACAATATAATCCACCGTAAAGAGGTGGTAGGGTGGAAATCTCCGAGGGGCTCCGCCTGGCAGGGGCAGAAAAAAAACCCTGCCAGTAAAAAAGAAAAAGGAGCCTGAGTAGGCAAGGGGCCCTTCGGAGATCCCCTGGGGGGGGAGGCTGTAGGACCAAGGGCAGGGCGGATCGCTCCCAGGCCTGTCTGCAAGTATAGTTAGAAATAAACCTAGGCATAACGGATACCCAGAACTATTACCAAAGCCCAAGGACATCTTAACGGGCTAAACTTCTGGGGATACACAAGAGGGGGGAATGTAAATGAGGCACATCAAAAGATAACACATTTGCGTCTCCCGGGCCGAGACCCCAAAGAGGAGCCTCAGAGGGGAGAGGCCACTTCCAACCAAGATAAACTATCCAGTCCACAGTAGGAATCTCGGTAATAAAAAGAAAAAGGGTTAGATCCAAAAAAGAATGGACTTTCAAAAATAGGAGCAGATGGATAAATGAAAAAACAAAACAAAAAACAGAACAAAACACAAAACATAGTTATCTGTTCCGTGTAGAAGGATCTAGACACCATCTAGGTATAATATAGCGAGGGGCCAGTCAGTGCAATGTCGAGGAATGGAAGAACACCACGAAGGAAGAGGTTCAACCGCGAGTCGGTGGTGAGGGTGGACCGAAGGGGCGAGGCCGTGGGCGCTTTCTTCCGGGGACCTGGATCCAGGAATCTGGGCGGAGTGGAGGGGCTCCCAGCCGGGAGTAGGTGGAACAGGAATGTCCAAGTCCCTACAAAAAGACTGAAGATCTTCCGGGTACCTCAGCGTGGTGGACCGTCCATCTCTTTTTGCTGTAAGGCTAAAGGGAAATCCCCAATGATAGCGGAAGTCTCGTTCCCTCAGTAAGGAGAGGAGAGGCTGCAAGGAGTGCCGTTGCTGGAGTGTAATCCAGGACAGATCCGGGAAGAGTTGTATGGGGGCGCCATCAAAGTCAATAGTACGCATATTACGCGCTTTCCTCATGATCTCCTCCTTGAGGGTATAGTTGTGAACTCTGCATACCACATCCCGAGGTCTAGGCCCCGGCCCCCGGGGGCGGAGGGCCCGATGGGCCCGATCCAGTTTAACTTTTTGATGTTCCGGCCGCCCTAGCACAGAGTTGAAGATAGCTTGCAAAGTAGCGGGCAAGTCCTCATCCTGGGTGGCCTCCGGGAGGCCGCGGACCCTGATATTATTTCGCCTCCCCCTATTATCTAGGTCCTCAAGGTGGCGTTGGAAGTCCCGGAGAGTGGCAGCCTGAGAGGCTAGCTGGGCGTGAATCTGCGAGACGTCTTGACTGGTGCCTTCTACTTCCTCCTCTATGGATGTAACTCTGTCAGAGAGATGATGGAGATCAGTGCGGAGCATATTGATCTCTGACCTACAGGCTTCACGGACCTCTTGAATGAGCATGCGAAAGTCCTGTTTAGTGGGCATACAGCGGACATAGTCCCGCCAAGAGGTACATTCATCCGGGTCCATCTCATGTTCCGGCATAGTATGGTCAGAAGGGGCCATTGCATGGGCTGGGTAGGGTGAAGTCAGGGGATGCCCAGCCCGGAACAGTTGATGGGGGATAGAGGGCATGGCAGTGGACTGTCCAGAGGAGCCATGTGAGTGCCCTGTATGAGGATGGAACCCCAGCTGAGCAGAGACATGTTGCATATGAGACGGCTGCCTGGCGGGGGGTAATACTCCCTGTTGTGTTGAGGGAGAAAGCATATTGCAGCATATTTTTTAAATACTTTTTCTGTGGCGCGGATTCATTTTTCACCTTCATCTTTATCCCTGACCTGTCTGGTGTGTTCCTTGGCCTTCATAATGCTGTTTGTTCACTAAGGTTCTATAACAAACCTCTGAGGGCTTCACAGAACAGCTGTATTAATACTGAGATTAAAGTACACACAGGTGGACTCTATTTACAAATTAGGTGACTTCTGAAGGAAATTGGTTTTATTCGATTATAGTTGGGGGTATCAGAGTAAAGGGTGCTAAATACAAATTCATGCCACACTTTTCATATTTTTATTTTTGTTCTACTTCACAATTATGTGCCACTTTGTGTTGGTTTATCACATAAAATCCCAATAAAATACATTTACATTTTTGGTTGTAACATGACAAAATGTGGAAAATTTCAAGGGGTGTGAATACTTTTACAAGGCACTGTAAGTGGAAATCTCACCATAAGGAGGAAAATCCCTACTTTGATAACTAATTGTTACATAAATAGGTACCCCTCCCCCACCTTAAAAAAAATGTCCACTCTACTTATTGTTGACAACCAAAACATATTGGATTTCTGCTCCACTCCTGTTCCCGGGACAAATGTCTTACTTATAGTGAAGGAGAATACAATAATGAACAATAAGGTGACCAGATTTTTAAAAGCTCCCAGCACAGTTACCAAGCTGTCACAAATACCTCCTAATCTCTGGTTTTGATTGGGAGCTGGTGGGACCGTCTTGCGATCATGTCAAAATGTAAAAACGCATGTAATAAGAGTCCGAGGGCCACGCACCCCAAGAAATATACAAATATACAAATCAGGTTCACGATCATGTGACCACTGTGACTGCCAATCCCTGTGCTCACACGATTGGGAAGTCTGTTCTGCTCCCTTGTGTAAAGACCCAGTTAAAGGGGGGCCTGGAGGAGGCAGGAAGGTGTCAAACCTAGTAAGGTCTGGAAATACAATTTCAGAACAAACTAAAGAAGTTAAAGGGGTTGTAAAGGAAAAAAAATATTTCCCCTAAATTGCTTCCTTTACCTTAGTGCAGTCCTCCTTCACTTACCTCATCCTTCGATTTTGCTTTTAAATGTCCTTATTTCTTCTGAGAAATCCTCAGTTCCTGTTCTTCTGTTTGTAACTACACACAGTAATGCAAGGCTTTCTCCCTGGTGTGGAGAAAACCTCTTGAGGGGGGAGGGGGTAAGGAAGCAATTTAAGGAAAACATTTTTTACCTTTACAGCCCCTTTAAAAGAATATATATATATATATATATATATATATATATATATATATATATATATATATAAATCAAAAATTCGGATGGGTATTTTCTACGGCATTCTGGAATTTGCCCAGCCTCATTCTGCATTGTGAGAAATGTCCAGCGTCTTACAGACATGGTTATAAGTTGTTGACCAAGCAATATTAGTTGTCTAAGATCAGTTTTAATGCTGTACACCAACGTATTGTTGACAGACAATGGAGGAAGCCAGCTTCCCTACTTACCAATGCAGCAATTTGCCTGCAATCATGACAATATAGGATATGTGAGCTTTCCACTCTGCCTTTCATGAAGTGGCCCAATTCTAAGGAATACCACCTGCCCTAATACATACTTCATGAGGACATGTGGGGAAGGTCAGGTAATAACATGTTCCTTTGTGGGTTTCCCAGGAGACAAAGTACATCCTTTTCACCGAGGGCCGGAGAGACTACGAGTGGTTAAAGGCTTTACAGCAGAACAAAGACATCAGCAAAGGCACTCTGGAGAATTACAGGTACATCACTTGTTGCCTATAAAATGCTTTCTGTTAAACCAGCTGTCCATATAACATATGTGATCAAATTGCACCCCTATGTTGTACAATAAAATGCATGACCTGTCTCCTCAGTGTAGGGTTTCACTTACCCATCACTAGGTGCCATTAGCCAAATATAAAAAGTTTCCTCTGACTTCAAATTGTACCATGTGTAAAGGCAAAATAAAAAATATGCAGTACGTTTCTACAACACATGTACATTTTCCTGTGTTTTCTCTCTTAGGCCCATTTCACCTGTTAAGATCCCATGAGGATCCGTTCATGTGTATCCGATTGCTCACCGTTGATCCCCGCTGAGCCGACAGATGACAGGGTGGTTTCTGTACTTACCGTTTTATCTATAGTTCTAGTCCGGCTCCGAGCTGATTCCCCGCGGGGAATAGGCGTTCCTAAGACGATGCATAGATGATTGACGTGCGCGTACAGCGCGTCACGCCTTCCGAAAATAGCCAACGCGAGACTCGGCTGTGTACGGCGCTATACGGCGCCTGCGCCTGCAGTGTAGAGCTGACTGCGCAGGCGCCGTAAAAAGCCGAGTTCCACTTCGGCTATTTTCGGAAGGTGTGACGCGCTTTACCAACGCGTCAATCATCTACGCCTGGTCTTAGGAACGACTATTCCCCCCCGGGGAGAGAGAACCCGGAAGCTGGGTTAAAACTACGATAAAACGGTATGTACAGCGGGCGGGAAATAAACACCAGCATACTGCAGATGTCAGCAGTATGCTGGATCTAATAATATATAGTTTTTTTAGGGTGAACCCCCACTTTAAACCGGTATTAAACTCAAAACCAAAAACGCAATATATTGCAGTTTAGCAATCATTAGATATGGTGGCATTTTATATGCAATTCCCAAATTGACATTTCATTCATGTCACCATACAGCAGTGCGGCACCCTCCTGTGTTCTCCGATAACATGGAGCGTGTCTGCATTTTATTGCAGTTCATTGCACCACATTGTTGGGTTGCATTGCAATGTGAACATGGCACATATAAAACAACACTTGTACGACCGTGTGTATGCAAGAAAAGTTTGAGCCAACATCCGTCGCAAATAAATCCACGGTTTTGTTCTCGGAATGTCTGATCATGTGTACCCGGCATAAGGGTTTCAATTTGTATGCAATCAGGCAGGCCCTTGTTTTTGGTAAATCTAAAGAAAAAGTTGTATAGTGTGAATGGTTAATAAAAAACATACTGTACCCCCAGAAGAGGCATAGAGGCAGTGGCGGCTGGTGCTCAAATTTTTTTGGGGGGGCGCAAACAAACTGAAAAATTCTGAAAAAAAACCATCAATTGCAGCCTCACTGTGCCCATCAAACGCTGCCACTGTGCCCATTAAACACTGCCACTGTGCCCATCAAACGCTGCCACTGTGCCCCATCAAATGCTGCCACTGTGCCCCATCAAATGCTGCTACTGTGCCTATCAAAAAGTGACACTGTGCCCATCAAATGCTACCACAGTGCCCCATCAAATGCTGCCACTGTGCCCATCAAAAAGTGCAACTGTGCCCATCAAATGCTGTCACTTTGCCCCATCAAATGCTGCCACTTTGCCCATCAAATGCTGCCACTATGCCCATCAAATGCTACCACTGTGCCCATCAAATGCTGCCACTGTGTCCCATCAAATGCTGTCACTGTGCCCATCAAATAGTGAGACTGTGCCCCATCAAATGCTGCCACTGTGCCCCATTAAATGCTGCCACTGTGCCCCATCAAATGCTGCCACTGTGCCCCATCAAAGGCTGCCACTGTGACCCCCCCCTGCCCGCTCGCCATCTGCCTGGCACTTACTCTGTCTCAGTTGCGGGTCGGGCATGCAGGTGACGGCGGTGAGCGATGTGACCTTGCAGCAGGTCAGACAGCGGCTCCTGTGTCCTCCATGTGTCTCCGCCCTTTTTCCTGATAGGTGTGCAATCGCAGTGCGATCAGCAGAGAGGTGGTTCAGTATTAGGAAAAGGTGGGCTTGTAGGGTGGGCTTGTAGCGCAATGCTTTGCAATGCTTTGCGCCGTGAGTTCACCTTTTTTAAAGCCTATTAGAGCCAATAGTTCTATGTACAGGAAAGAGTGTGGGGGGTATGACAGCAGGCACCATGAACAGGTGAGGAGGATGAAGGCATCTGGAAGGAAAAATGTAAAGGTTTATGGAAGGATGTTTAGGAACTGCGTAGTGGTTAAGTGGGCCATACATTGATATTGAAATTAAGCCAATTAAGCAGAGACCAGCCATAGTCAATCTATGTATGAGCTAGCTGATTGTACACAAGTCAATCTATTAATCGACTTGCGTAAAACCAGCCTGTTTTTCCCAAAACAATCAGTGCTGCCAGCTATAGTTAGCAACACTGATCATTGGGCCTTAGGTGTTGGTGGTACCAGAACATTGTAGGCCCTCACAGTTACTCTTGGTGGGCGCAAGAATGGGTCCTGCTGTGAAATATTATATCAAGAATTGTAATTACATGCCCCTGTTGAACAGGGGCAGAAAAATTGGGCCTTTGGTGGTGGGTAGTGGTGCCACAACACTGTAAAGCCTCACAGATTCTGTTGTTGAGTCTGCAGGAACAAGCCCTGCTGCAAAATATTACAGCAAAAATTGTAATTACGCGTCCCTGTTAAACAGGGGCAGAAAAATTGGGCCTCAGGCTGTGGTGGTGGTGTTGACACAACACTGTAAAGCAGGGATCCTCAAACTACGGCCCTCCAGCTGTGGCGGAACTACACTTCCCATGAGGCATTGTAAAACTCTGACATTCACAGACATGACTAGGCATGATGGGAATTGTAGTTCCTGAACACCTGGAGGGCCGTAGTTTGAAGACCCATGCTGTAAAGCCTCACAGATACTCTAGTTGAGCGCAGGAACGAGCCCTGCTACAAAATATTACAGCAACATTTTTAATTACACTCCCCTGTTAAACAGGTGAAGTAAAACCATGCAATAATATAAATATATATATATATATATATATATATATATATATATATATATATATATACAATACAGACCAAAAGTTTGGACACACCTTCTCATTCCAAGAGTTTTCTTTATTTTCATGACCATGAAAATTGTAGATTCACACTGAAGGCATCAAAACTATGATTTAACACACGTGGAATTATATACATAACAAAAAAGTGTGAAACAACTGAAAATATGTCAAATTCTAGGTTCTTCAAAGTAGCCACCTTTTGCTTTGATTACTGCTTTGCACACTCTTGGCATTCTCTTGATGAGCTTCAAGAGGTAGTCACCTGAAATGGTCTTCCAACAGTCTTGAAGGAGTTCCCAGAGATGCTTAGCACTTGTTGGCCCTTTTGCCTTCACTCTGCGGTCCAGCTCACCTTAAACCATCTTGATTGGGTTCAGGTCCGGTGACTCTCCTTCTTGGTCAAATAGCCCTTACACAGCCTGGAGGTGTGTTTGGGGTCATTGTCCTGTTGAAAAATAAATGCTGGTCCAACTAAACGCAAACCGGATGGAATAGCATGCCGCTGCAAGATGCTGTGGTAGCCAGGCCCGGACTGGGACAAAAAATAGGCCCGGGCATTTTAGACTGAGCAGCCCAGGGGGGGGGGGGCAAGGCGGGGGTTAATGACGAAATGTGGGGTGAGATAAAGAAATATAGATAGATAGAGAGAGAAATAAAGACAGATACATACAGAGAAAGATAGATTGGAAGATACAGATAGATAGATAGATAGATAGATAGATAGATAGATAGATAGATAGATAGATAGAGAAAGATAGATAAAGATAGAAAGCAAGAAGGGAAGATAGATAGGAAGGAAGATATATAAAGAAAGAAATATAGATAAAGATAGAAAGAAAGAAGGGAAGGAAGATACATAGATAGATAGATAGATAAATAGATAGATAGATAGATAGATAGATAGATAGATAGATAGATAGATAGAAAGGAAGGAAGGTGGATAAAGAAAGAATGAATAATATAGAAAGAAAGAAGGGAAGGAAGATAGATAGATAGATAGATAGATAGATAGATAGATAGATAGATAGATAGATAGATAGATAGATAGATAGATAGATAGAGAAAGATAGATAAAGATAGAAAGCAAGAAGGGAAGATAGATAGGAAGGAAGATATATAAAGAAATAAATATAGATAACGATAGAAATAAAGAAGGGAAGGAAGATAGATAAAGAAAGGTAGATAAAGATAGAAAGAAAAACAAGGAAGGAAGATAAATAAAGAAAGGTAGATAAAGATAGAAAGAAAGAAAAGGAAGGAAGATAGATAGATAAGGTAGATATAGATAGATAGATAGATAAATATAGAAAGGAAAGAAGATAGATAAAGATAGAAAAAAAGAAGAGAAGGAAGGAAGATAGGTAGATAGATAAAGATATATAGATAAAGATAGATAGATAAAGATAGATAGATAAAGATAGAAAGAAAGAAGATAGATAGGTAGACAGTGGCGGTGCATCTATAGAGGGCGCCGGAGCACCGCTCCCTCTGAATCAGCCGCCCCCCTCTGGCTCAGCCGTGACAATGGGCACAGTGGCATCAATGGGCACAGTGGCATCGATGGGCACAGTGGCATCGATGGGCACAGTGGCAACAATTAAAGGGCACAGTGGCATCAATTGGCACAGTAGCGACAATTAAAGGGCACAGTGGCTGCGTTTGATGGCATAGCACAGTGGCTGCGTTTGATGGCATGGCACAGTGGCTGCGTTTGATGGCATGGCACAGTGGCTGCGTTTGATGGCATGGCACAGTGGTGACACTTGTTGGCACAGTGGCTGTGTTTGATGGCATGGCACAGTGGTGACAATTGATGGCACAATGGCTGCGTTTGATGGCATGGCACAGTGGCTGCATTTGATGGCATGGCACAGTGGTGACAATTGGTAGCACAGTGGCTGTGTTTGATGGCATGGCACAGTGGCAGCGTTTGATATCATGGCACAGTGGTGACAACTGATGTCCCAGTGGCTGCATTTGATGGGCCCAGTGGCTGCATTTGATGGGCACGTTTTTTTTGTTTGTTTGTTTGTTTGTGCCCCCCCAACAATGTATTATCTATCTAGCTATCTATCTACAGTGGAGGCTGGTGCTCAAAATTTTTGGGGGGCGCAAACGGAAAAAATAAAAAAAGAGAAAAAAGAGAGAGAAAAAAAGGTGAAGAGAGAGAGAGAGAAGGGCACCCCTACATCAGTGTACAGTAGTCACTCAGAGGCAGGGGGGACTGAATGGATGGATGGATATAAGACTCCATCTTTCCTTTCTGTTTGTTGGGCTTGAATATTCTCGCCCACATCCCTTAGGCAGCAGAACAATGTCTGTCGGGAGAGTGGGCGGCAGACACAGGAGGAGCAGAAGAGAGGAGGGGGAGGAGTAGAAGCAGCAGCTCCTCTCCTCTAACTGGTCGTGGGGGCAGCAAGGGGAGGAGAGAAGTGTCAGAGCTGGCTTTGATACCCCAGCTGATCTCTCTCTATCTGGGCTGTGTTGGTGGTCTACACCTCTGGGCGCCAGGAGCCGTTCGTGGGCCGAGAGGGCCGTTCGCGGCCCACCGGGCATTTTTCTGGTATGCCCTATGGCCAGTCCGGGCCTGGTGGTAGCCATGCTGGTTCAGTATGCCTTCAATTTTGAATAAATCCCCAACAGTGTCACCAGCAAAGCACCCCCACACCATCACACCTCCTCCTCCATGCTTCACGGTCGGAACCAGGCATGTAGCATCCATCCGTTCACCTTTTCTGCGTCGCACAAAGACACGGTGGTTGGAACCAAAGATATATATTCATGGTATTTGTATGTCCCTGTAATTAGCTAATATATATGACCAGAGTGTACTAGACTTAAGGCTATAATGTTAGCTATGAAGACAGACACCGTTGCTAGGTACACACATTGGGCCAGATTCTTGTACAATTGCCGCTGGCGTAGCGTAAGCCATTTACACTACGCCGCCGCAATTTAACAGAGCAAGTGCCGTATTCCCAAAGCACTTGCTCCGTAAGTTGCGGCGGCATAGTGTAAATGGCTCTGCGTATCCCCAAATGGGCGGCTTGTATTTAAATTAAGCACGCCCCCGCGTCTTTCGAACTGTGCATGCGCTGGCCTCAAAAATAGCCCAGTGCGCATGCTCCAGCTCACGTCGGAAAAAATTAATGAGGCCGACGTGAGCGTCGTTTACGTAAATCACTATTCGCGAACGACTTAGTAAAACAACGTAACCGACGGAAAAAGACGACGCTGACCCGACGCCATACTTAACATGGCAACGACGGAGCTTCATAAACCTACCCCTCATATAGCAGGGGTAGGTTTGCGCTTACGGAAACTACGTAAACGACGACGGGGCGGCATAAAAACATTCGGGAATCGTCGGATTAGGCTCATTTGCATAGGCAAATGAGAAATCATCGTAAAGGCCACCTAGCGGCCAGCGATGTCATTACATCTACGATCCGATGGTGTAATTGTTTTACACCTGTCGGTCCTTCACTGTATCTATGCGTAAGTGATTCTAGGAATCACACGCATAGATACTCAGAAAAAAAAACAGAGATACGACGGTGTTTCCTACGAAACGCCGGCGTATCTCTTTTGAGAATCTGGCCCATTATTATATTTATTTCCTTCAAAGTAGGAATATCACATTCTAACAACAGATATCTATAAAGCCTATAATAATACTGTTAATAATAATAAAAGATACTTAACACTCCTCTCGGTAACCCTCACTGGCTGTGCTCAGATTTAAAAGAGAGAAGGTCTGGGCCACATAACTTAAGCCCAAAATGGCCACCAGGCTTCCATGAGGCTTTCAGAGAGATCCATGTGGCCTCAGCATAGGTCTTCAGGTCAATGATGGCAGAGACACAACCTAATTGCAAGCTTGCTCCAAAGAGAATAGACTGAGCTCTGTGTTACAAACCCTTTTTACAAAATTCACTCATTCAAACCTCCCCCATTACCAACCCCCTGTGCCTTCTGTGCCAATCGTTGCACTTCCAGGACAGTCTCTCTCTATGGGGGCGGTATTGCAGTCCATGCACAGTCCATTGTCACAAAACACTTTGAAGCTTCCAACGCAACAGGGGTGCTTAAGACAAACCCTTTAATTATTGCAGACTCTGTTTGGGGACTGCAAGTGTCATCTGATCTTGGCTGTAAAAACAGATGTGTAGCATATTACGTCATGCTTTCCAACAACAGGGGCAGAAAATTTGAGCTTTAGCCACTGGTGGTGGTGGTGCCCAGAACCAAAAATGTTCTTAGACGCTATTAACATGAACATTGAGGAGGAATAGGATATTCACTCAGCATAACAGGGTAGTCAATCAGCATCAGCATAGGCAGTCTTCAATGGATCTCATTCATAAAAAAGATTATCGGTTACATCAGCATCAGGTGCTTGGTAGCTGGATATCCAAGACTGATTCATTTTTATGAAGGTGTGACGATTGTCCGAGTCTGTGGACAGGCACACTCTGTGATCGGTAGCAAAGCCTCCAGCAGCACTGAATTTGCGCTGCGAAAGAACCCTATATGCAAGACAGGCCAGTAGCTCAATTGCGTACTGTGCAAGCTCTGGCCAGTGATCCATCCTCAAGACCCAGTAACCCAGTGGATTTTCGGTTGGAAAGGTCTCCAAGTCTGATCTTGCCCCTAGGTACTCCTGTAAACCAGACGCTGGCGATGGTCGCTGGAACCGATCAGACCGTGGGGCTGCGGACTAAAAATTGTCTGAACGCATCGGTCAGTTGGCCACTTTCACCACCGCTCCTTCTGGGACTGACCGAAGTCTCAGCAACATGTTGTCCAGAAGGACCAGGAAATAGAAACCTCTCAGGCTCTGGAAACGCATTGCACAAACCTTTCTGCAAGGCCTCCTAAAGATGTTTCATCCTCTGCTTCCTCTGCGAAGGCTGGGTAAGTTCCACAACCTTACCCTTGTATTGTGGATCAAGAAGGTTTGCCGGGGGCGTGACCGGAAGCCGAGCTGGACGGACGTGCTGCCTAGGAGCTCCGCTTCAGCCCGCAGCACATAGGCCGATTTCGGGGGAAATCTTCCTAGCTCCATGAGCTCCTCTCGCTCCAGCAGATCCTCCGCCTCCAGAGGACTTGCCCTACCGTTTTCCGGAGCCTCCACGTCCTTCAGGGACTACTTCAAGGTCCCCGACATGCCGCCGGCTGGCCATAGCAAGATGGCGCCGGACACCGAGGCCTTGCAGCGCCGGGACCTGTCCCCACAGCGCGGCCAGTACGCCGCTCAATCGCAGGCATCCGGGGACACACCATCATCCCCGCGGAGGACTCCGGAACAGCAGGGGGTGAGTGACCAAAACCGCCCGCCTCAGGACCCACACGCGCACGGCGGGGACCAGGCCGCAATGCATCCTCCATCGCAGTGGCGGCAGGCCGCGGAGCCCGCCCCCGGATCGCACGGCACAGCACAGGCCCTGGGGTCACAAGACGCCACCGTGGAGCCATCCTCCCCCCCAGACCCACTTCTGGACTTCCCGGCCCTGCCGAACCCAGCGCACCCCCCCATGATGGCGAGGCCTGGTCCCCCCCAGGCACATGACTTTCCCTCGGGGTGGGCCTCAAATCCTCCCCAGGCCCAGAGAGCACCCCACCCCACAGACTTGCCCCTGACGGGGGCACATGAGGCAGTTCTCCGCCCCCACCTCTCCTACGCCCGGATGGCACAGACCGCCCCACCATTTCGGGGAGACGGGTCCCCGGGGCCTACCCCGCAGCCCCCCCTGACCGCCTCAGTATCTGACCCGGGTGCTCTCCCATTTGAACGCCCCCTGACCCCAGCCATGATCGGTGCCGCAGAGACCCACCGCTACGCAGACCCTGCATCCCCCCGCCAGCCATGGGGCCCGGATTGGGCTGAGCAGCCCCCCTGGCAGTCCTTCCTGCAAGCCTTCCCTACCAAAGAGGACTTTAAGCAACTGATTGCAGACGTAAAGGACACCTGTAGGACCGAAATTCAAACCATTCAAGCAGGCCTTAAACACCTGGCCGATAGAGTAGAGATGGCTGAAGAAGAGATACAGGAGACTAAACTGGCCGTACATAGGACCCAACTTCAGGGCTCCGACCACCATCTTATGCTACGGGACATGCAGCGCCACTTAGAGGACCTGGACAACAGGGGGCGCCGCAACAACATTAGAGTGCGAGGCCTCCCTGAGGCAGAAGAGGCTGAGGACCTGCAGAAAACGCTCCAGACGATGTTTAACGACCTCATAGGGGCACCCTTGGATAGACATATCGAAATGGACAGAGCTCATAGGGCCCTACGCCCGAAAGGCCCCGCTTCTAAACCACGGGATGTTATTTGCCGCATACAATCATACCCGCTGAAGGAGACCATCATGCACAAGGCCCGCGCTGCACGTGACCTGGTGTTCGACAACTCCCCAATACAAATATATCCAGACCTTTCCTGGATCACGCTCCAGAAGCGGAGACTCCTACAACCGCTACTGCGCACCCTGCAGGACCGGGACATCATTTATAGATGGGGCTTCCCCTTCAGCTTGACGGCCAAACACCAGGGGAGGTCGGCGATCCTACGATACCCCGAAGACCTAGACCCCTTCTGCGACGCCTTGGACATTCCTGTACCTCAGCTACCTGACTGGGACTTGGTGGCCACCCCCCCTCCACCTCCGGTGGTTTAGCAGAAGGTTCCACCGAACAAGCGCCCCAAGGGCCCAGGGCCATCCCGGCGATCCCCTAAACACAGAACCGGAGGTCCCGGAGTTGGAAGGCCCCTTCCCCGATGACCAACTGATTGTCCTGTGCAACCCGACCAACCCAAGCCAGATGATGCCAACTACTGATATGTACTCTCCACTTTTTGTTGCTGTTTTTTTTTTTTTTTTTTTGTTTGTCCCTGGCGGTGCTGGTATGCTATGACCCCTTTATTGGACGCTCACAAGCTCCGTACCCTTGCCTTTCCCCCGAAGGCCATATTTATCGGGCTGTCCCGAGGCGGCCCCTGTCTGGACTGATCGGATTTCTGGATGCTGATCCCCCCTGGTGGCTATCCACCAGAGAGTTCCTCCCTGGACCTCGGTCCCCCTGAGTCTCCCCGGCCCGGACCTCTTAAAGCTCCCGGCCGGGGAGTCCGATTGGAACTTGTATGGCCCGCGACCTCTTGGTCAGCCAGGGCACGCATACAAATGTTTATTGTGTTTAATCTGTGTGTTCTTACTCTCATTTCTTTTCCCCCCTCTAGAGCTCCCTGCTCCTGGTCGCCGCAGTCTGTACCTCGTCCCCATCGGCTCCCGGCTCTCCTCGCTTGGCCGTCGCCCCCCCTGGCCTGGACACGCCATCTGCTCCATCAGATAAGTAAACATATAGCACACCCCATCCTAGATTATGGCTAGAATTTTCTCGTTAAATGTACATGGGCTGAATTCCAACAAGAAACGACACCTGGCGCTCCGAGAGTTTAGGCAGTCGGGGGCAGATATTATTATGGTGCAGGAGACCCACTTTGATAGGGGGGACTCCTTCACGTTTGCATCCCGATACTTCCCCCAGGTATACCAGGCCTTCGGACCACATAAAAAGGCAGGCGTAGCCATTCTCTTTAAAAAGGGGTCTCCCTTCTCTTGCTCCTCCACATATTTAGACCCTCGGGGACACTTTTTAATTCTTAGGGGCCTGTGGCAGTCACAGGCCATTACCCTCTGTGTAGTCTACACGCCCAACACACATCAACACCACTTTTTGACCAGGGTTTATGCACGACTGTTCCGAGAGTCACATGACTTTCTGGTAATAGGAGGAGACTATAATCTAGCTCATTCGGTCACCTGGGACCGCCTGGTGGCCAATACCCAGACCTCGCAAACCCGGGCCCTCAGGGACTCAAAGTTGTTCCGCCAGTTGACTAGGAAAAATGCACTTTTTGATGTGTGGCGAGCCCTCCATCCAGGAGATCGACAATACACGTTCTACTCGGCCCCGCATCGCACTCACACGCGAATAGATTACTTTTTTGTGAATAACAACACGCTCCGGATTGCGGAAGCGGCTAGCGTGTTGCCTATCTCCTGGTCGGATCATGCCCCCATCACATTAACCCTGAACTTAAACGCTCCCCTCCGCCGCCCCTATAATTGGAGACTTAATGACTTCCTTCTACAACACGACCCCTCGAAACGGGCATTGGAAGAAACCCTCCAGCACTATTTCACTGAAAACGACACTCCAGACATCTCCGCCTCTACCCTGTGGGCTGCCCACAAGGCGGTCCTTAGAGGACGATGCATGGCCCTTTCCTCAGCGATGAAGAAAGACGCCGGTGCTGCTAAAGCACTGGCTGAAAGCCAGCTAAAGGCCTTGGAGGCAAAACTCCTGCTAAACCCCTCCACTGCACTCCTTAAACGGATTGTCCAAACACGCACGACGCTGCGGGAACTAGCCCTAGGCAAAGTAGAAAAGGCGCTGACCCGACTGAAACAACTCTATTACGATAAGGGCAATAAGGCGCAGGCTCTCCTGGCCAGGAAACTGGCGGACCGAGCCCTCGCCTCTACCCCACACCAGATAAAGGGCAGGGGGGGCGATCTTCTGACCCATCCTAAGGACATAGCGGGAGCCTTTGCAGACTATTACATAGACCTATATAACAAGCCGGAAGTCCCACACAACCCCCCGTCTCCCGACATGAAAGCCCAAATGGCCCGTTACTTAGAACAAGCGGGTCTACCCCGACTTAAGACAGCGGACTTGCAGGGCCTGAACGCTCCTATACTAGCGGAGGAGGTGGCAGAGACAGTGAAGGGCCTCCCAGCCCATAAATCCCCGGGCCCTGACGGATTGCCTTACGAGTACTATAAGACCTTCCTCCCGTTACTCAGCCCCCACATGACCACATTATTTAACGCCTTTCTCCACCAGACCCCAATCCCAAGTGACATGCAGGGATCCTTTTTGACCCTTATACCTAAACCGGACAAGGACCCAGCCTCCTGCGCTAGCTATAGGCCCATAGCGCTACTGAACTCGGACCTTAAGATATTCACCAAACTTCTATCGATTAGGCTGAATGCCATTCTCCCCTCCCTGATCCATAAGGACCAAGTAGGTTTTGTGCCGCTACGCCAAGCAGGGGACAACACCAGGAAGGTCATTGACCTGATTGATGTAGCCAACAGGGACGGTGCGGAAGCTCTTATACTGAGCCTAGACGCCGAAAAGGCGTTTGATCGCCTGAGTTGGCCCTTCATGTTTGCTACCCTACACCACATGGGGTTTAAAGGACCCTTCTTGCGGGCGATACAACACCTATATTCAAACCCTACCTCCCAGGTTAAAACCCCCTTCGCCACATCCCCCCCCTTTCAAGTAGCCAACGGAACGCGCCAGGGATGCCCACTTTCGCCCCTGCTCTTCGCTCTATGTGTCGAGCCCCTGGCAGCGTCCATACGGGGAAATCCGGACATTAGGGGTATCTCGGTGCGGGGAAAGGAATTCAAGACATCCTTATTTGCGGATGACATCATTCTCACCCTGACCCGACCCAGAATCTCTTTACCTAACCTTCATGTTGAGCTAGATAAATACGGGACACTATCGGGTTACAAAACGAACGCCTCAAAGTCAGCGGCCCTCCCGATCAATATCCCAGAAGGTGAGCTCCATCACCTACAGTCGAACTTCCCCTATACTTGGGAGAGCTCATCCCTTAAATACCTCGGGGTCCATATCACCCCGTCCTTCAGTTCCCTATACCAAGCCAATTTCCCTCCCCTATATCGCACAATTAGGGGCCTTCTTCTGAAATGGAAGGCACATCATATCTCACTCCTAGGCCGCGTGGCGGCCATAAAAATGGTCATTCTCCCCAAACTCCTCTATCTGTTCCAAACGCTACCCATCCCGATTCCGTACGCCCACCTCCGTAAACTCCAGAGTGATATGCTGAAGTTTGTCTGGAACTATAGGAAGCATAGGATCCCTGGGTCGGTCATGACAGCCTCAAGGGGGGACGGGGGCCTGGCCTTCCCCAACCTTGTTAAATATTACCAAGCTACCCAGCTGCGTGCAGTAGTCTCCTGGTTCCCCCAGAGGTCCTTCAATAAATGGACGGAGATAGAGAAGATATGGTTAGCCCCGGTCCACCCAAACAGCCTCTTATGGGATGCCGCTGTGAGAGTGGAACCTGGCCGCTTGTTGGGCTCAATGTCCCTACTTAGGGGGCTCTGGCGTAGGATGTCCCGGGAGGTGGCGCTGAAGTCCGAGTCCTCCCTGTTGAACTCCTTCATCTGCAACCCCAAAATTCCGGACAGCCTGACCCACCAGATGTCATGGCCCTGGGCCTCTCGAGACCTATTTCATTTGGGACACTTAGTGGACCCCAGGTCCCGCAGGCTGCTGACGTTCTCGGAGCTCCAGGTGAAACACGACCTGCCCAGACAGGTGTTCTATAGCTATCTACAGATAAGGCATTATGCCCAAACAATAGCCCCGAAGCTCCAATTTTCACAGCCGTCTCCATTTGAACGTATTGTCCTGGAAGGGCGCCATAGACGGGGGCTGATCACTGACATCTATCAGCTGTTGAATGCATATGATTGGCAGGGACGGGGGAAGCATGCATATATGCTGAGGTGGGAGAGAGAGCTAGGGGAGTCAATGCCGATAGAGGCCTGGCAGGCCGTCTGGAGGCACGCTGCTAAATCGTCCCTATGCACCTTGTATAAGGAAAACTCATATAAAATTATGTGCTTCTGGTACCAAACCCCGGATATACTCCACAAAATATTCCCCACCACCTCTGACCGATGCTGGCGATGCCATCGGGATAGGGGCTCTCTCTTCCACATCTATTGGACATGCCCCCTTATCTCCCCGTTTTGGCAGTCCACGCAGCAGCTGCTTACCCGTCTCTTTGAGACGCCAATCCCCCTGACCCCTAAACTATTCTTGCTAGGGATTTCCCAGCCCCGCCTGGCCAAACCATATAAGAAACTACTTAGACATATACTAACGGCGGCTAGATGCCTGGTAGCCCTTAACTGGAAAAAATCCACCCCCCCGTCCCAAGAGGCCCTTTACGCTAGGATCAAAGACGTAGAGCTGATGGAGCGGATGACAGCCAGGATACGTAATAGCATGGACGCCCACGACGAGGTCTGGAGCGAATGGCGCCGACGGGAGGACCCGCCGGGAGCGGGCGAGGTGGCAGACGCGGTGACCTGATTCTCTCTTCCCCCTCTTCCCTTCTTTTCTTTTCCTGATCCCTCTCTCCTCTTATACAATCTACTGGTTAGGTGTCACCGTTGACACCAGAGTTTAGGAAATGGTTAGAAATGCATAACATGTTGACATGAAAGGCAGTAGAGTCAGCTTTTGAAACAGGGCCCAATGGGCCGGGAACTTAATTCCTCCTCTACCCATAAAGGGCTAGAGTAACATTTGTACTCTTGGATGACTGTCTGCTTTGGCTTTTGTTATTGCCTGCATTCACCTGTATCTTGCGAATCTGTTTCTCATAAATAAAAATTTTTATTTGGAAAAAAAAAGAAGGTTTGCCAGTCAGTGCCGATCCCTCTCCTTGATACCACAAATCCGAGGGTCCTTTTGCAGGCTTTGTAGAATAAGGGAGGCCATGCAGCGTAGGTTTGCTGAGGGATTCGATCCGGAGTCCTCTGGGTCACTAATGACGACATGATCCGCAGCCACCTCCTCCCAACCACGTACAAGTCCATGGGTTTCTGAGGACTGAAAGCGATCCCTTGAAGACTGCTTCTGATGCTAGGCTACACCTCCATGCTGACACAATCCTCATCCTCCTTCTTCTCCTCCTCCTCCTTTATTGGTCAGAGATTCAAGTGTACACAACTTACAGTCATTCAGTGCTTTAAGCATGTAAAGACAAAATAAAGAGAAACTACATTAACAGTAAAGCAAGGAGTATGCATTTTCTCCGCTTCACGTTTGCCACTATGCCAGCATGCTTATCAAAACCGGTGGTGCCAACGTGGCGGAATTCAAGCTGGCCATCGTCCTTACGGACCAACGACATGTTGTGGCTAATCTGAGCAGTAATCATAGCTTCTAAATATAATAACAGTGGGAGATGCTAGGGGTCTCCAGAGATAAAGAGGAAAGAGAAGAGGGGAAAAGAGAGAAAAAGTAAGGGAGAGAGGGAGTGTCACCAATTTGGCCTGCGTACCTCTTCAGGGTGGGTCCTCCTGGCGTGTATATATTTTTATGCACTGCAGATCACTGAGTCGCCTGCCTGAAAGTGTCTTTGGACATGTACACCAGGAATGGCCTACAGTCAGGTATAGGCTTACAGTGTATAGTTAATTTGATTACGGTTGCCCTGGGGTGGTAATCATTCACCCATTAATGAGAATGTGCCACATCCTTGATAATATGGATTTTTTGAAAAAGGCATGAGAACATGCCTCTAACTAGGAAGAATTTGGACTTTATAGGCACAGAATTTTTATAAAAAAATATGTATTTAATAGAAAAAGACACAACAATTACAACACGACATTTACACTGGACTATGCATTAGAATAAAGTAGAAAACATATAAATAATAAGAACCACATTGGTCATTCTGAAAAACATTCACTTGTTAGCCACAGGGCTATATGTAATTCAAACAGTATATGCGCTGGGTGGAGAGATGAATTCAGATGAGTCCAGATTCTTCCTAGTTAGAGGCATGTTCTCATGCCTTTTTCAAAAAATCCAGGTATAGGCTTAGCTAGACTAGAATGCAGTGGAGGTATATATATATATATATATATATATATATATATATATATATATATATATATGTATATATATATATATATATATACAAGCCTGTATATATTTTAAATGCACTGAAGCTCACTGAGTCGCCTGCCTGAAAGTGTATTTGAACACGTACAACAGGAATGGCCTACAGTCAGGTATAGGCTTGGCTAGACTAGAATGCAGTGGGGATATATATATATATATATATATATATATATATATATATATATATATATATATATATATATATATAAAATGCACTGCATCTCACTGAGTCACCTGCCTGCTTGAAGTATATTTGAAACAGTAGACCAGGAACGATCTGCAGTGAAATCTAGCTAAACTGGATACAGTATATATATATATATATATATATATATATATATATATATATATATATATATAAAAGCCGCAATGTATGTGTATATATATATATATATATATATATATATATATATATATATATACACTGTATATATATTGTGACAGGAAGTCAGGTAAATCTGTGGGTGTTGTCACAGACGGGAGATACATTTCTGCCTTGTTTAGACAATACACCAATTACTACCAGGTGTCTGCTGCAAAAGTAGCCAGAAAGGTTTAGAGCGTTGTAAAACTTCAGCTGTTCAGAATGAGGCAATTAAGGCCTCTATAAGTCATCCTGAGGCTTTTTGAGTTCAGGAGAGCAGTGAGAAAGTCTTCTGAAGAGGTGAGGTGGTTGTTGATTTTTCTGTGTGATAAAAATCAAAAAATACTATTGTTTCTCTGCTGTATGACTAGCAGTGTCTGCCCAGCAGTAGGCTGTGCCAGACTCCATAGATAGGTTGCTGTGTGGTGAAGGTAGACGCCCCAAGTGGCCAGGGTTTATTTTATGTTTTGTTTTGTTTATGCTGTTTGGATGCTTTCACTTGTTTCTAGCAATATGGAAGAATAAACCAAACTCTTTGTTTTCAACAGTCTTCGGCTGCCTCTCTGTATAGTTCAGTGTGTAGTGAACCCATCCAGGGGGTCACATACCCCTGATACCGAGCTAACCCCTTACAATATATATATATATATATATATATATATATATATATATATATACTAAATACACTGCAGCTGCAGTTAACTGAATCACCTGCCTGAAATATATTAGAAACAGTACAACAGGAGCGGTCTGCAGTGAGATCTAGCTAAACTGGAACAGTATATATATACTCTGCAGTGAGATCTAGCTAAACTGGAACAGTATATATATATATATATATATATACACACAAAGCCTGGATGTGTATATATATATATATATATATATACACTAAATACACTGCAGCTGAGCTAACTGAATCGCCTGCCTGCTCAATCTAAATGAAATGACACTCTCTGTCTCTCTCTCAACAACGCCACCAACACACTACACACGGCCGACGTGCAGGCGGCCTTATATAGTGTAGGGTGTGGACTTAACCCGTGAGTCATAATTGGCCAAAGGCAGGGTGCCTTTGGCCAATTATGGCTCTCATTGCTGACAGCGCTGTGATTGGCCATAGTATGTGGGTCATAGTGCATGCTTGGCCAATCATCAGCCAGCAATGCACTGCGATGATGCAGTGCATTATGGGGCATGACGCGCCGCTCAAATTTGGCGCAAATGCTCATCCCTAATCACGAATCTTGCTGCCTTTTAAAACATCCCCTCTATTTGTGGTGCTTGCGATACAGAGAGCCCTGTCGAGCATCCACCTAGGATATCCTCTTTGTATAAAAACGAGAATACAAACCCCGAGCCTCTTTTTCATATGTGCTCTGAACACTGCATATTCTACGAACTCTCAGGAATTGACTGAACGGAGTGCCCTTTATGGTGTGCCGTGGGTGACCTGCTCCTGCCATCAACAAAGTGTTTCCAGACAATGTTTTCTATAGAGGCTGGTATGAATAATCGCTATAAAGCTGAACATCCAATAAACTAATCTTGCTTCTATCACACTGTCCTGTAAAATATAAATTTTTGTCATTGTTAAGATGCTCTAGAAAATTTTCAGGAGCACCTAAACGAATACCAGCAATGAATATCAGGTCATCTTTATAGTGGCTGTACATTCTAATGTGAGATCTAAAGGGGTTGACCACTCCATATGTATGTGATGGCACTCCCATCATCCCATATAAAGATTTGCAAGCGAGGGAGTAGTTCCCATCACTGCTCCACATTTTTACAGGAACCACTCCCCATTAAAAACAAAGACATTATGGGGCTGATTTACTATTGAAGCTGCGCTGCGCTGGTACATGCCTTAATTAGTGCGCTGGATGAAGCCTTAATTAGGCGCATGAACCGGCGTAGCACAGCAGCGCAATGCAATTGATAAGTAAAGCCGCCGCCGAACTCCCTGTTAAAGTCTATGGGGAAAATCTTAAGTGTTCATTTGCTAATCTGCAAGTTTTGTCCTAAAAAGTGTTTGGGGACCTCAGTCCTATCCCAGGGGACATGTATCAATGCTTTTTTTTTTTTTTTTAAACAGCCGTTTTTTCGGGAGCAGTGATTTTAATAATGCTTAAAGTGCAACAATAAAAGTGTAATATTTCTTTAAATTTCGTACCATGGGGGGCTCTAATGTCAGCATGTGAAAAAGCGCACTTTTCCCGTGGTTAGAACTGTCCCTGCACAAAATGACATTCTGAAAAGAAAAAAAAGCCGTTTAAAACAGACTCGCGGCTATAATGAATTGTCGGCTTCCGGCAATTGCAGGAGAATTCATTCATAAAAAACACCAAAAAAAAAGCGTGGGGGTCCCCCCAAATTCAATAACCAGACCCTTTAGGTCTGGTATGGATATTAAGGGGAACCCCGCCGTCAATTAAAAAAAAAATTACGTGGGGTTCCCCCCAAATATCCATAACCAGACCCTTCAGGTCTGGTGTGGAATTTAAGGGGAACTCCACCCCAAATTTAAAAAAAAATGGCGTGGAGTCCCCCCAAAATCCACACCAGACCCCTTATCCGAGCACGTTGACCTGGCCGGCCGCAAAAAAGAGGGGGGGACAGAGCGCGGCCCCCCCTCTCCTGAACCGCACCAGGCCACATGCCCTCAACATTGGGAGGGTGCTTTGGGGTGCCCCCCAAAGCACCTTGTCCCCATGTTGATGAGGACAAGGGTCTCTTCCCCACAACCCTTGCCCGGTGGTTGTGGGGGTCTGCGGGCAGGAGGCTTATCGAAATCTGGAAGACCCCTTTAACAAAGGGGCCCCCCAGATCCCGCCCCCCCCTGTGTGAAATGGTAATGGGGTACATTGTACCTCTACCATTTCACCAAAAAAAAAAGTGTCAAGGGTTAAAAAAGACAAGAGCCGGTTTTTGACAAGTCCTTTATTATCTTCTTTCTTCTTCTTTTATTCTTTCCTTCGGGTTTCTTCTTCCTTCTTCTGCTTCCTCTGCTTCTTTCTTGGGTCTTCTAGTCCCGCATCTTGACCGGCGTGTTCTTCCATCTTCCGCTGTCCTTCTCGTCCGCATCTTCTTCTGGTTCTTCTTCGCCGGAGGCGCCGCTTCCAATTGAAATCCCCGCTGTATGCCGGACCACGCCCCCCTCTCACACCACGGGCAAGCTCTTAGGAAAGTCCTTGTGTGGTGCATGTGCGTCAGAGGGGGGCGTGGTCACATATCAGACGGCGGGCAATTCAATTGGAAGTGGCGACTCCGGCAAAGAAGAAGCTGCGCACAAGCTTCCAATTGAATTCCCCGCCCTCTGACATGTGACTACGCCCCCCTCTGACGCACAGGCACCACACGGGGACTTTCCGAAAGAGCTTGCCCGTGGCGTCAGATAGGGGCGTGGTCCGGCATACAGCGGGGAATTCAATTGGAAGCGGCGCCTCCGGCGAAGAAGAACCAGAAGAAGATGCGAACGAGAAGGACAGCGGAAGGAGAAGAAGATGGAAGAACACGCCGGTCAAGATGCAGCACTACAAGACCCAAGACAGAAGCAGAGGAAGAAGAAGATGGAGGAAGAAACCCGAAGGAAAGAAAGAAGATAATAAAGGACTTGTCAAAAACCGGCTCTTGTCTTTTTTAACCCTTTTTTAAACCTTGACACTTTTTTTGGTGAAATGGTAGAGGTCAGGGCTTTTTTTCTGGGGGAACTTGGTGGAACTCAGTTTCACCACCTTTGGCTCAGACCCTTTGGTGCCCGCTCACCACAATCACTTGTGAACACAGAAGTCTGGTTTCTGTGTTTACAAGTGACTGCTTTGTAACCCCCTGAACTCTGCACACTGTATGTAATGCAATTCTGGTATTTAATGCCCCTTTAAGACCCTTCTACTGTTTGTGAAATCTGAACGGGTCGTGGTTGAGTTCCTGCACCTATTTTCTGAGAAAAAAAGCTCTGATAGTGGTACAATGTACCCCATTACCATTTCACACAGGGGGGGGGCGGGATCTGGGGGGCCCCTTTGTTAAAGGGGTCTTCCAGATTTCGATAAGCCCCCTGCCCGCAGACCCCCACAACCACCTGGCAAGGGTTGTGGGGAAGAGACCCTTGTCCTTATCAACATGGGGACAAGGTGCTTTGGGGGGGACCCCAAAGCACCCTCCCAATGTTGAGGGCATGTGGCCTGGTGCGGTTCAGGAGAGGGGGGGGCGCACTCTGTCCCCCCCCTCTTTTCTGCGGCTGGCCAGGTCAACGTGCTCGGATAAGGGGTCTGGTGTGGATTTTAGGGGGAACTCCACGCCATTTTTTTTCAATTTGGGGTGGAGTTCCCCTTAAAATCCACACCAGACCTGAAGGGTCTGGTTATGGATATTTGGGGGGAACCCCAAGTCATTTTTTTTTAAAATGACGGCGGGGTTCCCCTTAATATCCATACCAGACCTAAAGGGCCTTCTAATAGAATTTGGGGGGACCCCCACGTCATGGGGGGTGTAATGTCAGCATGTGAAAAAGCGCACTTTTCCTGTGGTTAGAAATGTTCCTGCACAAAATGACATTCTGAAGAAAAAAAATTGTTTAAAACTGACTCGCGGCAATAATGAATTGTCGGCTCCCGGCAATTGTGAGAGATTCATTCATAAAACAAAAAAAAATAAAAAAGCGTGGGGGTCCCCCCAAATTCCATTACAGGCCCTTCAGGTCTGATATGGATATTAAGGGGAGCCCCGCCGTCATTTCCAAAAAAAAAATGACGTGGGGTTCCCCCCAAAATCCACGCCAGACCCCTTATCCGAGCACGTTGACCTGGCCGGCCGCAGAAAAGAGGGGGGGACAGAGAGCGCCCCCCCCCTCTCCTGAACCGCACCAGGTCACATGCCCTCAACATTGGGAGGGTGCTTTGGGGTGAGGACAAAGGTCTCTTCCCCACAACCCTTGCCCGGTGGTTGTGGGGGTCTGCAGGCAGGAGGCTTATCGAAATCTGGAAGACCCCTTTAACAAAGGGGCCCCCCAGATCTCGCCCCCCCCTGTGTTAAATGGTAAGGGTGTACATTGTACCTCTACCATTTCACCAAAAAAAAAGGTGTCAAGTGTAAAAAAAAACAAGAGCCTTAGGAAGCTCTTAGGAAAGTCCCCGTGTGGTGCATGTGCGTCAGAGGGGGGCATGGTCACATGAGCGTCAGCCGGCGGCCAATTCAATTGGAAGCTTGTGCGCGGCTCCTTTGCCGGAGGCTCGGCTTCCAATTGAATTGCCCGCCGTCTGACTCTCATGTGACCACGCCCCCCTCTGACGCAAATGCACCACACGGGGACTTTCCTAAGAGCTTGCCCTTGGCGTCAGAGGGGGGCGTGGTCCGGCATACAGCTGGGATTTCAATTGGAAGTGGCGCCTCCGGCGAAGAAGAAGGAGAAGATGCGGACGAGAAGGACAGCGGAAGGAGAAGAAGATGGAAGAACACGCCGGTCAAGATGCGGCACTACAAGACCCAAGAAAGAAGCAGAGGAAGAAGAAGATGGAGGAAGAAACCCGAAGGAAAGAAGAAAAGAAGGAGAAGAAAGAAGATAATAAAGGAGTTGTCAAAAACCGGCTCTTGTCTTTTTTTACACTTGACACTTTTTTTCCGTGAAATGGTAGAGGTACAATGTACCCCATTACCATTTCACACAGGGGGGGGCGGGATCTGGGGGGCCCCTTTGTTAAAGGGGTCTTCCAGATTTCGATAAGCCTCCTGCCCGCAGACCCCCACAACCACCGGGCAAGGGTTGTGGGGAAGAGACCCTTGTCCTCATCAACATGGGGACAAGGTGCTTTGGTGGGCACCCCAAAGCACCCTCCCAATGTTGAGGGCATGTGGCCTGGTGTGGTTCAGAAGAGGGGGGTGGCCGCGCTCTGTCCCCCCCTCTTTTCTGCAGCCGGCCAGGTCAACGTGCTCGGATAAGGGGTCTGGTGTGGATTTTAGGGGGAACTCCACACCATTTTTTTTCAATTTGGGGTGGAGTTCCCCTTAAAATCCACACCAGACCTGAAGGGTCTGGTTATGGATATTTGGGGGGAACCCCACGTCATTTTTTTTAAAATGACGGTGGGGTTCCCCTTAATATCCATATCAGACCTGAAGGGTCTGGTTATTGAATTTGGGGGGACCCCCACGCTTTTTTTTTTGGTGTTTATGAATGAATTCTCCTGCAATTGCCGGGAGCCGACAATTCATTATTGCCGCGAGTCTGTTTTAAACAGCTTTTTTCCTTCAGAATGTCACTTTTCACATGCTGACATTACACCCAGGGCCGCCATCAGGGGGGTACAGGCAGTACACCTATAAGGGGCCCGGGGGTCCGGAGGTGCCCAGGTGCCTGGAGGCACCCAGGGCCCCAGATGGTAACCCCCCCTCTTTTTTTTTTATATATATTTTTTAATATTTTATTTATTTTATTTTTTATTAAAGGGCCAAATTGTTATATTTATTTTTTTAGCAGTCCGGAGGTCCCCAGGGGCCCAGAGGCCCCCAGGGCCCCGGATGACAACCCCCCATTTTTTCATTTATTTTTTTGAAAGATAGTTTTTTTTATTAAAGGGCCAATGTTTTTTTTTAGGGGTCTGGAGGTCCACAGGGGCCCGGAGATCCCCAGGGCTCCAGATGACAACACCCCTTTTTTTTAAAAAAAATTCAAAAAATTATACATTTTTATATATTTTTTTTTACATATATAATATTATTCTTAAAGGGCCCTGAGGGCCCCAGATGACAACCTTTTTGCTTATAAAAATGTTTTAAACGTTTTATATATTCTTTAATTTTTTTATATATAGATATATTTTTAGTAAAAGGCTCAGAGGTCCCCAGGCAACCCCCTTGTTTTTTTTATATGTTTTTTTTTATATATATATATATATATATATATATATATATATATATATTTTATTTCTTTTTCATTAAAGGGCCCAGAGGTTTATTTTTATTAAAGGGCCCAGAGGTCCCCAGGGCCCCCGAATGGCTACCACCCTTTTTTTAATATATATTTTTCTTTATTTCTTTTTTTGTAAAGGAACCCCCCGCTTATCAAATCGCGGCAGCACCCCCCCGGTTCTCGGCTCCAGGGGGCCCATGCCTGAAGCTGTGTAAGGGGCCCCATAATTCCTGATGGCGGCCCTGTTTACACCCCCCATAGTACGAAATTTAAAGGAATATTTCACTTTTATTGTTGCACTTTAACCGCCTATTCTGGCACTTCTCTCCTTCATGTAACAATTATATTTTCTTTCTTGAAAATTACTCAGGACCCCCAAACATTTTATATATTTCATTAGCAGACACCCTAGGGAATAAAGTGGCGGGCATTTTTTATTAAAAATTTCAAACGGTATTTGCGGCAAAAATTTTCTAACGCCTTTTTTTTGGCTTAATGAATTAAAAAATAACAAAGCAGTAAAGCTAGCCCAATTTTTAGGGATAATGTGAAAGATGATGTTACACCGAGTAAATAGATACCTAACTTGTCACGCTTTCATATTGCGCACACTCATGGAATGGCGCTAAACTTCGTAATTAAAAATCTCCATAGGCGACGCTTGACTTTTTTTTCAGGTTACCAGTTTAGAGTTACAGAGGAGGTCTAGTGCTAAAATTATTGCTCTCGCTTTAACGCACGCTATGATACCTCACATGTGGGGTTTGAACGGTGTTTACATATGTGGGTGGGACTTGCATGCGTGTTCGCTTCTGAGTGCGAGCTACTAGGGACAGGGGCATTTAAATTTACATTTTTATTTGTTTTTTGTTATTTTAACATCATATTTTTGCACTTTTTTTGACCCTTTTTTTGTATTAGTTTTCACTTTTCTTCCTATTACAAGGAATATAAACATCCCTTGTAATAGGACTAGTGTGTGACAGGTCCTCTTTATGGAGAGAGGCGGGGTCAATAAGACATCTGTCCTCCAGGCTGGAAAGCATGGAATTTGAGAAAAAAAAAACATCTCATGCTTTCAGCTGCGATCATGTTCGTTCAGCACAGTGGTGTAGTGTATAGCACGTTCACCTAGCAGCAAAAGGGTCGCTGGTTCGAATCCCGCCCGTGACACCATCTGCCTGGAGTTTGTATGTTCTCCCTGTGCCTGCATGGGCTTCCTCCCACAATCTAAAAACATGCTGTAAATCGGATCCTGTCTAAATAAGCCCTAATATGCAGTAGGATATTTAGGTTTTGTGCTGCCCTATGCCTGACCAAATTTCTGCACCCCCTAATATAGGGTGACCAGACATCCCCAGTTTCAGCGGACAGTCCCGTGCCTACTAGCATAGGGGGGTTGTATTTTTCGTATTATCTGTGCCCCTTTCTGATGATCATGTGTTGGTTGGAGTGGAGGGAATATTTCTTCAGTTTCGGGCGCATGCCCATTTAGCTTCGCTCACATGTTCTTCTGCCTTGGCACAAATCTTGGCCAGCCAGCTGCTCATCTCCTTGCCTTCCCTGGGGGAGTGATCTTCCTCCGCTCCCCAACCAGTAGTAGCCAGGGAGTAAGACTTGAGAGGCTGTGAGGCGGGCGGCAATGGGCAGAGAGTCGCTGATTGTTGCCATTACTAGTAAACAAAAAATATGTCCCCGGATTTCATTTTCAAAATGCGGTCACCTTACCCTAATAGAAAATGGACCCACCCTTCCTGTCAAGGCCACACCCTGTTTTTTTATGACCCACCCAGGAATTTTCAGGGGACACACACAAGTTGTGTGGGGGGGGGGGCACAGGAATCCCTTAATTTGCCTAGTTTTTCTATCACTTCCTGTTTGGCTATGGGGCAGGAAGTGAAGGCCAATCTCCCCAAACAGACAAGGATAATACAAAATAAACTGACAGGGCTTATAACCCTTCCCCCCCAACTCTATCCAAAATGAAAGAAAACAAAAAAAAGAATTGTTGATTATAGTTCCAGTTTAACCCCAAATTTCAGATAATTTTATTTAGAGGCCTAAGAAAATATAACCATGCCAATAGGCCAGGATCCAGCGTTGCTAATGTGTATGAATGTGTGTTAGGGACCCCCACAAACACCACCCAATGTTAAATCAACAATTTTCTTGTTTGTTTTGGGGATGCCTGCACCCCTGATAGGGTAAAGACACCTCACAAATGTTGTCACTTTCTACTCAATTCAGTCACTTCCTGCCACATAGCCAAACAGGAAGTGAGGGAAAAACCTGATTAATGTCTTGTTGGGGACACACAGATCAATCTAAATAGTTTCCCATTATGGAAATTGCATTTTGCTGTGTACACCCCAAATAAGTAGGGATCTTGGACTTTGGGGTCCATTTACTAAAGGCAAATCCACTAAGCACTACAAGTGGACAAGCAAGGAAGAAAAAAAAATTGGCGGGACTGGATGTTAAAAACATCAGTGCTTCCCTTCTGATTTTCATTGACTACGCTTCTACTGCAGAGCGGCTTTGCCTTTACTAAACCCCAAAGTAACTAATCATTTGGGGTGTACACAGCAGTGCAATTTGCTTAATGGGGACCTGTGTCCCGAAGAAAAGACCATTGGTAGGGTTTTAACCTCACTTCCTGTTCAGCTGTGTGACCGGAAGTGAAGTCAATTTTAAGAAAAGGGACACAAAGCCCAACCTAAAAACACAAGCAGGGGTTCTAACACTCACTTGGCTTCCCTCAAACACCCCCAATTAGAATAGGATTGTCTTGTGCTAGATTCAAGCACAGTGCTGAAAATCAGATTTCAAGACTGTTCACCAATACACCCCCCCAACAGGCGTTGTTTGCAGGTTTTCCTTTATCTTGCACATGTGCTTTAAAAATTGGTCATCAATTCTAGGAAACAATACTTACCGCTTTGTGTTTCCTTTTCTGGTAAACATGGCAAACATTTCATGCATACACACCAGCAAAGACGTTTAGAGACAAATCACACTTGATGGTTTAGGCCCAAATTATTTCAGCTGCAGCTGTTAAAATCCGTAGCATGAAAAAAATATCACAAAACAAACTTCAAAATTTGAAAGTAATTGTATTGGTCCACAAAACAAGGAAAGCAAAACAAAAAATTTAAAATAAACACACTAACAAAAAAAAATAAACATAAAAAACAAAAATAATCCTAGATTCAGTTCAGACAGTAATTAGAATATGGTTTTGAAATAACAGGATAGACCCACAGGATTAAAACATTAGTCATTAACATCTTGAGAAACATTTTGCTAAATTAAGCAGCAGACCAAAACCTCAAAATCATTAAATCAAACAATGCCCCCCCCCCCCAAAAAAAAAATAACTTGCTCAAAAACATCTCTGTTTCGCCTCGCCTCGCCCCGCCATGCCAGCCAGCCAGCCAGCCAGCCAGCCAGCCAGCCAGCCAGCCAGCCAGCCAGCCAGCCCCCTCTCAGGGCAGCTGACATGTGCTCTATCCATGCTTTTTATAACGTGTGCTAATGAACCAATTGGAAACACATGAAGAAATGTCAGCCTCTAGTTTGTGTGCACTTGTAACTGCTTACACCTGTTAAGGATGTCCTTAAATTACTAAGCCAAAAAACAAGCTTTCTCATGCATTAAGAGAATCAAAGCTGCAATGGCGGATGAAAGCACGAGAGCTGTTTTTTTTTCCCCTGAACCTGAAGGGGAGGTCTTATTGAATTTTTACGTAACAAACATAAATAATAATAATTAAAACGCCCCTGTCCCTAGTAGCTCGCAGTCAGAAGCAAACATGCACATTTTTTTTTCAAGTTCCAAGTTTAGATTTACAGAGGAGGTCTAGTGCTAAAAGTATTGCTGTCACTCTTACGCACGCTATGATACCTCACATATGTGGTTTGAACGTTGTTTACATATGTGGGCGGGCCTTAAATGTGTAAGTCCCGCCCACATATGTAAACATCGTTCAAACCCCACATGTGAGGTATCATAGCGTGCGTTAGAGCGAGAGCAATACTTTTAGCACTAGACAGCCTCTGTAACTCAAAACTGGTAACCTGCAAAATCTAAAAAAGTGTTGCCTATGGAGATTTTCAAGTACTGAAGTTTGACGCCATTCCATGAGTGTGTGCAATATTAAAGCGTGACATGTTGGGTATCTATTTACTCGGTGTAACATCATCTTTCGTATTATGGCCATAAATTGTGCTAACTTTAGTGTTTTGTTAATTTTTAACCACTTGAGCCCCAGACCATATTACTGGTCACTGACCGGGCCAGTTTTTGCGTTTCGGCACTGCGTCATTTTAACTGACAATTGCACGGTTGTGCGACGTGGCTCCCAAACAAAATTGGCATCCTCTTTTTTCCCCCACAAAATGTTATTGTTTGTTTTGGTGGTATTTGATCACCTCTGCGTTTTTTCTTATTTTTGCTCGAACCAAAAATATAGCGACAATTTTGTAACTAAAAAACAACTTTTTTACTGTTTGCTCTAATAAATCTCCCCAAAAATATATATAAATAAACTTTTTTGCCCTCAGTTTAGGCCGATACGTATTCTTCGGCATATTTTTGGTTCCAAAAAACCTCAATAAGCGTTTGATTGGTTTGGGCAAAAATTATAAATAGGGGTTCGTTTTATGTTTTTTTTTCGGAATATATTTTTGTTACTAGTAATGGTGGTGATCAGTGATTTTTATGGCTACTGCGACATTATGGCGGACACATTTTTGGGAGCTTTGGCATTTTTCTAGCGACCAATGGTATACAAATGCATTGCTTACTATACAAATGTCACTGGCAGGGAAGTGGTTAACACTAGGGGCGAGGAAGGGGTTGATTATGTTACCTGGGTGTGTTCTAACTGTAAAGGGGGTGGGACTGACTAGGGGAAATGACAGATCACTGTTCCTACATTGTATGAACAGACGAGCAGGTATTCCCCCCCCTGACTGGACCGGGATAAAGGGGAACTCCACACCAAAAAAAAAAAAAAAAAGGGCGTGGGGGTCCCCCTCCAAGCACAACAGGCTCTTAGATTTGGTCTGGAACATAAGGGGTTAAACCCATGCCAAAGAAACGGCGTGGGGTTCCCCCTCAGATTCAGACCAAACCCTTATCCCAGGCACGCAGTCTGGCCGGACAGGAATGGGGGTGGGGATGAGCGAGCCCCCCCACCTCCTGAGCCGTACTAGACCGCATGCCCTCGACATGGGGGAGTGTGTGCTTTGGGGGAGGGGGGCACTGCCCCCCCACCCCAAAGCACACTTGTCCCCATGTCGATAGGGACAAGAGCCTCTTCCCGACAACCCTGGCCGTTGGTTGTCGGGGTATGCGGGCGGGGGGCTTATCAGAATCTGAGAGCCTCCTCTAATAAGGGGGCCCCCAGATTCTGGCCCCCCACCCTATGTGAATGAGTATGGGGTACATCGTACCCCTACCCATTCACCGGGTGGAAAAGTGTAAAAATAAGACACCACACAGAATAAAATAATTTATTAGTCAGCTCCGGGGGTCTTCTGCCAGGGCCCCCACCACCACCCCATTGGGCCCCGGGCTACGCGGTTTTCTGCCAGGGGGGGGGCACACCCACCGATGCTCTCCGCCATGTTCGGCTGGGCCCCACCCCAAATTAAGCTCCTTTACATCCGGGGGGGGCCGGCCAAAAACGGCGGAGAACAACGGGGGTCGTCACTCCTCCTCCGTCTTCTAGAGCCTTCTTCTGGGGGGGCTTCTGCCTCCCACGGGCTGATGGCTGTCTTCTGCCGGGGGGGTGCACCTACCCCCCCGGGCTTCTAGCAGTTTTCTGCCGGGGGGGGGCCACACCCACCGATGCTCTCCGCCATGTTCGGCCGGGCACCACCCCAAATTAAGCTCCTTTACATACGGGGGGGGGGGGGCGGCCAAAAACGGCAGAGAACAACGGGGGGCGTCACTCCTCCTCGGTCTTCTAGAGCCGTCTTCTGGGGGGGGCTCCTGCCTCCCACGGGCTAATGGCTGTCTTCCGCCAGGGGGGGGGACAACACCCATCGATGCTCTCCACCATGTTCGGCTGGGTCCCACCCCAAATTAAGCTCCTTTACATCCGGGGGGGCCGGCCGAAAACGGCGGAGAACAACGGGGGGCGTCACTCCTCCTCTGTCTTCTAAAGATGTCTTCTGGGGGGGGCTCCTGCCTCCCGCGGGCTGATGGCTGTCTTCCGCCGGGGGGGGGACAACACCCACCGATGCTCTCCGCCATGTTCGGCCGGGCCCCACCCCAAATTAAGCTCCTTTACATCCGGGGGGGCCGGCCGAAAACGGCGGAGAACAACGGGGGCGTCGCTCCTCCTCGGTCTTCTAGAGCCGTCTTCTGCTGGGGAGGGGCGACAACCTAGCCCGGTCTTCGCTGCCACCTTCGTCGGCTTCTGCCTGGCTCCTCCGCTGGGGCCAGGGCTCAGCTCCGCTGTCTTCCGCCGCGGGGTGACACTCGCGGGCTTCTCTGGTGCCCTCCGCTTCTGCCTGGCTCCGCCGGTGGGGCCAGGGCTTCTTCTTCCATTCGATGTTGACACGACGAGGTCCGGCGCTGAAATGCCAACAGAGCGGTGGGCAACGACTTATATTGGCATAGGGTGTGGGCGTGGTGATGCACCATGTGACCTCAACCCATGTGACATCACTGGGCATGATGGGAATGTGATGTCACATGGGTTAAGGTCACATGGTGGCATCACCACGCCCACGCCCTATGCCAATATAAGTCGGTGCCCACCGCTCTGTCGGCATTTCAGCGCCGGACCTCGTCGTGTCAACATCGAATAGAAGAAGAAGCCCTGGCCCCACCGGCAGAGCCAGGCAGAAGCGGAGGGCACCGGAGAAGCCCGCGAGTGTCCCCCCACGGCGGAAGACAGCGGAGCTAAGCCCTGGCCCCAGCGTAGGCGCCAGGCAGAAGAGGCGATCGAGAGCCCCCCCCCGGCAGAAAACGGCGAAGCCCGCGGCCCTCCCCCATAAGCAGGAAGCTTCGTGGTGAAGGGGGTCGTGGCGGAAGACTGCTAGAAGACCGGAGTGGGATGTTCGACCCCCACCCCGGCAGAAAACGACGAAGCCCGCGCCCCCCCCATAAGCTTGGAGCTTCGTGGTGAAGGGGGTCGCGGCGGAAGACAGAGGCGGCGAAGACCGGGGTGGGTTGGCGGAAGACCCCCGGAGCTGACTAATAAATTATTTTATTCAGTGTGGTGTCTTATTTTTACACTTTTACCACCAGGTGAATGGGTAGGGGTACGATGTACACCATACTCATTCACATAGGGTGGGGGGCCGGAATCTGGGGGCCACCTTATTAAAGGGGGCTCCCAGATTCCGATTGGCTCCCGCCCACATACCCGTGAACCAATGGCAAGGGTTGTCGGGAAGAGGCTCTTGTCCCCATCGACATGGGGACAAGAGTGCTTTGGGGTGGGGGGGGCAGTGCCCCCTCCCTCAAAGCACACACTTCCCCATGTCGAGGGCATGCGGTCTGGTACGGCTCAGGAGGGGGGGGCGCTCGCTCGTCCCCATTCCTGTCCGGCCAGACTGCGTGCCTGGCATGAGGAGTTGGTATGGATCTGAGGGGGAACCCCACGCCGTTTTTGGCGTGGCTTTAACCCCTCACGTTCCAGACCAAGCCGAAGAGCCTACTGTACCCCTGGAGGGAGACCCGCGCCGGTTTCAAGTTTGAAATTTGGCGCGGAGTTCCCCTTCAGTGTCAGCGCAGGCTGAAAACTGTTCGGAGATTCCTGTGCGCCGCGTCACGCAGTGCAATTACTGCTACGCCACTTGGGATTTACCAAGAATTTCTCGGCATACTGACGCGGTGCACGGCATTCCTCGAAATTTCCCTCTGCGCATGCCCAGCATGCAAATGAACCTTCCAAGGTTCTGGCGCACTTTGCAAGCACACGGGGATCGGTTTTTAAAAGTCAATTTCACTTTTAATTCGGCCCACCACACACATTCAAACACATGTCACTACACTTCCCCTGCATCACCCCCCTCCTTCCCCTAATAAACTCCCTGATATTTACATTACTAAATGCCGTACGCCAGCTCTGTACTGGCGTACTGTGCGCCCTCTCCTGGGCGCATTAGGCATTTTAGTAAATGGAGAAATACACTGCACTGGCAGTGTAACTCTTTGGTAAATGTCAAAAACACGTTTACTGCTGCTTGTGCACCATGAGTCATGGCGCACAGGCTTGGTAAATGACCCCCTATGTGTCAATACATTTTGAAGGGCATCCAGGACAAACAAACGATGCTCCACAATCAAATTGGTATTGTGTTCCAAATAGAAACTGATTGATAGAAATCTCGATAGCTAAATTATTTGCCTTTTTTTTCTATTTCTTTTATTATACATTTTTCCTGGTTTTTTTTTTTACTTTCTTTTTCTAGTTACTAGACTATGAAATCCTTTGAACATATTTGTACGTGATTGTTCATGTATATCAGCTGCTTCTTCTACATGGGTTGTTTTGGGTGTGGTTTAATTTGGGTGAACACTATAAGTAACCGAAGCAGGGCAGCTAAAATCTCAGTTTTTTCACATCAAAAACATGTGGGTTTTGGACATATCAGGGACAGATGTAAAAAAAACACAGATTTTAAAATACTGTCCTTGGTTTTATTGAGCCTGGCAACCCTGATGGGGCCCCCTAGTGGCATGGGGCCCTCGGGCAGTGCCCGAGAGCCCCAATGGTCAGTCCGCCCCCTGAACCGAAGTTGAAGCTTTACCAATGTTGTGAACAGGTATAGCCATTTGAAAAGTTAACCTTGGTCCTGTATCATCTGTCTGGCATGCAACAATAAAGATTTTTGTCTCTTTCCAGTGTGTGGCCACTTTTTTTCTTCTACACTTCCCAATAAGCCAGCTTTTTAAATTTCCTCAAACTTCTCAATTTCAAACATTTTTTATTTACTTTATTTTTGGCAAAAGGTGAACGGCCACAGATTGCAGGAACAGACAAAATCAGGTTAATGCAAGTTTGTAGACCACATTTGTCACATAGAAACTGATATATTTGCATGAATACACATATGCATATGAGGAAAAGACATTGGCTGGTGAACCTAGGTGGGAACCTAGGTGGGACATACAGGTGAACCTGTATGACCAGCTTTGAGAGACATGTGTTGTATTTTAAAAGATTACAAAGTATATTCAGAGACAGAGAGGGGAAGGGAAGGCAGATGTGGGAAAAATATTAAGACTATGGGGCAGAGAGATAACTAGGGAAAACTGGGATATGGAGAGGGGAGGGATACTGGAGGTAAGCAGGCAAGAAGTGGGGAACTGTGGGTAGGATAGAAGTTGGATATCTGGGTGGCTAAATGTAGCAGGGCATGTAGAGCCCTCATGTCCACTCCCAAAATTCAGTCCTGAAAGGTCTCATGAAAAGGCGCAGTCAAGGGCATAAGAAAATGAACCATCAGTAGTTTTGGTCAGGTTTGAATGGTAGGAAATTTGAATTAAGGCCATCAAGGCCATCAAGGGCCAACTGCGACAAAGTACCCCGAATTAGTGGGTCCTACCCTAGTAATAGAATGAAAGCATTTTTAGGGTGTGCTCCCCAAGTATATTTTTGTATTTTGTATAGACTCTGACCAGGTCTCTTGGGCTGGAGCACCCCTCCCCCTCTTCATTACCTCACATTAGTGGCCACCAGTGTATAGGAAGAATCCCTTCAGTTCTCCCACATAGAGGAGTTTATCTCCCATGGTTGAGACCCAGGTTCTTTCATTCTATTACTAGGGTAGGACCCACTAATTCGGGGTACTTTGTCGCAGTAAGTGGGCTTAGCACTATATGACCATATAGTGTGACCAAACCCCTGTATTTTTGAATATGTTCAGGTGTTTTTAACTAGCCTTGCAGGATAAATGTGTGCGCTATAATCTGTTTTGTACTGTATTTGGTCTTATAGCAGCACCATCTTAGATGTATATAATTTTTAGGGTGTGCCCCCCAAGTATATTTTTCTATTTTTGTATATAGCGCAAAAAATAATAATCGCAGAGGTGATCAAATACCATCAAAAGAAAGCTCTATTTGTGTGAAGAAAAGGACGCAAATTTTGTTTGGGAGCTACGTCGCACAACCATGCAATTGTCTATTAAAGCGACGCAGTGCCAAATTGTAAAAATGCCTCTGGGCATTTAGCAGCATATTGGTCCGGTCCTTAAGTGGTTAAACCGTGAATACAACAGTCCATGGATAAACAGTAAAAAAAAATGATATTGCCAGAAAGGGAATTTTCTGTGTCATCAGTGTTGGGGTGAAAACACAGACAATTAAAACCACCACCAGTTAGTGAGAAGGCTTGCCGTGGTAAGAAGATTCAAATGGGCATATGCTCAATGAGTCAACAAAGCATGTGGTCTAAACACCAATGTGTAGGACCTCCACATCTGGCCTCCAGATCAGGATGGAAGATGGTCCAATTGGTCAGTAGTGATGAGCGGAATACGCCATATTAGATTTCGCGATATTTCACGAATATATAGAAGAATATTCACGAAATATTCGTTAATATCGAATATTCGTGATATTTTATCAAAATGCAAAATTGATTGCGAAATTCTCGTCAACACGCGAAAACGGAGATCACTTCCTGGATTACTAAACTAATATGCACTAAACACTAACTCTACTTACACAAACTTATATGACTAAACTAAAGCTAATTTTTTTTTTTTATACACAAAACACAGAAGGGCAGAGAAAGTATTCGCGAATATTCGCATTACGAATATTCGCATTGCGAATATACGGCAACATAAAAAGATCGCCTCAGCTACTCGGCCCAGGGTCTCTAATCATACCAGCAATGCTTTTAGACGTCGATGGAGATCACTAGGATGTGATCTGTTTTAAAAATAAATTTGAAAAAATATATATTCTCAATATCGAATATTCACACTATTGGTCAGGAGATATCACAGAGAAGCAGTCCTCAGAAGCAACCAACTTGTCAGACCAAATCCTCTCAAGTGTTCAAAATAGCATGACTTGTATTACTTTATCGTCTTCTTCCAAAAGACCTTCTCGAATCTCAGCGTGGTGGTTTTCATTGTCTGTGTCTTCTCTCCAATACTGATGGCACAGGAAATCCCCTTTCTGGTAATATCATTTTTCTCACCGTTTATCCATGGACTGTTGTATTCATGGTTTAAAAACCTTTATATGGGGGCGTGGCCAGGCAGCGGATGTAGCCGGACGCAGCTGAAGTGAGCTCCGCCGAGAATCCTTGCTAATCTCCTGTGGAAGATATCGTTCACCGATCCAAAGCATACCGGTGTGCCCCTCACAAGCCCGGGATCACGCACATACCTTTCTCGATGCTCCTGCCCCACGATGTCGTCCGCTAAGCGGCAACTGGTGAACAAACCCGCGGAGCACATGTTCCAAAATGGCGCGTATGCAAGCCGCGCAGCCAAGGAGACGCAGCGCGAAGCAACGGAGAAGCTGTTCTCTAAACCACCTCCGAAGGATTCGTGGCCTCTTCCAGTACCCCGGAAGACTCTCCTGGCGGGGGTTCCGAAGCGGACGATACAGTACCCCTAGAGGACTCGGTGCACAGTGAGTACCCCCAACCCCGAATCTGCTAGGCCCCAGGCCCCGGTGAGCCCTGTAATAGAAGGGGAGCCCACCCTGCGGGACATATTTGCTGCAGTGACCTCATGTAATATGTTTATCGGGGCCCTTACCACGGAAATAAAGGGGATGAAGTCTGAGATCTCTTTCCTCAGACAGGATGCCCAAAAGATGCATTGGAGGAGAGGGTGAGCGCCATTGAAGTTGGCTGTTGAGAAGTTTTAAGACACTATGGTGCGCTTCCACTGTTGCCCCCGGGAGGGTCGAACCGGGCCCTACATAGTTTCATTGACTGAAGTTGCCCGGGCCCTGTTGGCCAAACTGCATTTGTTTCATTTCAAAGAAGGAAACACAGTGCCCTGTGCCATAACTGCCGCTTTTTTTGTTGCATTGTCTCTTTTATTTACCCTGACCCATAACCATTATGCTTGTGAACTAGTAGTCCTAACCCTAGACCTATGCTTGTCCGGATCCCAGGAAACATTGACTATCGCAGTCCTGATAATTACTATCTGGCTCATCTACTATTCCTACCTGTGCCTACATTATCTATGCATGTTGTTACACTATTATCCTACCTCTCTACTGTATGCTCTACAATGTCTAAGGTAACAAGATGCCTCTCATGGAATGTCCGTGGCCTGGGTACCCCGGTGAAGCGAGTGGAGGTGTTGAGAACTGTCAAGAGGCTGGGTGCAGAGGTGATATGTTTGCAGGAGACCCACTTCTCACCGGGGTCAACTCCAAAACTAGCTCCCAGGCAGTTCTGCCACCAATACCACTCCACTCATACCGTGTACTCGAGAGGAGTGAGTATCCTGATTCGGCGAGGCACCCAGTATACATATATAAATGCTAAGATAGACCCCGAAGGTAGATATGTCTTCTTGTATTGTTCTCTCCTAGGGGTAAAGTGCGTACTGGCGGGAGTGTATATTCCACCACCGTTCTCATCCAGTGTTATGAAGATGCTGGCCGAGTTTGTCTCTTGTCTTCCTGGTATTCCGGTGCTGGTACTCGGGGACTTTAATCATTTCCTGGAATACGAGAAAGACAAATTTAAAGCTACTATGGGAGGGGGGGTCCATGGGAGGAAGGGCCTTACACCTTTTGCTCGATTGGTTGCTGAGCTAGGTTTAACTGATGTGTGGAGAATGCATAACCCTGATGCAAAAGTGTTTTCTTGTCAGTCGGCCTCAGCTGGGGGACTATCAAGGATTGATCTAGGTTTGGGTAATGCCCCTCTGCTGCCCTTGGTGAGGTCCTCTCAATATCACCCAAGACATACATCTGACCATTCTCCACTTACGGTGGACCTGGGTCTGGGGGTGGAAAGGGGACATAGCCTCTGGAAGCTCAACCCCTTCTGGCTGTTTCTCCTTTCAGACTCTGACCCGCTACCCCTGCTCCTCACTGATTTCTTTCGAGTTAACATAGGGTCTACTGATATACAGATTGTCTGGGATGCTGCGAAGGCATATATGCGTGGCCAACTCATTAGAGCAATTAATGCCATTAAAACTAACACTAAGGAATGGGAAACCCAAATCCTAGCAGATGCCCACCGGTCCGAAATGGACTATGTAGCAGACCCATCTGATGATAACAAAAGGAGGTGGTTAGCCTCCCAAACCATGCTTAAGGATCTTTCGTTACAGCTAGCAGAAAACAAATGGTTCTTTCTACAGCAAAGACATTTTGAAGAGGGGGAAAAATACAGGTCACCTACTGGCGATCCTGGCAAAGTCCCAACAGCCGCCTTCACATATCACTGCGGTCATAGACGATAGGGGGGAGACATGCCACTCCACACAATCCATCATTAATTGCTTTAAAAGCTTTTTTCACGATGTCTACACATCGAAGGTTAGCCCCACTACTGAACAAATACATACATTTCTGGGTAAATATCAAATGCCGTGCCTTTCTGCCTCGGAGATGGCCCTACTTAATGCCCCCTTACTAGGGAGGAGCTCCTCGAGGCTTTGAAACTGGCACACAATGGGAGGGCACCCGGGGCTGACGGTCTTCCCTCTGAGGTCTATAGTAGATACTCTGAACAACTCATCCCCTTTTCCTTTTGAAAGTTTACAACACAGCCTTTGAGACTGGTAGACTCCCCCCCTCCATGGATGAAGCCCTCATTGTGGTTCTGCTGAAGCCAGGGAAGGATCCTCTATCCCCAGACTCATATAGGCCTATATCCCTGCTGATGTTCAATGTAAAACTATTGGCCAGGGTCCTGGCTACTAGGCTTTCTAAGTGTATCCATCATGTAGTGCATAGAGATCAGTCGGGATTTATCCCTACTAGGTCGACTGCCCAGAACCTACGTAGACTGTTTCTTAATTTACAAGTACCAGTGGATAATCCGGGTAATAGGGCCATCTTCTCCTTGGACGCGGCCAAGGCATTTGATAGTGTGGAATGGCCATATTTATGGGAAGTGCTGAATAGGTTTGGAGTCGGTTCTTCCTTTCTGAAATGGGTCCAATTGCTATATAGTTCTCCAAAGGCACGAATGAGAATCAATGGTGAAGTCTCAGACCCCTTCCGGCTGTACAGGGGGACACGGCAGGGGTGTCCATTGTCTCCCCTGCTGTTCGCCCTGGCGCTGGAACCTTTGGCAATCCATATGCGAGCCTCGTCCAGCATAACTGGCTTTTCCAGGAATGCCGGGCAGGACATAGTTTCATTATTAGCAGATGACACGCTCATATACTTGGGAGATACAGAAGAGTCTCTGAGGAATGCGATGTCCTTAATCGCGGACTTCGGGGACCTGTCAGGTTTCAGCATCAATTGGCATAAATCAGTTCTCATGCCCCTGGACCCATTACCAAACCCACTCCCTGAATGTGCCAAAGATATATTGATAGTGAAAGACTTCAAGTACCTAGGTATTCAGGTGACACCAGATCCCACCCAGTACCTCGCGCTGAATCTGACCCGTTACTACTTAAATTCAGGCAGAAGTGCGCGGTCTGGAAAAAACTCCCCCTATCGGTCACGGGTAGAGCGAATCTCATAAAAATGGTGTGGGCCCCCCAACTATTATACGTTTTTCACAACTCCCCAATCTGGATACCACACAAATGGTTCGCTCAGATTGATGCTCAGTTCAGGGATCTGATCTGGGGTGGGAAGACGGCTAGGATTAGTCTCAAAACACTGCAATTAGCTAAAGATTAGTAATGAGCGGAATACGCCATATTCGATTTCGCGATATTTCACGAATATATAGAAGAATATTCGCGAAATATTCGTTAATATCGAATATTCGTGATATTTTATAAAAAAGAAAATTTTGCGAAATTTCGCTAATGCGAAATTTCGCTAATGCGAATGCGAAATTGATTGCGAAATTCTCGTTAACACGCGAAAACGGAGATCATTTCCTGGATTACTAAACTAATATGCACTAAACACTAACTCTACTTACACAAACTTATATGACTAAACTAAAGCTAATTTTTTATTTATTTTTTTAAACACAGAAGGGCAGAGAAAGTATTCGCGAATATTCGGCAACATAAAAGGATCGCCTGAGCTACTCGGCCCAGGGTCTCTAATCAAACCAGCAATGCTTTTAGACGTCGATGGAGATCACTAGGATGTGATCTGTTTTAAAAATAAATTTGAAAAAATACCAATATTCGCAATAGCGAATATTCGCCGCGATATACGATTTATTCGCGAATACTCGAATATGCAATATTCGTAACGAATATTCGCAATGCGAATATTCGTGAGCAACACTACTAAAGATCAAGGGGACATGGCGGTTCCACACGCCCGATATTATTATGTAGCATCGCAGATACAACACCTGGGGAATTGGGGCGAGATAGATGGGGGAGACCCGGTACGATCACCACTGATGCCACTGGGATCTACTCTCCCTATACTATATCATATCTGGAGGCAGGGCTCCCACACCTAGAACAATTGCTTCCCACTGTCATCTTACTGAATACCCTTTGGAAATACATTAGGTCAATCTTCAATATTAAGGGGATATGTCACTTTACTCCCATTTGGAATAATTCCCATTACAGAGAACTCTTTAAGTTGGAGGGTTTTAGGCAATGGACTAATGTAGGAATCCAATACATTGCTCAGATGTTTGAGGGCTCATTCCTAAAGTCCTTCACAGACCTGGAACGTGAGTTCCCACTTGCCAGAACACAATTCTACAAGTATCTGCAGTTGCGGCACGCAATACAGAGTGAGAGCAGGCTGTCCCCTGTCACGGTTGTAAAACACCCATTGCACAATATCGCCCTAATGAATAGAGACAAGAAGGGAATGATTTCTCAGGTCTATTCCAAACTGATTGGTATCACACATGACGCATTGACACTACCCTGCAGAAAGGGCTGGGAAAAAGACTTGGGTCCCATTGACGGTGATACATGGGAATTATGCTTATCTTCTGCCCCGTTAGTATCGGTGTCAACACAACATAGATTATCACACTTATATCTGTTTCATAGAGCCTATAGGACACCGGCTCGTCTATTCAAGTGGGGTCTAAGGGATTCTCCGCTATGCCCAAAATGTAAAACCCAGGAAGGTGACTTGTTGTACATGATGTCGAAGTGTCCAAAACTCTTTCGTTACTGGCACTATGTCACTGACACTATATCACAGGCATATGGCTTTCCGGCACCACATGACCCAGTAGTTTGCCTCCTTGGGGCTCTCGAGGTGCCTTCACTCTCCCCTCAAGGCCACACAGCTGTGATCCGGCTGCTCTACGCAGCCTGGAGAGCCATTGCTAGATTTTGGATCACTTCCAGAGTGCCTACAGAGGAACTATGGGTCAAGCTAGTGAATACTATGTTGATACGCAAAAAAATTACATATCAGCACAGGAATGCATCTAAAAAATTCTATTCTATGTGGCAACCTTGGCTGGACGTTCCTGGGCTGGGACCGGCGGAACTGATTATGGATAGGCTACTACAGTGATAATGGTTCAAAGGGAAAGGGGAGACAGGACAAAAACATCTACAGGGTATTATATAATGCATTGTGTCACGGTTGTGGGTTCAGGATCATGGTGCACTGGAACATTACGCTGACTGTGCTCTATATTGATACGTAATGGTTATAGGAGTACAGTAGGAGGCAGATATTGAAACTGACTGGACCATATGCTCAGGGAAGAATTTGAAACCTTAAGTAGTGACCTAAGGGTATTTGAAATGTTTGGATTGCAAAGAGGGAATTTCCTCTCTCTCACTGTTGTATTCTTGTTTTATTGTTATGCACTTTTGTCATTGTAGTGTATGTTTACTCTGCCTCAATAAACTATTTTCTTGATTAAAAAAAAAAAAAAAACTTTATATGATGGAAAACAAACTGTAAAATCTTACTTTGGACTAGCTTGGCTCAAACACATTATTCAGATGATACTTACATGTGGCTGATGGCGAAGCTGTAATTTACTGCTGCAGTTTATGCTCTTCCTCTTCTGATGGGTGGACAAGCGGCTTTGCAAGTTGCTCACCCCACATCTCCACTACTCAAGAGAAGCCTTGGCATTTTTGATTGGCCCAGGTGGATGCAGGATAACTTCATGATCTTTGCTTTAGTCAATAAGAGGATAATCATTGAAAAAAATACAAGGCTTCTTCTAAGTAGCAGAGGTGTGGTAGCATGCAACCAGGGCTCAAGTCCTGCGGGAACGCGCGGGAACGGAGTTCCTGCACTTTTTTCACAGCAGGAACTCAGTTCCCTTTGCAGGACTAGAGCAGCCGAGAGCAGCCGAGAGCAGCCGAGCCGCCCAAGCCAATTCTTCACTAAGTGGCGATGCCCAGCTCGAGTCACAACAATGACAAAAGCTCCCAGGAGTCATTGTGGCATTGAGGAAGTGACGGAATACCCGCACACTACCCGATGAATCCATATACAGGAAGCGGCCAGTAACAGAAAGGATTACTAAGGTTCGCCTGCCCCTGACAGTGACTCGAGCTGGGAATCGCCGCTTAGTGAAGGATTGGCTCGGGCGGCTCGGCTGCTCTAGTCCTACAAAGGGAACTGAGTTCCTGCTGTAAAAAAAGTTCCCGCAGGACTTGAGCCCTGCATCCATCCAGCAGCTGTCATCTCCTTGTCTGTGCTGTGTGATCGTAAATTCTTTATAGACTTTTGCGGGGCTGACTACATTGCTTTGGCAGTCAAGATTTTGTGACCGTGTATCCAAGGACATCATGAAGTTAAGAGTAACTTACACATTATACTTATTTCTCCAAACCTGCAGCCTCTCATAATTCTTCTTTAACAACTAAATTGCATAGAACAGTAAAGACTGTAATCAGATTTCACCTGTCTCCCTCTAGGCTTCACCCACGGGACGACTTTGGGAACAATTTTGACTTTAATAGGCTATTGGTTGCATACCCAGATTTTGTGCGATATCTGAAGAACAGGTAAGTCAAGACAAAGTCCTGCAAAAATAATATTCATAAAGTATTTGTGCTGCTTGCCTTCCACAATGTCATGCAGATAACATGTCATGTTTGTAAATGCTATAGAATAACTTGTGACAATTATAACATTGAAGTACTGTATTTGCTGGCATATAAGTCTACCTTTTACACTTAAAAAAACTGCCCAAAAAGCAGGGGTCGTCATATATGCCGGGTCTGCTGCTCAGATGCCTGCTGGATGTGCATTAATACTGTATGTAGCTTCGGCTACATACAGTATATACCGCTTAGCCAATCCCGGTGAGCGATGTATTCAATTGAATACAGAGCCTGCTCGGATTGGAATAACAGCCTCTGCCAATCCAAGCAGGCTTTGTATTCATTAATATAATTCATCACTCGCCGTGATTGGCTCTAGCTCCAGCAAGAATGAAGAAGAATATGGCTCCAGAAAGAAGGAATATGAAGCGCCAGAAACCTGTACCCGAGTACGGGGAAAAAAATCGTTAAAAAAACCTGTAAAATTAGGGGGTCGTCTTATATGCCCGGTTGCCTTATACACCGGCAAATACGGTAATGGAAGCTGCTAAAACTTGCCTTTTCTTTTATAAACACCAAGATGACACTGGCTGTAATGTTGATCCAGTGGCTTCCCTACTTTTTAAGTTACTGACTTGGAAAAAGTATGGAGATTAGGACTCATGACTTCACTTACTTAGTTGAAATGTGTATAGGTGATTATTGGAAAGAGTGTTGGTTATCTATATATAGGGTATTAATTGATGGTAATATTCTTCTATAGCATTTTGCTGCATAATACTGATATGTTTGTTGTGCTGTTGTTGTCTTTTGCAATTTGGAGATGGAGGGATCCCTACATATACAGTAGGAAGAAACAGCGGCGCACATCTGAGTGCAGTATGTTAGAACTGGTAAAGGATTTAGAAATGTTAAAATATACAACTCACAGAGTAAGGGGTTAAAAGCAGTCTTATCACAATTGTGGCTTCTCCATGTGATCCTAATCCAGATGATGACAATGTCATCGATGAATCGCTTGTAATAGACATTTTTTTTGCATAGGGGTTGCTCTTCCAGATGTAGTGGTCCACCCATAGCTAGGTTGGCATAGCTGGGGGCAAAATTTGCCCCAGTGGCTTCGCCCTGGGTCTGTATGTAGAACTTGGCATTAAACTGGAAATAATTGTGGGTGAGGCAGAAGAGGGTGACATCTCTGATAAATAGGGCTTATTTGGTGTTGATAAGGGGGTCTTGGTGGAAAAAGTGCTTCACTACTCTCGAGTCTGACTTCATGGGGGATTAAGGTATACAAAGATGCCACATCAAGAGAAACCCACAGGTAGGTACTTTTCCAGGGGTAAACCTTCAGAGTATCTAGAAGATGGATATTGTCTCGGATGTACGGTAGTTGTTGGGCTAAGGACTGTAAAAAGTAGTCTATATAGATGGAGAAATAGTTGGTTTTACTTTCCATGGCCGCTACTATGGGGCGCCCAGGTGGATCGACTAGGCTTTTATGAATTTTGGGCAGATGGTAAAAGTACAGTGTACTTTACTGTAGAAATTCGGCTTCAGTTTTTGTAATGATGCCTTCTGTTCGGACTTCTTTGACTAGTTGTTGAGCTTCAAGCTTGAAAAAAGAGAGTGGATCCTGTTGGAGTAGTGTGTAGGTCTTGGGATCCGATAGCAGTCTGCATGCTTCCCAGAGGTGATCTGGTCTATCCTGCAAGACAATGCCACCTTCCTTGTCTGATGATTTGATTATGATGTTCATATTAGTGGATAGTTGTTGGAGTGCTTGTTTCTCTGGGTTGGTAAGATTGGAGCGGATGCCATGTTCAGGTCCTGAAGACTTATGCCCTGTAAACACGATCGGTTCATCCGATGAAAACGGACTGATGGATTTTTTCATCAGATATCCGATGAAGCTGACTTTCATCAGTCTTGCCTACACACCATCAGTTAAAAAGACGATCGTGTCCAACGCGGTGATGTAATTCACAACGAAGTGCTGAGAAAAATGAAGTTCAATGCTTCTGAGCATGCGTCGCCTTGAATCTGAGCATGTGTTGATTTCTAACCGATAGATTTCCCCATAGACGATCATTTTTTCTATCAGTTTTTTAACCATCAGATAATTTGAAAACAAGTTCCTAGTTTTTTCACCGATGGGGCCCACACACGATCGGTTCATCCGATGAAAACGGTCCACAGACCGTTTTTATCAGACTAACCAATCGTGTGTACGCGGCATTACACATACATTGTGCCTTACTCCCCACAATTTGTCTCTCTCCAAGTGCCACTATACCCCTCTCCTTTGCCTACATATAGAGTATTGTGCAAAAGTTTCAGGCAGGTGTGAAAAAATGCTGTAAATTAAGAATGCTTTCAGGACCGAGGGACACCTGGGAAGAGGACAGAGAGGGACGTTGTGGTGGTCAATAAGGCCTAGAGAATAGAAGGTTAGGCACTTCCTAATGGCTCAGTCCCTAGGAAAAGTAATGAATAATGGCCAACAGGCCCTCTTACCAGACCCAGCAAAACCGCAACAGTGATCCCTCTGGCTGGACGTTCGCTCACTCTGGGTTGCCCGAGGTGACTCTAGTCAGTAGTGTAGTATGTCTGTACCTTGGCAGTGACTCAGTCTTTCTCCCTCTCTGGTGGTGCAAGTACAACGTGCCTCCCTCTCTGGTGTTGCGGTTACAGTGTGGCTCTCTCTCTGGTGGTGCTATTACAATGTGGCTCCCTTTCTGGTGGTGTGGTTACAGCGTGGCTCCCTCTTTGGTGGTGCGGTTACAGCATGGCTCCCTCTCTGGTGGTAGGGTTACAGCATGGCTCTCTCTCTGGTGGTGAGGTTACAACGTGGCTCCCTCTTTGGTGGTGCATTTACAGTGTGGCTCCATCTCTGGTGATGTGGTTACAGCATGGCTCTCTCTCTCTCTGGTGCGGTTACAATGTGGCTCCCTCTCTGGTGTTGCGGTTACAGTGTGGCTACCTCTCTGGTGGTGCGGGTACAACGTGGCTCCCTCTCCGATGGTGTGGGTACAACGTGGCTCCCTCTCTGGTGGTGCGGTTACAGCGTGGCTCTCTGGTGGTATGGTTACAGCATGGCTCCCTCTCTGGTGGTGAGGTTACAGCATGGCTCCCTCTCTGGTGGTGTGGTTACAACATGGCTCCCTCTCTGGTGTTGCAGTTACAACGTGGCTCCCTCTCTGGTGGTGCGGTTACAGCGTGGCTCCCTCTCTGGTGGTGTGGTTACAGCGTTGCTCCCTCTCTGGTGGTGTGGGTATAACTTGGCTCCCTCTCTGATGATGCGGGTACAACGTGGCTCCCTCTCTGGTGGTGCAGGTACAGTGTGGCTTCCTCTCTGACCTCCTCCTGCGCAGTCCTCTATTTTTCTTTTCTGTAGCACTCTTCTTTTTGCCAGGTTCCAGGTCCTCTCCCCCCCCCCTCCCAGAGTGCATGCATGCTGATGGACTGTAGACTGCCTGCTGTCTATGGATACACTGGGGCCGCAGAAACAACACAAATCTTTCGGGACTACATTTCCCATGATGCCCCACTCCCTCAGTGTGTTCTGATTGGCCCTCTACTGTGACCAATGGGGAGAGAATCAGAGCGAGCAGGAAGCTGGGCGGCGCATTGGGGGAACCCGATTTGAGTCGCTCTCTCTTCTGTTCAGCTGACAATAGAAAGGAAGGTTGCGAGCGGGAGAGATACAGAGACTATGCAGCTCTCCTCTCCCTGTCACAGTGCCGCTGCTGAGCTTATCACCATTTTGCCGATGGGAGGTGGCGGGGGGCTGACTGCACCAAGTACAGCTTCTTCCTGGTGTCACCCGGATGCGGTTCCCCCCCCATAGCAATGCAGCTGGATTTAGATGTAATCCCCTGATGGTGGCCCTGCGTGTAGGAGGTGGGAGAAGGACGCGGGTGATTGTTCCATGCGGGGGGGCAGCTCTTTCGCTGCCCCCTGCAAAGTGCCACCCTGGGTCTGGGCCTTGTCGACCTAGGCCAAAATACAGCACTAGCTGTTTCCCTGGAAACAATGATGTGGCTCTTTACTCATGTGATCAGCTGTGTCCAATCACAGCTGATCCCATGTAAACCACGAAATGTCTTTCATTGGCTTTCCTAGCCTCACCGTGATAGAGTGTGTGAAGAAGAGAGACGATCAGTGGCATCTCCTCACAGCGGAGACCTGTACAGGTAATCAGTGCAGCCCCAACAGTGCCTATCTGTGATGCCAGTCTGTGTCCATCTGTGATGCCAATTTGTGCCCATCAGTGATGCAAGTCAGTACTGCCTTCCAGTGCCCATCAGCAGTGGCGGCTCTAGGCTTTTTGAGGCCTTAGGCAAAACCTAGAAACAAGGCCCCACTCACGCCCATAAAGGGAAAAATTATTAAAGCGATAGAAAAATTAACTGTATAAATGACATATAAAAAGAGCTTTAAAGTGCTGGTGTCAGTGTTCTCTATGTCAGTGCTGGTGTCAGTGTTCTCTATGTCAGTGCTGGTGTCAGTGTTATCTATCTCGGTGCTGGTGTCAGTGTTCTCTATCTCGGTGCTGGTGTCGGTGTTCTCTATCTTGGTGCTGGTGTCGGTGTTCTCTATCTTGGTGCTGGTGTCAGTGTTCTCTATCTCGGTGCTGGTGTCAGTGTTCTCTATCTCGGTGCTGGTGTCAGTGTTCTCTATCTCGGTGCTGGTGTCAGTGTTCTCTATCTCGGTGCTGGTGTCAGTGTTCTCTATCTCGGTGCTGGTGTCAGTGTTCTCTATCTTGGTGCTGGTGTCAGTGTTCTCTATCTCGGTGCTGGTGTCAGTGTTCTCTATCTTGGTGCTGGTGTCAGTGTTCTCTATCTCGGTGCTGGTGTCAGTGTTCTGTATCTCGGTGCTGGTGTCAGTGTTCTGTGCACAATCTGTGTCTCCGGAGCAGCAGGAATTGTGCTCCAGATGCTGGAATCTCCTCCTCTTCTTCTCCCCCGGTCCCGGACAACAAAGCGCTGGCCCCGCCTCTTCCTCAAGACTTAGCCACGCTCTGACCACTCTCTCCACTGCCTGGCCGTGGAGCTTACAGGCATGCTAACCCGCTGCTGGCCAGAGCTTAACGCCGGGCGGTTGTCAGCAGAGGCGGCTCTTTAATTAGACGATCGCAAGGCCCCTGTCCATGCGAGGCCTTAGGCGATCGCTTTATTTGCCTAATTAGAGAGCCCCCTCTGCCCATCAATGTCTGCTCATTAGTGCTGCCCATCAGTACTGCCTATCTGTGCCACCTGTCATTACCCATAACTGTCGCCCATCAATGCCCGTCACTGCCGCCTATCAGTGCTACATATCAGTGCCTATCAGTGATGCATAATAGTGCCTCCTCATAAGTGTCACCACATCAGTGCCCATCAGTACTTATTTACAAAAGAATAACTTATTTTTTTACAGCAAAAAAAAACAGTGTTGATTAAATACCACCAAAAGAAAGCTCTATTTGTGGGAAAAAAATATAAGAAATTTGTTTGGGCACAGTGTTGCATGACCATGCAATTGTCATTCAAACGTGACAGCACTAAAATAAAAAAACTCACAGTTTGGATCGTTCCTCGGATCAGAGCCACAGGACGCAGAGCCATAATCATCATATAATAAGTTGTATGGTCAATAAAGGTGATTGGACACTGGCAAAACCAATCAGAGACAGTTCCCCTCCATATAGCCCCTCCCATCAGGGGAGCACCTCAGTTTTTTCGCCAGTGTCTAAGGTTGGAGGCGTGGAGAAGTGCTAAGGGAAGCTTGACTAAAGAGACCCCCTTGGGGCTAAAGGAGCTAAACCGTCGGGTCCATCCAAGACGCTAAAGTATTACGCTGAAACTGGATGAGATCCGGGCCTCATGCTTGAGGCGTCGCTTGTAATGTCTCTCTTTCACTTGGCAAATTCAATATAGATCGCCCCTTAGTTAGGGGAAATCTCTTCAAAGGAATACTAAAATCCCAACACAGTTTTTAAACTATCGTCACTTTATCTAAATCTTAAAAAAAAAATTAAAAAATGGTTGGACATACAATTTATCTGTGATTATTATGTTAATTTCTTCTTTTTTTCTTACCTTTCAGTCTGTGGGAAAGGTTGTCTAAATAGCACTTCTTTACAGTAATGTCATTCTGGGAATCCAACAGTCGTTAGTGAAAAAGTGGTTAATGATACTATATTCATCGGTTTTGACCAATCGTGTGTACGCGGCCTAAGTGTAGCAATATGGTTACATTTAATGAAAGTACAACATTTAGCAACATATTGCTACACTTAGAGAAGCCTCGCTTCTCTTTTATAATCTGTAGCTCTTGATGGATTTTGCTTTTAATCCCCTTGTGGAGGTTTTTTTGTGGATGGACATCAGTGGCGGAATTTTCATAGGTGCCGCAGTCGCAGTTGCGACTGGGCCCTGTGGTTTAGCCAAGTCGGGGGGGCCCGCCCGCCGCCTGTCAGTGAGGAGAGGAGTCGTTCTGCCGCTGGATCGGGTGCCGACAAGGCACTAGCAATGGATGCAGGGACGGCATCGCAGCAACCCCCCTAAGACCTGGCATCTCCCCCTGCACCTCTGGCTGGCCGTTTAGAGTGCAGTGGGGAGATGTGGTAGGAGATGGAAGATCGGCAGGCGGCAGCTCTATGGTGCCTGTGTGGGCAGGTCTCCCTGGGGCTTGTAGTACTCGAGTCTCGAGTGTCAGTGAGTGTATACAGAGAGGGGAGGGGCCTCTGAACCGGGCAGGTATCAGTTTCACTTTCTCTCTGCTTGCACACTGTTGTTAATGCCCGGGTCAGAGGCCCCCCCCCCCTCTGCTGTATACATGAATCGGAGAACTACAAGCCCCAGTGAGATCCCCCTGCCTGTGGACACCATAGAGCTGCAGATCGCCACCTCCACCAGCCAGGTACAGGGGAACTTTTGCAAGGGGGAGTCAGCTGTTTGGGGACCCTGATGTAAGAGGGGGGCCTCTGGGGACACTAATGTAAGGAAGAGGGCCTCTGGGGACACTAATGTAAGAGAGGGGGGCTTCTGGGGACACTAATTGAAAGAGGGGCTTCTGGGCACACTAATGTAAGGGGGGGGGTGCTTCTGGGGACACTAATGTAAGAGGGGGGGCTTCTGGGGACACTAATTGAAAGGGGGGCTTCTGGGCACACTAATGTAAGGGGGGGGGGCTTCTGGGCACACTAATGTAAGGGGGGGGGGCTTCTGGGCACACTAATGTAAGGGGGGGGACCTCTGGGGACACTAATGTAAGAGGGGGGGGCTTCTGGGGACACTAATGTAAGGAAGGAGGCCTCTGGGGACACTAATGTAAGAGGGGGGCTCTCTGGGGGTCCTGATGTAGGGGGAAACTGTCTGGGGACCCTGATGTAGGGGGAGACTCTCTGGGGACCCTGATGTAGGGGGAGATTCTCTGGGGACCCTGATGTAGGGGGAGATTCTCTGGGGACCCTGATGTAGGGGGAGATTCTCTGGGGACCCTGATGTAAGGGGAGACTCTCTGGGGACCCTGGTGTAAGGGGAGACTCTCTGGGGACCCTGGTGTAAGGGGAGACTCTCTGGGGACCCTGGTGTAAGGGGAGACTCTCTGGGGACCCTGGTGTAAGGGGAGACTCTCTGGGGACCCTGGTGTAAGGGGGGCTCTCTGGTGACCCTTATGTAAGGGGAGACTCTCTGGGGACCCTGATGTAGGGGGAGACTCTCTGGGGACCCTGATGTAGGGGGAGACTCTCTGGGGACCCTGATGTAGGGGGAGACTTTCTGGGGACCCTGATGTAGGGGGAGACTTTCTGGGGACCCTGATGTAGGGGGAGACTCTCTGGGGACCCTGATGTAGGGGAGACTCTCTGGGGACCCTGATGTAGGGGGAGACTCTCTGGGGACCCTGATGTATGGGGAGATTCTCTGGGGACCCTCATGTAGGGGGAGACTCTCTGGGGACCCTGATGTAGGGGGAGACTCTCTGGGGACCCTGGTGTAGGGGGAGACTCTCTGGGGACCCTGGTGTAGGGGGAGACTCTCTGGGGACCCTGGTGTAGGGGGAGACTCTCTGGGGATCCTGGTGTAGGGGGAGACTCTCTGGGGACCCTGGTGTAGGGGGAGACTTTCTGGGGACCCTAATGTATGGGGAGACTCTCAGGGGGCCCTAATGTATGGGGAGACTCTCAGGGGGCCCTAATGTATGGGGAGACTCTCTGGGGTCCTAATGTATGGGGAGACTCTCTGGGGACCCTGGTGTAGGGGGAGACTTTCTGGGGACCCTAATGTATGGGGAGACTCTCAGGGGGCCCTAATGTATGGGGAGTCTCTCAGGGAGCCCTAATGTATGGGGAGACTCTCTGGGGTCCTAATGTATGGGGAGACTCTCTGGGGACCCTGGTGTAGGGGGAGACTTTCTGGGGACCCTAATGTATGGGGAGACTCTCAGGGGGCCCTAATGTATGGGGAGACTCTCAGGGGGCCCTAATGTATGGGGAGACTCTCAGGGGGCCCTAATGTATGGGGAGACTCTCAGGGGGCCCTAATGTATGGGGAGACTCTCAGGGGGCCCTAATGTATGGGGAGACTCTCTGGGGTCCTAATGTATGGGGAGACTCTCTGGTGACCCTTATGTAAGGGGAGACTCTCTGGGGACCCTGATGTAGGGGGAGACTCTCTGGGGACCCTGATGTAGGGGGAGACTCTCTGGGGACCCTGATGTAGGGGGAGACTATCTGGGGACCCTGATGTAGGGGGAGACTTTCTGGGGACCCTGATGTAGGGGGAGACTCTCTGGGGACCCTGATGTAGGGGAGACTCTCTGGGGACCCTGATGTAGGGGGAGACTCTCTGGGGACCCTGATGTATGGGGAGATTCTCTGGGGACCCTCATGTAGGGGGAGACTCTCTGGGGACCCTGATGTAGGGGGAGACTCTCTGGGGACCCTGGTGTAGGGGGAGACTCTCTGGGGACCCTGGTGTAGGGGGAGACTCTCTGGGGACCCTGGTGTAGGGGGAGACTCTCTGGGGACCCTGGTGTAGGGGGAGACTCTCTGGGGACCCTGGTGTAGGGGGAGACTTTCTGGGGACCCTAATGTATGGGGAGACTCTCAGGGGGCCCTAATGTATGGGGAGACTCTCAGGGGGCCCTAATGTATGGGGAGACTCTCTGGGGTCCTAATGTATGGGGAGACTCTCTGGGGTCCTAATGTATGGGGAGACTCTCTGGGGACCCTGGTGTAGGGGGAGACTTTCTGGGGACCCTAATGTATGGGGAGACTCTCAGGGGGCCCTAATGTATGGGGAGACTCTCAGGGGGCCCTAATGTATGGGGAGACTCTCTGGGGACCCTGGTGTAGGGGGAGACTTTCTGGGGACCCTGGTGTAGGGGGAGACTTTCTGGGGACCCTAATGTATGGGGAGACTCTCAGGGGGCCCTAATGTATGGGGAGACTCTCAGGGGGCCCTAATGTATGGGGAGACTCTCAGGGGGCCCTAATGTATGGGGAGACTCTCAGGGGGCCCTAATGTATGGGGAGACTCTCTGGGGCCCTAATGTATGGGGAGACTCTCTGGGGTCCTAATGTATGGGGAGACTCTCTGGGGTCCTAATGTATGGGGAGACTCTCTGGGGTCCTAATGTATGGGGAGACTCTCTGGGGGCCCTGATGTAGGGGGAGACTCTCTGGGGACCCTGTTGTAAGGTGGGGTTCTCTGGGGACACTAATGTAAGAGGGGAGACTCTCTGGGGGCCCTAATGTATGGGGAGACTCTCTGGGGACACTACTGTGAGGGGCAGGCTCTCTGGGGACACTAATGTAAGGGAGGCTCTCTGGGGACCCTGATGTAAGGAAGGGGCTCTCTGGGGACACTAATGTAAGAGGGGAGGCTCTCTGGGGACCCTGATGTAAGTAGGGACTTTCTTGGGACACTAATGTAGGAGGGGAGACTCTCTGGGGACACTAATATAAGGGAGGCTCTCTGGGGACTCTGATGTAGGGGGAGACTCTCTGGGGACCCTGATATAGGGGGAGACTCTCTGGGGACCCTGGTGTAGGGGGGGCTCTCTGGGGATCCTGATGTATGGGGAGACTCTCTGGGGGCCCTAATGTATGGGGAGACTCTCTGGGGGCCCTAATGTATGGGGAGACTCTCTGGGGGCCCTAATGTATGGGGAGACTCTCTGGGGACACTACTGTGAGGGGCAGGCTCTCTGGGGACACTACTGTGAGGGGCAGGCTCTCTGGGGACACTAATGTAAGGGAGGCTCTCTGGGGACCCTGATGTAAGGAAGGGGCTCTCTGGGGACACTAATGTAAGAGGGGAGGCTCTCTGGGGACCCTGATATAAGTAGGGACTTTCTTGGGACACTAATGTAGGAGGGGAGACTCTCTGGGGACACTAATGTAAGAGGTGGGGGCTCTCTGAGGAGTCCCCTATGTGATGGTGTGTGTGTGTGTGGGGGGGGGGGGGGTGGCATTGAAGGACCTGGCCTTGGGGCAGCAAAGGGAATAAATCTGGGCCTGGGCAGAGGCAGCGCTGAGACTGGGGGCTGACACCAATGAGAGAAGGCGGGGGAGGAGCTTTCCTCTCTGCGTGGAGTACCTATGCCGTCTACCTATGAAACAAGAAGGCATCCTGGCGGGAGATTAGAAGGCACAGTGATGGTGACCGTAACTGATCGAACGGAATTCCCAGGGATTCGATTGATTGACAGTAAGTGACATTTTTTCAGAGCTGAGCAATCGATGCCAACCTCCACCACCTGTGCCTCTTACTGATCCCACCCCCCCACACCACTGATCTCATCCCTATCCCCCCATTACTTCTACAACAGAGGTGATAGGGGATAGGGCTGAGATCAGTGGTGGGAGGATGGGATAAGTAATAGGCACAGGTGGTGGTGGGAGAGGATGGCTCCAACACTGCCGCTGCAGCCACCCCCCTCAAGTACCACTGCTGGTACTTGAGGGGGGGTGGTAGCGGTGATACTAGAGCGGAGTGATAGTGGTGATACATGAGGGGGGTGGTGCCGGTGGTACTTGAGGGGGGTGGCAGTGGTGATGCCATCCTCTCCCGCCACCACCCGTGCCTCTTACTGATTCCATCCCCCTACAGCCGCACCACTGATCTCATCCCTATCCCCCTATTACTTCTACAACAGAGGTGGTGGGGGGATAGTGATGAGATCAGTGGTGCGGCTGAGATAGTGAGAGGCACAGGTGGTGGTGGGAGAGGATGGCACTGCCACTGCAGCCACCCCCCTCAAGTGAAATCAGAAACAGAATTGTTTTACTTTGTTGTACAGTGTAAAACAATTAAGTATCAAAATCAGTCTTTTCGGGGGGGGGGGGGGGGGGGCCCTTCATGATTTCTTGAACCGGGGCCCTGAAGTCTCTAGTTACGCCTCTGATGGACATTTTATAGTTACAAAAGTCACATTGCTATATTCTTTTTATATGGACTATAAACTAAAAGACCTATGAAAAAATGATTGTGCAACAAATCATTTGAGTTTCTATTATTTCTTATGGGGAAATTTGCTTTGATATACAAGTGCTTTGAAATACAAGCATGTTTCTGGAACAAATTAAGCTTGCAATCCAAAGTTTTACTTTATGTGGATGTATTATATTGGCTAGGTTACAGATAAAATACATGAACTTCAATGATGCACTCCGCAAAGGACTAATTACTAATTGTCACTGTAAGAGCTATATGAAAGAAGCATATATTTACATGTATCTCATGATTTTGTAGGTTCCTGAGGTCACACTATCTAAAAGGAAAACACTGGAGCATATATAGGCCAAGTACTGGTGCCCTGGTGCTGCTGACAGCCCTTCATCTGTGTGATACGGTAATGAAATAATTGCAGTGACTTTTTTTTTCCTTACAGTAGATGATAAATACTTTGCGGTGTGTTTGAAGTAGTAATTGAGCTGATAATCAGGCCAGCAAGAATCATGTAGTAAACGAGGAAGAAATACATTTCCTACCTGCTGAGTTGCTGTGTACTGACGAGCCTGTGGGAACAGTTGAGCGATGAGTGAGTAGTGTATGCAGTAAAACAAACATGTTTGCTGCTATAAGCCGTCTCTGCATACAATACGAGCATTTTTTTTTTTTTAATCCTAACATGGTTTGCAAGTGTTGTCTCGCAAAATGAACAAGATTCATGCCACATCGGTGTGCAGCATCACATTTGGCCAGAGGTGGGGGAGGGAGCAGGAGCCGATTGGAGCCGGTTCCCAAGCCTTTCTGAGGTTTTCCGAGTTCAGTCGAGCTGTCCCCGAGCCTTTCAGCGTATTTCAGAGACTCTCCGGCACCACAGAGACTCTCTCCTGCCACAAATTAATTTAGTTTCCATTGACTTCTATGGGGAAAACTCGCTTTAATATACTAGTGCTTTGGATTACAAGCATTCTACTGGAATATATTATGCTCGTAATCCAAGGTTCCACTGTAATAATATAAGTATGTATTGTAATGTTTGGGGCTGTATAGCTCAAGTGTAGCCCTCGCTAGTGAGTACAGTCCACACAATATATTTCCATTTAAGGGCTTGTTGGCCCACTTTTATTTAAAGGTAAGTTTACACACAGTCATCGCCATCCTACACACACACTGTCATCGCCATCCTACACACACACACGCACACACACACACACTGTCATCGCCGTCTGACACACACAATCATTCCTGTCCTACACACACACTCATCTTCATCCTACACACAGTCATCCTCATCCTACATACACACACACAGAGTCGCTATCAGGGGGGTACAGGCAGTACACCTGTAAGGGGCCCAGGTGACAACCCCCTTAATTTTTTTTTTTTATAAATTAGTATTTTTATTTTTATTTTATTTATTTTATCTTTATTTATTTTTTGTTTTTATTAAAGGGCCCAGAGATCCCCAGGGGCCCGGAGGTCCCCAGGGCCCCGGATGGCAGTCCCCCTTTTTTTATATATAACATGTTTTTATTTATTTTTATATATATTTTTATTTATTTTTTCTTTTTATTAAAGGGCCCAGAGGTCCCCAAAAAATTGTATTATTTTAATATATTTTTTAGGGCTGCGGAAATTAACGATTAATTGTTAGATTAATCGTTAATTTCTTTGATCGACTAAAAAAATTTTGATCGACGATCCGCGGAGTGAGCTCCGCGGTCTCGCCGATAGGAAAGACCGCGGCTTCGGCCTAGCTCCGGAGCCGCGGCCATCTTGGTCCACCCGGCGGCAAGCAAGTAGCGGCGCGCTGACGTCATCATCACCCGCAGCATCCGGCATCCTCCTTCTCCCCCCTCAGCGCCAAGTTCCCCTACATGTAACTCCGCGCTACTTCTGGGTACTTCCGGGTTTCCTCGTCGGGTCGGCTCTAGGTATGGTGGACTGATGGAGCAGGAGGCGGCAGGGGGGATTGTGCTGGTGGTGGTGCTGCGGGACCTGGCTGGGACACCCAAGATGAGAACAGGAGGCTGAGCCGTGAACAGGTGGAGGGAGAGATGTGCGAGGCAGTGCTGCAGCTGCTGGGGAGAAGGTAATGCTGGTGTACAGAGAGCTGTCTATGTGATATCGGATGAGCTGTATTATATGTCACACTTCTCCCTGTCACACTGCTCCTTCACCTGACACACTGCTCCCCCACCTGACACACTGCCCCCCCCCCCCCCAGAACTGCTACCCCACCTGACACACTGCCCCCCCAGAAACTGCTTCCCCACCTGTCACACTGCTCCCCCACCTGTCACACTGCCCCCCCCAGAACTGCTCCCCACCTGTCACACTGCCCCCCCCTTTGACAAACTGCTCCCCCCCACCTGTCACACTGCTCCCCTGGCTGTGTCTACCCCCCCTACCGCCCCTGGCTGTGTCTAACCCCCTCCCTACCGCCCCTGGCTGTGTCTAACCCCCCCTACCACCCCTGGCTGTGTCTAACCCCCCCTACCACCCCTGGCTGTGTCTAACCCCCCCTACCACCCCTGGCTGTGTCTAACCCCCCTACCACCACCCCTGGCTGTGTCTAACCCCCCTACCACCACCCCTGGCTGTGTCTAACCCCCCTACCACCACCCCTGGCTGTGTCTAACCCCCCTACCACCACCCCTGGCTGTGTCTAACCCCCCTACCACCACCCCTGGCTGTGTCTAACCCCCCTACCACCACCCCTGGCTGTGTCTAACCCCCTTACCACCACCCCTGGCTGTGTCTAACCCCCCTACTACCACCCCTGGCTGTGTCTAACCCCCCTACCACCACCCCTGGCTGTGTCTAACCCCCCTACCACCACCCCTGGCTGTGTCTAACCCCCCTACCACCACCCCTGGCTGTGTCTAACCCCCCTACCACCACCACCCCTGGCTGTGTCTAACCCCCCTACCACCACCCCTGGCTGTGTCTAACCACCCCTGGCTGTGTCTAACCCCCCCTACCACCCCTGGCTGTGTCTAACCCCCCCCACCCTACCACCCCTGGCTGTGTCTAACCCCCCCCCCACCCTACCACCCCTGGCTGTGTCTAACCCCCCCCCCTACCACCCCTGGCTGTGTCTACCCCCCCTACCACCCCTGGCTGTGTCTAACCCCCTACCACCCCTGGCTGTGTCTAACCCCCTACCACCCCTGGCTGTGTCTAACCCCCTACCACCCCTGGCTGTGTCTAACCCCCTACCACCCATGGCTGTGTCTAACCCCCCTACCACCCCGGCTGTGTCTAACCCTCCCTACCACCCCTGCCTGTGTTTAACCCCCCCACCACCCCTGCCTGTGTCTAACCCCCTCCCTACCACCCCTGGCTATGTCTAACATGCCTACCACCCCTGTCTCCTGTGTAACACCCCTACAAACCCTGTGTCTTACCCCCTCTTTAGCACCCCTCTGAGAAGCACGCGGCGTCGGCGGAATGGCGGAGCCTGCTGCATCCAGGCAACACAACGTTCACAGGGGAGTCGGGGATAGAGAGTGTGACAGACAGCCCAGCCGACAGTGACAGGTGATGGTGGCAGAGGGGGATACGATGGAGGTAGGGGGTGATGGTGGCACCGCAGGAGGAGATTGGAGGCAGGGGAGATTGTGGCACCGCAGAGGGGGGTGAAGGCAGCTGGTGTTGGTGGCAGAGGGGATAGAGGCAGGAGGTGATGTGACTAAATCATTTGCCCTTATTATATTGAAATTATGTTTTTTTACCTTAATGTCTATTACATTTTATTTAGTAACTTTTGCGAAATGCCAGTAAAAATGTGGCTGTGCCAGTAAATTTCGGATGTCGTGAAAGTAAATTTCAATCTGGTAGGTTGGCAACATTGGGGGGGCCCTTCATGGTTTCATGCATCGGGGCCCTGAAGGTTCTAGTTACGCCACTGCGCCCGCCTGCTTGCATCGTGCACGTGTCAGTGTCAGCTACTCTGCGGACGGGTCCTCCTGCCTTAAGAAGGTAAGAGAGGACAACCATCATGTATAGCATGCGGGCAGATGTGTATATGAAAGCATGCAGGCAGATGTGTATATGAAAGCATGCAGGCAGATGTGTATAGGAAAGTATGGGGGCAGATGTGTATATGAAAAGCATGGGGGCAGATGTGTATATTACAGCATGGGGGCAGATGTGTATATTACAGCATGGGGGTAGATGTGTATATTACAGCATGGGGGTAGATGCTGTAATATACACATCTGCTCCCATACTGCAAGAATATACACATCTGCCCCTATGCTGCCCCCACCACATTTACCACTGACTAATGCAGAGTGGCAATGCAAGGAGATCAGCTAAAAGTAGTTGTATCTGTATGTGCGTTAATTAATCGAAATTAGTCGATTAATCGATTAAAAAAAAAAACGATTAATCGAACACAAAATTTTTAATCAGTCACAGCCCTAATATTTTTTGTTTATATTAAAGGGCTCAGAGGTCCTCAGGGCCTCGGATGGCTACCCCCCTTTTTTTATACATTTTTTTTTTTTTTGTAAGGGGCCCAGAGGTCCCCAGGGCAACCCTCCCAATTTGTGCCACCCCCCCCCCTTCTCAATTTACGCCCCACACACACAATCATCCCCGTCCTACATACACACACAATCATCCCCGTCCTACATACACACACACTCGTACACACTCATCTTCATCCTACACACACACACAGTCATCCTCATCCTACACACACTCACAGTCATCTCCATCTTACAGACAAACACACACACAGTCATCTCCATCCTCCCTTGTTGCACTGTATATTCCCTATTTAACATTATCGCATTCTTCACTATGCAAGTCAAGTCATTAGGCTTTGCCCAATATTTAGCGTTTTTTAAAACACTTTTCGCGTACCACATTGTTTGTTATTTCACTTTTTGTGGAACAATGCCCATAATATGTAAATACCCCACCTCAAATTAAAGTTATACCCTCGTTACACAGAGAAAAAAGAGTGTCCCTAAATATTTTTTTTCCAATGTTTGCAACTATGTTATAGCCCAGAACACACCTGACCAGCCAGTGTGCTGGTGGTTCTGAAAACCTGGACCCATGATTGGAGATTTCAGCCCACCCGGTTCTCTAAGAAATCTCCAGGCTCCAGGTCCCAAAGTGGATTTTTCTAAACAATGAGGAAATTGAAAAGCCAGTTTCCTCCCAATTAAGCAAACCCCCAGGAGCCAATCAACCTGCCTGGTTGAGAATTCTGCCTTCACCCTGGTGGGGCATTGCTCTGCCACAATATATATACTAATACTATATAGTATAAATACTAATATAAAAGTGTGCCTGTTCCAGAATCTGCAAGGTTGGGATTTAGGATGGTGGGTGGCAGTTGTGGTGCTAAGATCTTGTGGACTGAGGTGGAAAGTATAGTGGTGACAGTAGGTCTGGGGAAGAGGAGTGCAGCCGCAATTGTAAGTTGAGGGGGTTTAAATGTTGCATAAGGGGGATGAGTGGTGTGAGAATTAATGGGTGAGGGGAAGAGTGGTGAGGGTAGTGGAAGGATGATAAAGGGAGGGGTGGGCGGACAAGTGGAAGAGTGGTGAGAAAGTGGGAGAAAAAGAATTGTAGAGGGGGGATGGTGTGGCAAAGTGATGAGAGATGGATGCAATGTTGAGAACCATAAAGACATGGGTGAGGTATCCATACACTGCTCTACAAAGTACTGAGTCACATTGTGATGGTCCATAAAATGGGGTATTTTTGATACTTTTTAGACTTCACTCTTTTCCAAAGAGAATCTAGACCTGCTTGCAGTAAGATTTTTCGAATTAGAACATCTGTATGATAAAGTGCCTTTTAATCTGTCCAAAATCAATGACATTTTAGTTTATACAAATCCTTAAAGCTGAACTCCAGCTATGACCATAACTGCATACATACATTGGTCTAGCTTGGTACTACTAGAGTGATTACTGCAATCTTCTAGGTCCTCTGCTGTGTGATTGCACACTGATCACACAGTGACCACAAAAAAAAGCAAGGTACACCTATATAAAGCCCAACCATGTTCACAATCCTAAGCAGAATGTATCTGGGGTTGAGCAAGGAGTTATAGGGATCCTTCTTTTGAGAGCTTACAATCTAATAACAAGGGGCAAGTGCTACAAAAAATAATAATAGTGTGGCGTTAAGTTGATGAAGTAAGAACAATTCAGTTGTTAGGCAAGGACTCAAAAGGTTTCCCTGAAGAGATGTGTTTTAAGAGATCGCTTAGAGATGGACAGAGTCGGAGGTAGCCAGACAAATTGGGGTAGAGAGTTCCAGAAAATGAGATAGTCTTAGGAGATCCTAAATGATGCAAAGATTGATGCCACAATAAGATAAAGCTCCACTCTCTACAGCAGGGGTGTCAAACTCAATTTCATAGTGGGCCGCATCAGCATTCTGATTGCCCTCAAAAGGGCCGGTTTTATCTGTAAGATTAGATGTCCAGCACATCCCCTCCCCTTTACATTAGATGTCAGTCAGAAGTTGAGTCCCCCACTCTCTCTTACATCACAGTGCACCCCCTTTCCTTATGCTGCTGCTGGGAAGAAGCTGGATGCATTGCTTGAAAGCAGAAAGTAAGGGTCTGGAGTAGGACCAGAGGAGGGCTGGAGCTCTCCTGCAGCTGCTGGAGAGGTGTGAGGGCCACATGAGTTGGCCTGGAGGGCCGGATTCGGCCCGCGAGCCTTGTGTTTGACACCTGTGCTCTACAGTATTCCTCCTGTATTCCTCCTGTCCAGGGAACGTCTGGGCTTACAGGAAATGGTGCATCACTGGACTGGTGAGTCTGTGGTGGACAGCGTTGGAAATCTAATGAGAATAGCATATGTTGTACATCATCATCCAAATAATTAATATTTCCATTTTGGGGGCATTTACCTTTTTACTGAAAAATGTGTATTATTCTTTGGGTTCACATAGGGCAGTGACTTAGTTGATGATATTCATGTAGGACAAAGCAGAGGCTTAGTTGGTTATATTCACATAGGACACAGTATTGACTTAAGCCTCGTACACACGATCGGATATCTGATAGAATCGAATCCGATGGATTTTTTTGGATATCCGATAAAGCTGACTTTCATCAGTCTTGCCTACACACCATCAGTCAAAAATCCGACCGTGTCAAAATGCGGTGATGTAAAACACTACGACGTGCTGAAAAAAATTAAGTTCAATACTTCCGAGCATGCGTTGACTTGATTCTGAGCATGCGTGGATTTTTGACCGATGGACTTCCACACAGACGATCGTTTTTTTCTATCGTTTTTTATCCATAGTAAAAATGTAAAACATGTTCTATTTTTTTTCACCGATGGAAAACAAACCGATGGGGCCCACACACGATCGGTTTGTCCGATGAAAACAGTCCATCGGTCTGTTTTCATTGGACAAACCGATTGTGTGTACAGGGCTTCAGTTGGTTATATTCACATAGGGTAGAGCAGTGACTACAGCTGGCCATACATGGTTCAGAATTCAGCCTCTTTAGCAGGGATCAGTTGAGCCATGCGGGGCCATATGAACAGAAGTCTGTCTACTGATTGACTTCTGTATAACCGCCCTATCAATATATTCTTGCTCAATCAGTGCTACAGGCAATAGGCTGCAGCACTGATTTATGTATTCTGATTTTGGGAGAGTCTGCCCGCCGTCAGAACACAATTACACATCAGAGAGGATTTCCACATCTATATCAAATGTGTCTAGTCAGTTTTTTTCATTCAACATGCTGGTTGAACAACAACAAAAAACTGACCCATGTATGGCCAGCCTTAGTTGGTTATAGTATATTCACATTGGGTAGAGCAGTGAACTAGTTGGTTATATTACTGTAACATAGGGCAAAGCATTGGCAAAGTTGGTGGCTTAGTAGTTATCACCATCGAGTAATCTCCTGTTTGAATGCTTTTCTTATCATAAAATGTACTTTAATGGCATGTAGTTTCTAACCAATATTCTGTGATTTTGGTATGAATGTTAGACAGTAAGTTCCAATGACTGTGTTGAAAACACATATGCATTCTATAACCCACTGGAGAACATGAGGATGTACACAATCTGGAAAAATAACAAATAATATAGTATTGTTCTAACTACCAAGCAATATAACCTTTGAACACAGCATCTCCCAGGATGTGTTATTTCACGCTCCTGCTTGTTTGCCATCAATTGTTGACATGTGACCTTCTCTGGGATGGCTGTTATTTTTAGTAACATGTAGACTTATTTTATTAGCATTAGTAAATTATATATGGTTCATCCATTTACCCTGCAAACCACCTTTTGGGTCTATTTTGGTCAGTGGCGGATGGTACACAGACAATGGGACCTGCAGACAGAGGAATTGGATAAGACAGATACTGTACATAGATAGATAATTAGATAGACAGACAGATATTCCGAGAGACAGACAGATAGACAGATATTCCGAGAGACAGACAGACAGATATTCCGAGAGATAGATAGATAGAGCTATAGAGAGAGAGAGAGATAGAGACATAGAGAGATGGAGCTATAGATAGATAGACAGATATTCCGATAGATGGAGAGATAGATAGACACATATTCCAATAGATAGATAGATAGAGAGAGAGAGAGAGAGATAGAGATAGACACATATTCCAATAGATAGATAGAGAGAGAGAGAGATAGATAGACACATATTCCAATAGATAGATAGGGCCAGATTCAGGTACATGGGCGCTTCTTTACTTTGGAGTAACGTTTCTCATTTACGTTACTCCGCCGACACTTTCGGCGCAAGTACTGTTATTCACATAGCAGTTGCGCGTAAACTTGCGCCAGAATAACGATAATGCGCTGGCCTAACCCGACGCAAGTGGAAGTGGGTGTGATCATATGTAAATGATGGGCGGAGCCCAGCGCAGAGGCTTGCGTTCAGCGCATCATCCACGGAGCATGCGCAGTAAGTGAGGCTTCACTCGGCCCCCTTGTGCGCATGTTCACAACTTCCATCGGCACCACTTAACGGGAAACGTCATCGCAATGCGTTCCGTTGGGCGTTTAAATGCGCCCGTAGATGCGCCATTCCGGCACTAAAGTATATCCTGTTCCCCCTCCCCGCAGTGAAGTTACTTTTGTTCTGAGATGGCTGCTCCCGTTCCCCGCAAACACACAGGAGAAAGCTGAACTTTAAAGGCCAGGAGCTGTCAGCCGTCATCTCGGCTATGAAGACCTATGATGTCTTCCTCCATGGCTGTAAAAGTTGACAGACAAGCATGGACAGAGGTGTTGTCCTGCAAGTGGGGGTGCTCAGCTAGCTCTTATCGTCGGTAACTCTGCTGTAGCTGCTCTCCTGCTGACCTGTGGCCGTCTGGAGTAAAGATAAAGCAGCTATTTGTAGAAATAACTTTGCGTCGGACGGACGAGATACGCGCGGCGCACGTAGCCAGCGTATGGTGCTAATCCGTTCGCGAATCGGGAAATATCCCTCATTTGCATATTTGCAGGGGAAATCAATAGGCGCGACTGATGCGCCAAGCGAAATTATGCGCTGACGATACTCTGGCGTCGGAAAGTTAAGCCGATCGGAAATGGCCCGTTTTCTGTCGCATCTAGTTTGGTAAAAACGGCCACATAGAAACAACGGCGCATAATCACAGTTACGCGGCGCATATCGAATTACTCCAGCGCAAGTCTTGCTGAATCTGGCCCATAGTGGGGATTGAAAGTTTGGGCACTCCAGGTAAAAATTTGTATTAATGTGCATAACGAAGCCAAGGAAAGATGGAAAAATCTCCAAAAGGCATCAAATTACAGATTACACATTCTTATAATATGTTAAAAAAAAAGTTAGATATTATTTCCATCATTTACACTTATAAAATTACAGAAAACAAAAAAATGTTGCAAAAGTTTGGGCACCCTGCAGAGTTTATGTCTTGTACTGCCCCCTTTGGCAAGTATAACAGCTTGTAAACGCTTTTTGTAGCCAGCCAAGAGTCTTTCAATTCTTGTTTGAGGTATCCTTGCCCATTCTTCCTTACAAAAGTCTTCCAGTTCTTTGAGATGTCTGGTCTGTCTGTCACGCATTGCTCTTTTAATGTCTATTCATAGATTTTCAATTATGTTGAGGTCAGGAGAATTGTGAAGGCCATGGCAAAACCTTCAGTTTACGCCTCTTGATATAACCCCCCTGTGGATTTTGAGGTGTGTTTAGGATCATTATCCATTTGTAGAAGCCATCCTCTCTTTAACTTCAGTTTTTTCACAGATGGAATCAAGTTACCATCCAAAATTTGCTGAAATTTTATTGAATCCATTTTTCCTTCTACTCAGGGCTGGACTGGGACACAAATTTGGCCCTGGACTTCATCCAGACTGGCCCACTTTGACAGGTCCCTCCCATGGCGGCCGGACAATCCCCTAACCCCCCCCCCAGAGGCGGCTCTAGGCTTTGTGAGGCCTTAGGCAAATCTTAGACATGAGGCCCTACTTACTCGCATAATTGGAAAAAAATGAAAGCGATAGAAATTAACTGATGGTCAGAGACTGTGGGGCTATAATACAAGAGATGGTCAGAGACTGTGGGGCTATAATACAAGAGATGGTCAGAGACTGCAGACATGATACAAGAGATTGTCTTATTATGGTAATGACAAGCAAACTCTCACCTGGCCAACACAGTGACACCACATTGTTGCAGCCGCCACCAAACATTACAGCCACAAGCACAGTTGATCCCGCCACAGACAGGATACAGACAGATGATGCCTCTTTACATGCCTCCATTCTGTACTACAAGCAAGAGAAACCAGACATTTGCTTTGAAAGCTCAACAGTGCATCCTGGGAGGTGTAGCCTCTTTAAAGCGCAGGCACCGGCTTACTAGTGTGGAGAACTACACCTTGGGAAAAGGCTAGGATGGTGTTAGAGCCTTCTATTGGCTGCAACTGATGAGATGTTCTCAGTGTGAGGGGGTGGTACAGCTGGCATGAACCTTCATAGCTTTTCCCCAGTGTGTGCCACCCTCCTCACCTCGCACCCAGGGCAGTCTTTAATATTGATTGGACCCTGGGAAAACATTTTTCTGGGCCCCCCCACCACTAGCAATTTTATAGCAAACATAAAATTGTGGTTCACACTCACTAATTGCTCAAGGCTCACTAATTGGTTGCTAGGTTACTGCACATCATAACCACTCACTGATTGGTTGCTACAAGTTACTGCACAATATTACCACTCAATGGTTGGATGTTAGAGGTTACTACACATTATTACTGCTTACTGATTGGTTGCTATGGGTTACTGCTCATTACCCAGGGGGTGGGGTGGTAGAAAGCTGGCAGAGGTGTAAAGATGGGATGAAGATGATAGGGGGTGGTAGGAAGCTGGAAGAGGGTGGATGGCTGGCTGGCAGGTGGGATGATGATGACGGGGGTGGTTGGAAGAGGGTGGGTGGCTGGCTGGCAGGTGGGGTGGTGATGACGGGGGTGGCAGGAAGAGGGTGGGTGGCTGGCAGGTGGAATGGTGATGACGTGGGTGGCAGAAAGAGGGTGGGTGGCTGGCAGGTGGAATGGTGATGACGGGGGTGGCAGGAAGAGGGTGGGTGACTGGCTGGCAGGTGGGATGGTGATGACGGGGGTGGTTGGAAGAGGGTGGGTGGCTGGCTGGCAGGTGGGATTTTGATGACGGGGGTGGCAGAAAGAGGGTGGGTGGCTGGCTGGCAGGTGGGATGGTGATGACGGGGGTGTCAGGAAGAGGGTGGGTGGCTGGCAGGTGGAATGGTGATGACGGGGGTGGCAGGAAGAGGGTGGGTGGCTGGCAGGTGGAATGGTGATGACGGTGGTGGCAGGAAGAGGATGGGTGGCTGGCTGGCAGGTGGGATGGTGATGACGGGGGTGGCAGGAAGAGGGTGGGTGGCTGGCAGGTGGAATGGTGATGACGGGGGTGGCAGGAAGAGGGTGGGTGACTGGCTGGCAGGTGGGATGGTGATGACGGGGGTGGTTGGAAGAGGGTGGGTGGCTGGCTGGCAGGTGGGATGGTGATGACGGGGGTGGCAGGAAGAGGGTGGGTGGCTGGCTGGCAGGTGGGGTGGTGATGACGGGGGTGGCAGGAAGAGGGTGGGTGGCTGGCTGGCAGGTGGGATGGTGATGACGGGGGGGGCAGGAAGAGGGTGGGTGGCTGGCAGGTGGAATGGTGATGACGGTGGTGGCAGGAAGAGGGTGGGTGGCTGGCTGGCAGGTGGGGTGGTGATGACGGCGGTGGCAGGAAGAGGGTGGGTGGCTGGCTGGCAGGTGGGGTGGTGATGACGGGGTGGTAGGAAGAGGGTGGATGGCTGGCTGGCAGGTGGGGTGGTGATGACGGGGGTGGTTGGAAGAGGGTGGGTGGCTGGCTGGCAGGTGGGATGGTGATGACGGGGGTGGCAGGAAGAGGGTGGGTGGCTGGCTGGCTGGCAGGTGGGATGGTGATGACGGGGGTGGCAGGAAGAGGGTGGGTGGCTGGCTGGCAGGTGGGGTGGTGATGACGGGGGTGGCAGGAAGAGGGTGGGTGGCTGGCTGGCAGGTGGGGTGGTGATGACGGGGGTGGCAGGAAGAGGGTGGGTGGCTGGCTGGCAGGTGGGGTGGTGATGACGGGGGTGGCAGGAAGAGGGTGGGTGGCTGGCTGGCAGGTGGGGTGGTGATGACGGGGATGGCAGGAAGAGGGTGGGTGGCTGGCTGGCAGGTGGGATGGTGATGACGGGGGTGGCTGGCTGGCAGGTGGGATGGTGAGAGGGTGGCAGGAAGAGGGTGTGTCTGGCTGGCAGGTGGGATGGTGATGACGGGGGTGGCAGGAAGCTGGAAGAGGGTGGGTGGCTGGCTGGCAGGTGGGGTGGTGATGACGGGGTGGCAGGAAGAGGGTGGGTGTCTGGCTGGCAGGTGGGATGGTGATGACAGGGGTGGCAGGAAGAGGGTGGGTGACTGACTGGCAGGTGGGATGGTGATGACGGGGGTGGTTGGAAGAGGGTGGGTGGCTGGCTGGCAGGTGGGGTGGTGATGACGGGGGTGGCAGGAAGAGGGTGGGTGGCTGGCTGGCAGGTGGGGTGGTGATGACGGGGGTGGTTGGAAGAGGGTGGGTGGCTGGCTGGCAGGTGGGGTGGTGATGACGGGGGTGGCTGGAAGAGGGTGGGTGGCTGGCTGGCAGGTGGGGTGGAGACGGGGGGTGGCAGGAAGAGGGTGGGTGGCTGGCTGGCAGGTGGGATGGTGATGACGGGCGTGGCAGGAAGAGGGTGGGTGACTGGCTGGCAGGTGGGATGGTGATGATGGGGGTGGCAGGAAGAGGGTGGGTGGCTGGCTGGCAGGTGGGGTGATGATAATGGGGGTGGCAGGAAGAGGGTGGGTGGCTGGCTGGCAGGTGGGATGGTGATGACGGGGGTGGCAGGAAGAGGGTGGGTGGCTGGCTGGCAGGTGGGATGGTGATGACGGGGGTGGCAGGAAGAGGGTGGGTGGCTGGCTGGCAGGTGGGATGGTGATGACAGGGGTGGCAGGAAGAGGGTGGGTGGCTGGCTGGCAGGTGGGATGGTGATGATGGGGGTGGCAGGAAGAGGGTGGGTGACTGGCTGGCAGGTGGGTTGGTGATGACGGGGGTGGCAGGAAGAGGGTGGGTGTCTGGCTGGCAGGTGGGGTGGTGATGAGAGAGGTGGCAGGAAGCTGGAAGAGGGTGGGTGGCTGGCTGGCAGGTGGGGTGGTGATGACGGGGGTGGCAGGAAGAGGGTGGGTGTCTGGCTGGCAGGTGGGGTGGTGATGACGGGGGTGGCAGGAAGAGGGTGGGTGTCTGGCTGGCAGGTGGGATGGTGATGACGGGGGTAGCAGGAAGCTGGAAGAGGGTGGGTGGCTGCCAGGTGGGATGAATGACTTGTGGTCAGTAGGTGGTATCATATACAGATCATGGCTCTGTGTGTGGGGTGTCTGACAGCAGTGCTCTTCGGGGTGCCCTCGGTCTGGGGGGTGACGTCATGTGATGTGTCTGTGTCGGGCAGCACTGTCTGTCTGTCATGACTCGTCATGCTGTACCTCAAGCGCCGCGGCAGACAGGCTCCACGATGATCGACAGGCAGTGGCAGGTTCCTCCATTGCTGATCATCGAGCGGCCTTCCTGGAGAGAGTGGATAAGAGAGTTGCTCAGCCTCCGCGCTCTGCACATTGCAGGAGATCTGCAGAGCTCGGCAAAAGGGGAGGAGCCGAGTACACGGAGGAGCTGCAATGCACTGTCCCTGGTACCTGACGGCAGGAAGTAATAAAGAGGTCAGTCCGCCCCCTGCCTGGGGAAAAAACTTCCGGGCATAAACACGGCCGATCGGGGTACATTCTCACCCCACTCCTACATACACATTAGACAAATTAGGCGGCTGCGAGGCCTCTGGGAGCGCGGGGCCTTAGGCAAGCGCCTAATATGCCTAATTAGAGAGCCGCCTCTGCCCCATGAAGACCATATTTGTACAAGTATCTTATTATAGTGGAATAGTATACCACAGCTCCAGTGTCTGCCAGATCTTTCTGGACGGATCGTGCAGTCAAACGTGGGTTTTGAATATGTTAAAGGTAAATGTACTACAAATATCGGCAGGAGGGGGGGCAGAGACAGCTCACAAATGAAGCTGACAAGCAGGGAGGGGGGGTGGACAGAGGAGGACAGAGCAGAGCTGCAGATGACAAAGGGACGTAAACTGACCACAGTGTCAGGGCTGAGCAGCCATGATAAACAGCGGTCAGTCTGCAGGGGGGAGGGTAGAAACAGGCAGGATCAGACTATTTTTTTTTTTAAAGTTTAGAGAAGGGCAGGTTAGACAGCACAAGCGCTGTGCTGTCTAACCTGCCATAAGAAAACAGGATCCATTTTTTTTTTTTTTTAGGGTTACAAACACTTTAAGCTAAACAAATACAATGGGCCAGATTCACGAACACTTGCGCTGGAGTATTTGGATATGCGCCGCGTAACTGTGCTGATGCGCCGACGTTTCTATGTGCCCGTACCCACCAAACTAGATGCGCCCAATAACGGCTCATTTGCGACCGGCGGAACGTTCCGACGCCAGAGTATCGTCTGCGTTTATTTTCGCTGGGCGCATCAGTCGCGCCCATTGATTTCCCCTGCAAATATGCAAATGAGGGATTTTTCACAATTCACGAACGGATTAGCACCATACGCTGGCTACATGCGCCGCGCGTATCTGGTCCGTCCGGCGCAAAGTTATTTCTACAAAAGGCTGCTTTATCTTTACTCCAGACGGTCACAGGTCAGCAGGAGAGCAGCTACAGCAGCGTTACCGACGATAGGAGCTAGCTGAGCACCCCCACTTGCAAGGACAACACCTCTGTGTGCCAACATGCCAGGGGCACTCGTGGTCCTAGAACTACTGATGGGTCCCCTGGAACCAAGAAGGCGGGCACGTGAGAGGATATACCGCACACGTATGAACCTCTTTGGCATGGGGGATGAGGAGGTGTATCGCCTATTCAGATTCAGCCCAGATGCAATACTTGAACTAACCACAACCCTGCAGGATGACATCACCAGCCCAACACACCGATCACAAGCAGTGCAGCCACTGGTGAAGGTCCTGGCAACACTTCATTTCCTTGCAAGTGGATCATTCCAGCGTACAAGTGGAGTGGTGGCTGGGATGTCACAATCCTCCGTGAGCAGATGTGTGCACCAGGTTGTCCCTGCAATCCTCAGACGCATGTCCAACCAGTTCATCAGACCAACCACTGAGGAGCTACGTCAGAAGGCAATGACAGATTTCTACAACATTGCCAGATTCCCACGCACTGTGGGGGCCATTGATTGCACACATGTGGCCCTACAGCCCCCCAGTGCCACAGAGCACATATACCGCAATCGGAAGCATTGGCACTCCATCAACGTACAGGTGATAGCCGATGCCCAACGCCTCATATGGCACGTCCGTGCCAAACACCCCGGGTCCAGCCATGACAGTTTCATATACCGTCAGAGCCCCATCCCAGCAGAATTTAACCAGAATATGTATGGGGACAGCTGGCTGGTTGGTGAGTGACAAGGGAGTCAGGCATGACTATCCCCTCCCGTGATGCACAACAGAAATCGCACATGCATGACTAACATTCTCCTGTCTTTTACCTTACAGGTGACTCTGCATATGCATTGGGACCCCATCTAATGACTCCTTTCCGGAACCCCCAAACCAGAGGAGAGAGAAAATACAATGAAGCACACATCAAAACCCGTGCAGTGGTTGAGCAAACATTTGGGCTCCTGAAGTCCCGTTTCCGATGCTTGGATAAGTCTGGGGGGGCCCTATTGTATTCCCCTACCTTTGTGTGTCAGATCATCGGTGCATGTTGCATACTACATAACTTTGCTATGAAAAAAGGCCTGCATATTGACATACGTGATGACCTGACCCCCGACCCACACAGTCCCCACCTGCCAGAGGACACCCAGTCTGCTGATGGAAGAGCAGTCAGGAGGGTCCTCGCCGTAGGCATCTTTGGACACTAAACCAAAACATTAATAACACAGACAGTGCACGCGTGTACACCACTGATGTCCCTAGATCACACACACCACATGCACATCGCATTGGATTAGCCCAAGTCCAGCATGTAGGAGTTGGGAGCAGTAACGCCAGCGTCAAGGCCCCAATGATGTCACTGTCCATTCACACACCTTTCACACATCATTCATTCAGCCGTGGGGTTCACTTCACCACCACAGCCGAGGGTGACACCCCTTACTTTCAGGAGTGCCACCCTCTCACATTCACACACCATTCACACTGTCCCCTGCACTCCTGACCGTGTGCAGTACAAAAAGAAATTATAAATATCATATCCTGATCATTAAAAGAAAAAAAATCTCATAACCTGAGAAAAATAAAAATTAAACTCATGACCTGAGTATGTCAAAAACAATAATATAAAACCATAAAAAAAAAAAGGCCTCATCGGGGATGCCGGGGGCTTCTTCTGGGGGCCCCTCTCTGGCTCCGCAGCTGCCTGGATGGAGTGGGTGGGGGTGGGGGGCATCTGGAGGTGGCTGATCCCCAGGTGGGCCACTCCTGGCAGGTGTGGCCTGCGTGCCCTCCAAGGCCCTGGCTATCCGTCCAAGGTATGTGTTCGTCTGGGCCTGCATCCGGAGCTGACGGGTCACCTGGTAATGCTGGGCCCGCCGACTCAGCCTCCCCTGCTCCCGGATGGCAGCACTGTTCCCATGGATGGCAGCAGTGTTGGCCTGGACGGCTGCAGTGAGGTGCCTTATATCCCCCTGCACCTCCCCCAAAGTGGTGACCACTGCAGTGCAGTTGCAGCTGACATCCTGCACTGCGTTGCTGAGGTTGGCAACGGAGCCCAGGCTGTCAGCCACTTTCTCCAAGTGCACCGCTATGGCCCCCATCTGTTCCGTCTGCCTGGCGTGATCCCTCGCCAACTGGTCCTGGACACCATCAGACACCCCCCTGGTCTTCTGGGTCGCCTTCCTGGGGCCAGAAGATGGATGTCCTCGGGTGGAAGGTGTCGCCCTTGAGGGGCTTCCAAGGATGGGGGAAGGGACGACAGACGGGCCAGGAGAAGGGGAGGAGACAGACAAGACTAATGAAAAGTCCTGCTCTGCCACAGCAGGATCCTCCACAACCACCTCGGCAGGTGTGGTGTGGCCACTCTCCTCCTCCACAACCTCTTCACCACCCAGTGGCTCGGGCACATGATGGCGTGGGGGGGATGGGGTGGAATGCAGGCTGACAGATGATGGCCCAGCTCCGTCATCTGTGGATGACACAAAGCAGACACATGTTGGTGGTTCCACACACTTGGCACATGTCCCCCCCCCCCCAAATGCAAAACAACAAATAGGGGATTATAAAACACTTACCTGTCCTTGTGCCTTCCTCCACGGAGTCATAGCCTGCGACCCCCTCCACCTGCTCCCTCTCCAGGCAGCGATCAACCACCTCCTCCTCTGCGGTCAGGGTGACAGGACATGGGGGACCACCACCTGTGCCCCTCTCATACCTCCTGATGGAGGCCACCTTGTCCCTCACCTTGCGCCGCAGGTCGTTTATTTTCTTTTGTATGTCCCCAGCAGTCCGGGTGGAGTAGCCCAGGACATTGACCCTGGCAGCAATCGACTCCAGGATGCCCTGCTTCCTTTCCCGGCTGGTCTTCCGGCTTTTTTTGCCATGGAGAAATTCATTATCCGTCTCCATAGCCGAGATAATCACTGAGACCTCCTGGGCATTAAAGTTGAGGTTCCTCCTCTCTCTGGGGGTAGCGGGAGCAGCCATTACAGTGCAAAAGTATCTTCCCTGGGGTGGGGGGAAACGGAACTACTTTTGCGCCGGAATGGCGTTTCCGCCAGCGCTTTTAAGCGCCCAGCGGAACGCATTGCGCTGACGTTTCCCAGGAAGTGGTGCCGACGGAAGTTGTGAGCATGCGCACAAGGGGGCGAGTGGAGCCGCACTCACTGCGCATGCTCCGTGGATGATGCGCTGAACGTAAGCCTCTGCGCTGGGCTCCGCCCATCATTTACATATGATCACACCCACTTCCACTTGCGTCGGGTTACGCCAGCGCATTATCGTTACTCTGGCGCAAGTTTACGCGCAACTGCTATGTGAATTACAGGACTTGCGCTGAAAGGGTCTTCAGAGTAACGTAAATGAGAAGCGTTACTCCAGAGGAAAGATACTCTCATCTACCTGAATCTGGCCCTATGTATATAGCAACCAAAGAATAATATGAATATGTATATAACAACAACAAAAAGGCTCCATGCACACTGGCTTAAAAACTGCTTCTAAAGGAGTTTTGTATTACATAGTTACATAGTAGGTGAGATTAGACACAAGTCCATCAAGTCCAACCTATGTGTGTGATTATATGTCAGTTTTACACTGTATATCCCTGTATGTTGCAGTCGTTCAGGAGCTAGTGATAGTTATGATGCATACTTGCACATTATGGCCCGGATTCACAAAGCACTTACGCCGACGTATCTCCAGATACGCCACGTAAGTACAAATATGCACCGTCGTATCTGTGCGCCGAACTTAGATACGCCTAAAAACAGACTTCATCCCACCAACGTAACTTGCCTACGCCGGCGTAGAGTGGGCGCATATTTACGCTGGACGCATGTGGCGCTCCCAATAATTTTCTATTCAAATATGCAAATGAGGGATATACACCGATTCACAAATTTACGCGGTTTGCGTAAATTTTACGTTCGGCATAAAGTTAATCCCCATAGATGAGGCGCAACCCATGCAAAGGTATGGACCAGGGAACACAAGCCTACGTATTTTACATTGGACATCTGTGAATATGGGCCGACGTGGGTCTGGCTGGGCGTAGGTTACGTTCACGGCGTACACAGTGATCCGGCGTATCTTAGGTGGTTGTACGCATGCGCACGGGGATACGTCCACGTCCCGACACATGCGCAGTTAATTTTAAGTACTAGTCTGGCGCCCCGCCCATCATTTGCATGGGGTCGCGCTTCATTAACATGGATCACGCCCACTTCCAACCCACTTCCACTTACGCCGGCTTACACCTACGAAATATATACGCTATGCCGGCGCAGAGTTGGGAGCATTTGCTTTGTGAATTCCATGCTTGCCTCTCCGCGCTGCGCCGGCGTAGCGTAAAAGAGATACGCTACGGCGGCATTAATATGCGCCGATGTATGTGAATCCGGGCCTATGCCTTTACTTTGCAGGGAAAACAAAAAAACAACAACTTTTATTTCCTCTTTAAGCCCAGGGTGCATGGAGCCGAACAAAGGCAGATACTAATAAAGACAAATATTTATACTACACCGACCATTGCTATTATAAAAATATGCCACATGTCCAGTTTTTCCTCTATTGCTGTACATTGGCAGTCCATTCGAAATTATTTATGATCACTATATAATTCTTACGTGATTTTGAAGCTTCAAAAAGGCCCAGGCCGAGAGCTACTGTAGTCTTTGGGCAAAGGAGGTGTGTGGACACTACAAAAGTAAGCTGACAACTGTATTGTCACACCCTAAAATTACATTTCCTTAGAGCCCTTAATGCTGGGGCAACCTGTGTGTTGGCGGTAAAGTGCTGCTCGTTTTAGCGTTGCTTTACCGCTCTTTAACCACTTAAGACCCAGACCAAAATGCAGGTAAAGGACCTTGCCCCTTTTTGCGATTCGACACTGCGTCGTTTTAACTGACAATTGACGTGGTCGTGCGACGTGGCTCCCAAACAAAATTGGCGTCCTTTTTTCCCCACAAATAGAGCTTTCTTTTGGTGGTATTTGATCACCTCTGCGGTTTTTATTTTTTGCGCTATAAACAAAAATAGAGCGACAATTTAAAAAAAAAATGCCATATTTTTTACTTTTTGCTATAATAAATATCCCCCAAAAATATATAAAAAAACATTTTTTTTCCTCAGTTTAGGCCGATACGTATTCTTCTACCTATTTTTGGTAAAAAAAATTGCAACAAGCGTTTATCGGTTAGTTTTCACAAAATTTATAGCGTTTACAAAATAAGGGATAGTTTTATTGCATTTTTATTATTTTTTTTTTTTTTACTACTAATAGCGGCAATCAGCGATTTTTTTCGTGACTGCGACATTATGGCGGAAACTTCGGACAATTTTGACACATTTTTGGGACAATTGTCATTTTCACAGCAAAAAATGCATTTAAATTGCATTGTTTACTGTGAAAATGACAGTTGCAGTTTGGGAGTTAACCACAAGGGGGCGCTGTGACTTTGAGTGTTCCCTGTGTGTTTACAACTTTAGGGGGGTGTGGCTGTAGGTGTGACGTCATCGATCGCGTCCCCCTATAACAGGGATGACGCGATCGATGCTGCGGCCACAGTGAAGCACGGGGAAGCCGTGTTTAGACACGGCTCTCCTCGTTCTTCAGCTCCGGGGACCGATCGCCGCACTCCAGCGGCGATCGGGTCCGCGAGTCCCGTAGGACCCGGAGCTTCGGACCGGGTCACGGGAGCGCGCCGCACCCGTGACCCACGGCTGGGTACTAAAACCAATGTATATATACGTTGATGTGCCCAGCTGTGCCATTCTGCCGACGTATATGTGCAGGAGGCGGTCCTTAAGTGGTTAAGCAGCGCTTTTCGACCGCTAGCGGGGCACTTTTAACCCCAGAGAAGGGGTTAAATACGCCCCGCATTGACGTGCTTATGAAGCACTTTTCACTTCGGAAGCATTCATTGCAATGGGCAGGGCCAAAGATGCTGCTTGCAGGACTTTTTCTAATGTCCCGCAAGCGCACCGCCTCTCCTGTAATCCAAGCATGACACTCCACACCAGGGAGAAAACCTTGCATTACTGTGTGGAGTTACAGACAGAAGAACAGGAAGTGAGGATTTCTCAGAAGAAATAAGGACATTTAAAAGTAAAATGGAAGGATGTGGTAAGTGAAGGAGGACTGCACTAAGGTAAAGGAAGCTATTTAGGGGAAAAAAATTGTACCTTTACAACCCCTTTAAATTCTAAACAATACAGGCTTCTGCTATGACTAATACAGTCAATGCTGTAGTAGGTTTATGAGGTTTATTACACAAATTATGACCATTAGAAAAGAAAACATCCACAGAGCATGCTGGATTATGGGAGCTTGTTCATTAAGCTGGAGATTAGTTTCAACACAATACCGGTTTCCAGGACATACCTACTTTCCATCTGTGTACTGTTTTGTAGGTAAAATAAATAAAAAATCTTTCGGAAATTCCAAGTGTTTGAGCTAATCATCTCCATCTCTCCACAACCTCATGTAAATAACTTCTAGAAAATCTGTTACAGGGAGACTCAGAAAAACAAAGAGTTGTTGCTAGTAACAGACTGCATTGTAAAAGTCATTTGTTATTTTTATTTTATTTTAACCCTTTAACCACTTGCCTACTGGGTACTTTCACCCCGTTTCTGCCCAGGCCAATTTTCAGCCTTCAGTGCTATCGCACTTTGGATGATAATTGCGCAGTTATGCAACAGTGTACCCATATGACATTTATATAGATAGATAGATAGATAGATAGAAATCACACAAATAAGGCTTTGTTCTGGTGGCATTTAATCACCACAGTTTTTTTTTATTTCTTGATAAATAGATGAAAAAAGACTGAAAATGTATTATTATTTTTTTTTTTCATTTCTGTTATAACATTTTACAAATAAATATGTACATTTGCGCCAAACTGTACTTCATTTGATCCCTTTTTTTGGAGACAGTTCAATGTATTTAGTAAGAGTTGATTTTTTTTTTTTAGAAAATGAAGAAATTAAGAAAAAAAAATATTTTCACAAGTTTTTTTTTTAGACACTGTCACCAGTACAGTACAGCATCTTTATATAACTGGTGTGGCCATTGTTGTGCGCAGCCTATTGCATTAGGGTGTGCACCCAAAAGCTCAAGCACACATACATGTGTATATATATATTATATATATATATATATATATATATATATATATATATATTATATATATAATATATATATATATATATATATATATATATATATATATATATATAGTCAAAAGTATTGGGACACCTGCCTTTACACACACATGACCTTTAATGACATCCCATTCCCCAGTATTAGTCCGGAGGGTTAAATATTGAGTTGGCCAACCCTTTGCAGCTATAACAGCTTTAACTATTCTGGGAAGGCCGTCCATAAGTTTTAGGAGTGTCTTGGGAATGTTTGACCATTCTTCCAGAAGCGCATTTGTGAGGTCAGGCACCGATGTTGGATAAGAAGGCCTGGCTTGCAGTCTCCACTCTAATTCATCCCAAAGGTGTTCTATCAGGTTGAGGTCAGTCAAGTTCCTTCACCCCAAACTCACTCATCCATGTCTTTATGGACCTTGCTTTGTGCACTGGTCCAAATAATATGGTGTGGGGTTGTTTTCCAGGGGTTGACCCCTTAGTTCCAGTGAAGGGAACTCTTAAGGTGTCAGCATATCAAGACATTTTGGACAATTTCATGCACCTTACTTTGTGGGAACAGTTTGGGGATGGCACCTTCCTTTTTTAACATGACTGCACATCAGTGCACAAAGCAAGGTCCATAAAGACATGGACTCAGCCGGGGGTAGGGGGGGGGATTGGTGCATTATTAACATTATAACCGCGACTAAAACATATACAATTAAGTGTAACAATCTAAAAAATGTAAATTCCAAAGTGATAGAATGATGTGAATCTCCCAACTAAAGTTGTTGCACTTGAAGGTAATTTATTATTGCAATTATTTGTAGAGGGGTTTCCACCATCCCTGCTAATGCAGCACTGGTGGGCACTGATTGGCAGCATTGATGGACACTAATTGGTAGCACTGATGTGCACTGATAGGCAGCACTGGTTGGCACTGATAGGCAGAACTGGTTGGCATTGATAAGCAGCACTGGCACAGATAGGCAGCATTGGTTGGCAAGGATAGGCAGCATTGGTTGGCACGGATAGACAGCATTGGTTGGCACAGATAGACAGCACTGGTTGGCAGTGCACTGATTGGCAGAATTGGTTGGCACTGGTTGGCACTGTACTACTCTGGGGAAGTGATTAGGATTTTTATGTTTTTTTTTATATACAGTGCCTTGCAAAAGTATTCACTCCCTTGGCTTTTACCTATTTTGTTACATTACAGCCTTTAGTTCAATGTGTTTTTATTCTGAATTATATGTGATGGATCAGAACACAATAATCTAAGTCGGTGAAGTAAAATGAGAAAAATATATACATAAAACAATTTTTCAGAAATAAAAATTGATAATTGGCATGTGCGTATTTATTCACACCCTTTGTTATGAAGCCCATAAAAAGTTCTGGTGAAACCAATTATCTTCAGAAGTCACATAATTAGTGAAATGATGTCCACCTGTGTACAATAAGTGTCACATGATCTGTCATTACATAGACACACCTTTTTGAAAGGCCCCAGAGGGAGCAACACCTAAGCAAGAGGCACCACTAACCAAACACTGCCATATAGACCAAGGAACTCTCCAAACAAGTGGGACAATGTTGTTGAGAAGTACAAGTCAAGGTTAGGTTATAAACAAATATCCAAATCTTTGATGATCCCTAGGAGCGCCATCAAATCTATCATAACCAAATGGAAAGAACATGGCACAACAGCAAACCTGCCAAGAGACAACCGCACACCAAAACTCACAGACTGGGCAAGGAGGGCATTAATCAGAGAGGCAGCACAGAGACCTAAGGTAACCCTGGAGGAGCTGCAAAGTTCCACAACAGAGACTGGAGTATCTGTACATAGGACGACAATAAACCGTACGCTCCATAGAGTTGATCTTTAAGGCAGGGTGGCCAGAAGAAAGCCATTACTTTCAGCAAAATGGCAATTTTTGAGTTTGTGAAAAGGCATGTGGGAGACCCCAACATGTATGGAGTAAGGTGCTCTGGTCTAATGAGATCAAATTTAACTTTTTGGCCATCAAAGAAACACTGGGCCAGATTCAGGTACATCTGCACATTATTGGACCGGCGTAGCGCACCGCCTTTAGGTTAGACTGGCGCAATGTAGCGGCGCAATCACCATATTCTCGTCGCTTTTACGCAGAAATTAGCGCCTGCGCAACGTTATTTCTGAGGCGCAAGGCAGAGTAATCCAAATTGGGAAGGACGTGGGCGTGTTACATTGAAATGAGCCGTGACCCCATGCAAATGAAGGGCCGGCCGGCTTGCGCATGCGCGCTTGAAGCAGACCATGTCAGCACCTATGTGCGCATGCTCCCAACTCAGGAACAGCGCAGTCAGTGACACATACAGCAAGGTGCTTTTGTTCTGCTGTTAGTTGCGTTGTGGTTTGTCTTTGTGATATTTGTGGACTGTGTGATCTTGTGTTTGTTAGAAGATATTTGTAAGTGATTTTTGGTGACTGCTTGTGATAGTTATTGGTTGTTAGTTTTTTGTTCGTTTGTTTTCTTGCTTGATTTTTCCTGCTTGTTTTTGTGAGTGATTTTTCCTGCTTGTTTTTGTGAGTGATTTTTGCTGACTGTTTGGGAGTGAATTTTTGTCTGAGTATGACGGAGAGAAAGAGGAAGTTAAATTTCACTTTTGGGGAGAAACGAATTATTGCCCGGGCCATTTCCGAATATGGGTATTACCTCCACGGCCCGGACAGTGCCAACACCACCCCGGCCAGGAGGAGAGAGATTTTGGACAGGATTACTGACCAGGTGAATGCATCGGTGGGGGGGGAGAGACCGGACACGGTCGGGGATTGAAAAGAAAATCAATGACCTCCGGCGTCTGGTCAAAAAGAAGCTGGCCAAAATGCTAGCCCATGCCAGGGGCACAGGAGGGGGCCCACCATGCCCTGTTAGGCTGACAGCGGAGGACCGTGCGGTGGCCCAGACCTTTCATAGGCAAGAAGTGGAGGGCCTGCCCGGCTATGACTCAAGTCATGAAGGCGTGATGCCAGGTAAGGTTTTTTGGCCCTCTCAGGTGTGTAGCATGTGTGGGGGAGGGGGTGAAAGGGAATATGTGGCAAGTGTGTGGATCCTCCAACCTGTGAATGTTTTGTGTCATCCACAGATGTGCAGGAGGGTGCTGGGCCATCTGGGCTGACCGCACCATCCCAGGGACAACAGCCTGATGAGGACCCCCCGACAAGGCCGGAGTCCTCGGAGGAGGTTGAAGAGGAGGAGGTTAAAGAGGAGGAGTTTGAGGAGGAGGAGTTTGAGGAGGAGGAGGAGTCAATGTCAGGCACTGGACTTTTGTTTTTGGAGGACTCTTCCCCTCTGGCTGGCAGCAGCCAGCCCTCCATAAGTGGTAGCCCCTCCCACTCCTCCCCCAACAGGGCACCCCTCCCAAGGGGCTCCCCTTCTCCCCAGCCACAAGCATCAGCTGGAGGCAGGAAGGCGACCCAGAAGACCAGGGGGCTGGCCGATCTCCTGCCCGCCACTCTGAGAAAGGACCAGTTCCTTCAGACCCGCCATCTGGGAGAGGTCAGCCAGACCTTGGGGCGGATGGAGGAGAGCCTGTCCTCCATAAAGGATACGCTTGGGGACCTAGACTGCCACTCCCGGGCTCTTACAAACTGCCTAAATGACCTGCAGACTACAACAGCAGGCGTTGGGCAGGATGTGAGGGCCCTCACCCAGGCTATCCAGGCCAATACGGCATCATTAAGTGCTGGCCTAGACAGAATTGCCGTGGCCTTGGAGGGCAGGCCGCCAGGTGGGCAGAGACCAGGGGCTGCTTCTCCTTCCCCAGTTTACCCCCTCCCCCATGAGTCTCCCCTGAGAAGCCGGGGCCGTGGGCGCCCCAGGCGTGGCTCACGTCAACGGCATTAATTTGTTTTTCCCCTTTTTTTGGCCATTTTTTTTTTGTGCTGGAAATTTTTTGTTTTTGCTGGGCATTTTTTTTTGGGGGGTTGTGAATGCTGTTTGAATGTGGGGGTGACATTCCTGCCGGAAAAGGGGTGTCACCCTCAATTTTGGTGGAGAAGGGTTCCCCAGGACCAGGAAGAAGTGATCCCCGGGTCTGTGTGAATGGTGTATGAATGTACAGTGACATAATTGGAGCCTTGGCGTGGCGTTGCTGCTCACAAGTCCTCCATGGTTGACTGGTGCCAATCCAATTTGATGAGAATGTGGTGTGTGTGTGTGCTAGGGACCACAGTGGTGTGCATGCATGCATTCTCATTGTGCCATGATTAATGTGTGTGTTTACCGTGCAAAGATGCATAATGTGAGCTGGCATGAGATGGGGTCATGAGATGGGGTCCCAGTGCATATGCAGAGTCACCTTGAAGGGAAAAGACAGGAGGATGTTAGTAGTGCATGTGCCCCTTGTGATGTGTGCATCATGGGGGGGGGGCAGTCATGCCTGCCACCCATGTCACTCACCAACCAGCCAGCTGTCCCCATACATGTTCTGTTCGAAATCTGTGGGGATGGGGCTCTGATTGTATATGTAGCTGTCATGGGTGTCATGGGTAGTGTCATGTGTTGGGCTGGTGATGTCCTCCTGCAGGGTTGTGGTTAATTCCATGATGGCATGAGGGGTGAATCTGAAGATGCGAGACACCTCAGAATCACTCATGCCATAGATGTCTATGTGTGTGTGATATATCCTCTCCCGTGAAGAGTGAAGAGTGAGGGGCTTGTATCAGATAAGAATATTGTATTAGATTAGATTACATTTTTAAGTTTATATAAGCCAAAAAAAAGTTTTCCAAAAAAAAAAACCTGTGCCCTCCTCAGTGCCCTCCTCCTTTTTTGCTCATCTAAAGTCAGTAGTATAGCTATGCGCATGGATGCCACTGGCATGTTGGCATACAGTTTGTTGGGCAACACGTGTGACTGCTCAGCTCCTCACTAACAGTGTTGCTTTATCTGACATGTAGACGAATTGTCTAATTTTATACCAGCTTTTATATGATCTAATTTTAGACAGGACATTTAGCTGTTGCGCACAGCGCGTAGCCTGCGCTGCACCAACGTTCTTTTGTGGATCCCCGTAACTCCCTCATTAGCATATTTGAATAGCAAATCAATGGTGTGTCTAGCGCAGTTTTGCGCGGACGGATGCGCCTGTCTAACGAGATTACGCTGGACAAAAAAAGTAGATTTCTTGCGTATCTCGTTTTGGGAATGCCGTGCATTGAAACGCACGCGCACAATTAGACTTACGCCGCGCATCTCCTGTTACGCCGGCGTAATCGCTCTGTGAATCTGGCCCACTATGTCTGGCACAAACCCAACATATCACATCACAAAAAGAACACCATCAGGGAAAGATGGATGGTGCTAAATACAGGGGTATTCTTGAGCTGTACCACTCTGTGTGTGATTTGATGCTAGGACAGAGGTTCACCTTCCAGCAGGACAATGACCCCAAACACACTGCTAAAGCAACACTTGAGTGGTTTAAGAGGAAACATGTAAATGTGTTGAAATGGCCTAGTCAAAGCCCAGACCTCAATACAATAGAAAATCTGTGGTCAGACTTAAAGATTGCTGTTCACATGCGCAAACCATCCAACTTGAAGGAGCTGGCGAAGCTTTGCAAGGAGGAATGGGCAAAAATCTTAGTGGTAAGATGTGGCAAGCTCATAAAGACTTATTCAAAGCGACTTGGAGCTGTGATAGCTGCAAAAGTTGGCTCTACAAAATATTGACTTTAGGGGGGTGAATAGTTATGCAAATTGATTTTCAAAGATGTGGGTATGTTCTGTAAATTAAATTATGCAAATTCTCAAACCATCCATGTTAATTCCAGGTTGTAAGGCAACAAACCATGAAAAATGCCAAAGGGGTGAATACTTTTGCAAGGCACTGTACATTATGCTTGCTTATAACAGTGGATTTCACTGGTATAAGCACTCATTTTTACTGAATGAAACTGATTCAGTGTACGTTGTTATTAGCTGTGATTGTCCACAGCTAAACACATGGTACAGCTGAGCTGTGATTGGCCATGTCTGTGCTATGTGATCACTGTGACCAATCACGGCTAACAACACTTTTGCACACAATGAATGGCATAAAAGGAAGCCATACATTGTTTACAATTGTCGTGTGATCTGCTGTGATTGGCAGTAGCCAGTACCAGTTATTGGGTGTGTCCAGTGTAGCATAATTCTCCCTTAATTTTGTTTCTGGACATGTTACAATTAGTGATGTGCGGAATACGCCATATTCGATTTCGCAATATTTCGCGAATATTTCAAAGAATATTCGCGAATATACGTTAATATCGAATATTCGTGATATTTTATAAAAAAAAAAAAAATTGCGAAATCTCGCCAATGCGAAATTTCGCTATTTTTTTTTTGTGTGTGACTTTTAATATCGAATATTCGTGATATTTTATATAAAAAAAGAAAATTGCGAAATTTCGCTATTTTTTTGGGATAAAATATCACGAATATTCGATATTTACGAATATTCGCTATATTTTATAAAAAAAAAAATTGCGAAATTTCGATAATGCGAAATTTCGATAATGCGAAATTTCGATAATGCGAAATTTCGCTAGTGCGAATGCGAAAATGATTGCGAATTTGATTGCGAAATTAGAAAAAATACGAATATTCGAAATAGCGAATATTCGCCGCGATATTCGAGTTATTCGCGAATACTCGAATATGCAATATTCGTAGCGAATATTCGCAATGCGAATATTCATACAACACTAGTTACAATCTGCATTTTATAGGAACCAAAAATATAGCTGGCCATACATTATACAATTTTCTTATTCAATTTCCTTTAGATTTACCTTAAAAAATGTACTGCAAGAGCCGGCCTGAATGCATACAAATGTAAAGTGTTTAGGTTTAACCTCATATTATATGGTTTTGGTAAATCTAAAAGAAAATTGTATAAAGTATGTCCAGCTTAAGAAGTCATTCAGTCCATCAGTGCAGATGCATTATGGATTCATCCATTATGCTTTCCTGAGCAAAGTGGTTTTACTAAAATCCCTACTCTGTGCTATTTTTTTTTTCTTGATATGGTCTCCAGTCAGTGTAAAACAAAAAAAAGGTCATGGCTACAATACTCATTACACAATACTTAATCTGGAGCTGACCACACAGTATGTCTTCTCCACCATAAGATAGTATTATTATGATATGTTATCATTCTTGTAATCATGTCAGCAACTCTATCTGCATCTAGCGCAGAGGTGTCCAAACTTTTTTCAAAGATGGCCAGATTTGATGAAGTGAACATGCGTAAGAGCCGACCATTTTGCCTGACATTTTTTTGAACCATTAAAATTTGGTCTAAGGCTGCGTACACATTATCAAATCTATCTGCTGAAAACGGTCTGCCAGACCGTTTCAGCAGACAGATTCGATCGTGTGTACGGGCGGACAGACAGATTTGACCAGCCGACAGATTTTAAAGCATGCTTTAAAATCTGTCTGCTGGGAATCCTTCCGTCCGACATGTCTGCTGGTTAGTACGACATATCTGCTCGCACATGCGTCGAATGGATTCGACGCATTCGCGGAAGTGTTTTACTTCCTGGTGTGGTGACGTGGCGGCGTCAACGTCACCACCACGTCACCGCGGGGATTTTGGTTTGATCGTGTGTACAGCGATCAAACCAAAACAGCCAGCAGACATACCTGTTCAAATCAGTCTGACAGACCGATTTGAACAGATGTATTTGGTCGTGTGTACGCGGCCTCAGTGTGTTCGTTCGAGCACTAATACACTGCCCAACAAGAATTATCTGAAATGGAAAAGGACACAAAGGGGGTAGGGAAAGTGCTGCTCACCCCTAAATAATATAGTTTGTGGAAGGGCTCCCCAATGGGGTTTTTAGGCAGCAAATTAGTAAAGGATTCAATGGAATGCACAGATGTAAAAAGTAAAAAAGTTTAGTTAATTGTAAAAATAAGCTCTGGTATAGTGTACACTAAAACACGTTTACAGAAGGAGTATGCACCAAAATACATGACATCAGTTAACATGAATGGTTAACATGTAAGTCACGTAGCAGTCTGGGAGGTGGCCCGGGGACAGTAACCTGAGTGGTTACTGGAGACGAGAACGGATCTCTACACCAAGGTATTGCCGCCATTTTTGAGGCCCCTTGTTGTTAATATGTGAGGCGCTCCCATGATGGAGGCCTGAGGAGGGTGCCTCACTCGCCACCGATTATCTATCAACCACAGCAGAATATATTGATCCTTCTCAGCCGCATTTAAGACAGCAGCAAACAGTACACAATATGGATATTCAATTCATACGGTTTCTCCCTATTTTTTCTATTGGGGTCTAGCAAGGCAAATGTCCACTGCAAAATACATATCCTGGCTTAAGGTCATTTGATTCCAAAAGCTCCATAAGCCCTGCTCCTGATATTATAACGACGCCTGTGGGTGTTGGTAAATATTGTTGTTCCAGCTTATGAAGGGAAAACAACACAAACAGGTCAGAACTAACAACAAAGACTTTTCCACTGTGAAAAATCTCCACAAAATGTCTGCCATACCTCAGACACACATGCTGAGCATTACAGAGGCATCCATGTCTGACAGACAAATTTCACCTCAAATGCCTGTCACCTCTATAACTCATCCTCTGGGATCTAATCCAACTCCTGCTCTATATTCCTCTGTACTGAAAGAAAGAACAGTCACTGAGTTGACTGGTCATGTAATTTCTACTGCAATCTCCTCACAACCTCCTCCTGGGCATGAGCAGGTGAATGTTGAACGGGCTCTTGATGTTTCTTTCAATGTAACTGATCTGTTTAACAGAATAGCTGAAATGTTAGACAAGGGTCTGACACAGACTGCTGAGAGGATCACTAGAGATATCAGAGCAGACTTCCAAAGTATTGGTAACAGGATAGAATCTATTGAACATAAATTGGACGCTAATGTTTCAAGGATTGATCAGAATACTGACCATCTACAATTCATGCAAGAACAACTAGAAGCTGCTCAAGATAGGATAGATGATTTGGAAAACAGATCTCGGAGAGATAATTTCAGGGTAAGGGGGATACCTGAATCCATAGTTAATGTTCACTCTGCTATACAAGACATCATTAGAGATCTGATTCCATCCATTCCTGCACATAAGTTGGAATTAGACAGAGCGCACAGATCCTTAGGCCCGTTACGCAAGGACGGTTTTACCTAGAGACGTGGTAGTTAAACCACATTATTATTCCACCAAAGAGGAAATAATGCAAAAGTCCCGTCAACAAGAACATTTGCAGTACCAAGGAGCAAAGATCCAAATATTTTCTGACATTTCCCCCCACACTATTCAGAAGAGGAGAGCAATGAAACCATTATTGTCGGCCCTAATGAAGAAGGAAGTCAAGTATAATTGGGCCTTTCCCTTTGCTCTAAAATTCACCTATAATGGTAGACATTATGCTGTACGCAACTTTCAGGAGGGGGAAAGATTACTATTAGACCTAAGAATAATCGCAACCGCACCAGACATGGATACTACACCTCCACAGCCTCTCTCAGCTAAAAGACAGACACCTACTAGCCCTACTTCGGGCGAATGGAATAGAGTAAAACACAGGAAAGTTGGGAAAAACTCAGCAACCTGACTTGGATCACTAATTCCAGTTGAACTTTCCCGGAGGAGACACCAATTGGGGATTTGAGGGGGGGGGGGAGAGGGGAAGACTCCCCCCCCCTTTTTTTTTTTCTCCACCAATGAGAGTATATGTGTATATATAAGAATATATATAGGGATATGCATATAATATGTGAAATTACAAAGAAATGTTTTTATTTATTTTTCCCCAATGAGATTATATGCGTTTATATGAGAATATATATAGGGGTATGCATATAATATTTGAAATTACAAGGAGGGAGGGGCCCCCCCCTTTTTTTTTGTTGTTTTTTCTTCCCCCAATGAGATTAATATTTGAAACTACAGAGGGGGGGGGAAGGAGGGGGGAGGAGAACATTTCTCATTTTTTTTTCTCTCTTCTCTCCCTCCCTTGTGAGCTTATATGTATATATAGAATAATATATATGGGTGTATGCATATTATGTGGGTTCCCCCCCCCCTTTTTTCTCTTCCCTCTTCATCGCTCCTCCTCTGGGAAACCTCGTTACGGCACATGTCTTAATGCATAAACTGTACGAGATCAATTTCTTCCTAAAAACAAGTTGTATAGGATAACGTATAGACTGTTGGTAATGGGTGGTGGTGAGGCATTGAGCCTCTACTCACTTTCCAGACAGACTTTTTGTCGTCCTGGGAAGCGGGTGTTTGGTCCCTCAACACTGGACCACTTTGGAATTTCTTCTTTAAATGGGGGAAGGGAGATTAGTCCCTCCCCCCATTTCGGGTCATGGTTTGACCTTATGTTATGCCACATTTTGCTTTATTGTTTACTGTTTTATTCTTTCCTTTTGATTTCTCCCTCTTTCTCCCTGTCTTTCCACTCTGTATTCTCCTCTCTGTCGGCCTACCTGTCAGGATATGGGTTTTCTAGGTTACAGACTCATTACATGGTATACATTCTGGAGGATGTAAGGTTTAGGTTCCATGGCTGGACCAAATAGCTCTTCCACACCCCTTCGTGTTGTAACACACAACACTCAGGGGCTGAACTCTCCTATTAAGAGACGAAAGGCTTTTCAAGCCTATAAGTCTATGCATGTGGATGTTGTTTTACTACAAGAGACACACTTCCCAAGGCGGTACACCCCCTCTTTTTTACATGCTCACTTTCCAGTGTTCTATTTATCTAAGGCGGAAAATAAGACCAAAGGGGTGGCTATTTTATTTTCTAAATTTTGTAAATTCACTTTGATTAAGGAATACAGGGACTCGGAAGGAAGATTTGTTTTGGCTAAAGGAACCCTAGATGAAAAAATGTACACTTTTGTCTCATACTATGCACCAAATAGGGGACAACAGAATTTTTTTTCACAGATGCTAGATACTCTCCGACCTTTTATGGAGGGTATCATAGTTATGGGGGGGGACTCCAACTTGGCCTTTGATTCGGGTTTGGATAAATCTAAACCAAATAAGACTAAAATAATTAGGCCGACTAAAGCTAGTACTCAAGTGGCACGTATGCTACACCAATCTAGGTTGATTGATATTTGGAGAGAATTGAACCCAAACGCTAAAGACTATACACATTTCTCTAATCCCCACCTATCTTATTCACGAATAGACCACATATTGATTTCGAATCATCATGTCCCGGCAGCTGTTGAGTCAACTATTGCAGATGTTCCATGGTCGGACCACTCTATGGTTCTGGTATCTCTAAGATGGGAGAATACAGCCCATAGAGTGTCTCATTGGACTCTTAATCAATCTATTTTAAAAAATCCAGCCCTTGTGACGGAAATTGAACAAACTATAAAGGAATATTTTGAATTTAATGATACACAAGAAGTTTCCCCGGAAACTCTATGGGCGGCCCACAAGGTAACAGTTAGAGGCAAAATAATACAAATTGCGTCCAGACTTAAAAAACAAAAGAGGGTGGAGGTGAGAGAGCTAGAAGAGAAATATCTAGACTTGCGCAGAAAACATAAGTCAGATCCTTCTGGATTTCCCACCTCTTCACTTGATGCCGCTAGATCGGCCCTGAACTTAGCACTAACAGCACGGGCAGGAGAAGATATGAAATGGACAGGTGCCAGATTTTACCAATTGAAGGATAAAATAGGGCCGATGTTGGCAAATAAATTGTCACCTAGATTTAAATCAAAGACGCTCCCCAAGATTAGACAAGCAGATGGATCCCTTACTTTAAATCCTCAGCGGATGATGGAAACCTTCCATGATTTCTATTCTAGACTTTACGCTTTTGACGATAAATCTACTTCTGATAAAATAGAGAAATTATTGGATAAAATAAGTCTTCCTACTTTGAAAAAGGAACATATGGAGATATTGGAGGCTCCCATATCAACTGAGGAAGTTATATCAGTAATTCAAAATCTAAAGACGGATAAGGCACCGGGACCCGATGGTTTTTCCTCCCCATATTATAAAACATTCTCAGTTATCCTTACGCCCTACTTAACTCGCTTTTATAATTCCTTGACAGATGGTATTTCTATTAATAAACAACTTAATATGGCTTGTATCTCAGTGATCCCGAAACCTGATAAAGACCTTAGTCTAGTTGAAAATTACAGGCCAATATCTCTTATTAATAACGACCTCAAAATATTAACCAAAATTATGGCCAATAGAATGTCCCCTTTCATGAACCAATATATTAATGGGGATCAGGTAGGATTCATTTCAGGGAGGCAGGGACCTGACCAGATAAGAAGGGCAGTTGATCTGATTTCCATTCTACAATCTGGGTGGATTGGGGATCGTGGACAAGAAGGGATGCTCCTTTCCCTAGATCTCCAGAAAGCCTTCGACTCAGTGTACTGGCCATATATGTTTAGGGTACTGAAGCGATGGGGTTTCGGCTCTAAATTCATGGGAATCTTATCTGCGCTCTATTCATGTCCGGAAGCTAAACTCCGTGTACAGGGCCTATTCTCAGAACCTATTAAGATCAGGAGGGGCACACGACAAGGATGCCCCTTGTCTCCTATGCTATTCGCAGTCATGATCGAATCTTTGGCTATAGCTATTCGTGATGACCCGGATATCAAGGGAATTAAATGCTCTCAAAAGGAACATAAATGTGCATTATTTGCAGATGATCTATTACTTTTCATAACCTCACCTCCATCCTCTCTTCCTGAAATTATTTACCTATTGACTGACTTCGCTAGAGTGTCGGGCCTCAAAGTAAATTGGGCTAAATCCAGAGCGCTTAATGTGTCACTCCCTGAACCCACAGTTTTAATGTTAAAAAACAAATATGAATTCAAATGGGAAATTTCATCTATCAAATATTTAGGAATCAACCTGACTTCGAAGTTTGAGAATCTCTATTCTGCCAACTATCCTCCTACGTTTAAAAAACTCGAGAAAGATTTAAATGAATGGGGTTCCCAGAAAATAGGATGGATTGGTAGGATTAATTCGGTTAAGATGACTCTGCTCCCCAGACTTTTATATCTCTTCCGCTCATTGCCCACCCCAATAATTAAAAGTCACCTAAAATCATTTCAGGGCAAAATCACCAGATTCGTTTGGAACAAGAAGGGTCCGCGTGTTCCTTCTCGAAGCCTCTTCAATCTAACTGAACAGGGGGGTTTAGGAGTCCCGAATTTGTGGTGGTACTACCAGTCTGCTAGGTTGGCCCAACTATCTGAAGTATATCTTAAAAAGGACCGTCCTGATTGGATTAATATAGAAGAACAAGCATCTTCTGCGTTTACTATAGAAAATTTGATGTGGTGTACCCCCAAACACAGACCCGCTATTATGTCCCCAACCCTTTCTCAAGCTTTAGTAATTTGGGATTCACTTAGGAAAAATCCTTCTCTGGTCTCGAAAGGTCAACCCTTAGCGGAGGTTTTCCTGGATCCGATCTTTGCATCTAGAGTCGACGTCGACTCCTTCAAATGGTGGCATGACAAGGGGGTGTACCGCATTGGACAGCTCTTCTCAAGATTGGGCCCTTTACCCGAACAATTTTTTGTTGATAATTTTGATCTCCCATCCTCCGAGAGATTGAGATTCTCTCTATTACATGATTACGCCCAAAATCTTTGGTCTGATAATCTAATTTCTGGCTCCCTATCTCCATTTGAACATAGATGCGACCAAGCCTCGGCGAGACGGGGTAATATCTCAGTTATTTATAAATCTCTCGCGACAAATGATACAAAATTACCCCACATGCTCACTTGGGAAAGAGAACTTGGAGATGAATGGGACTTAGAGGATTGGTATGGAAATTTTGCTAGATCTATCAAGGGTTTGCTAAGTGTATCTCTGGCGGAAGCCAATGCGAAAATCTTTACTAGATGGTACATGGTCCCTCTTAAACTGGCCTCGATGTATCCTTCATACTCACCCTTATGCTTTAGAGGTTGCCAGGGAATAGGGTCCATGTTTCACACTTGGTGGGAATGTCCAAAGATTCGGGGTTATTGGAATAAGGTGTTTCACATTGTCAGACGAGTAACAGGGTGTAATGTGCATCAGTCTCCAGCAATCGCTCTATTGAATGGTCTAATCCCACAAATCTCGAAGGTTACCAGAAAACTGATTCTATTTATCCTGACAGGCGCCAGAATTACTATTGCAGCCGCATGGAAGAAACAGTCGGTCTCTATTCTACACATGAAGAGAAAAGTCACATGGATCATGGAGCAGGAAAAGAGAATTAGTTTAATGTTAGATAAAACTATTTTGTTTACTGAAACTTGGGAACCGTGGCTTAAGTACATGGGAATCCCCTATACTCCGGGGATACAGTAGTGGCTGTTGCTCCGGACTGATGCATAATCTTGGCAGGTGGGCTTACTCTTTCCTCTGAACTCTTTACTCTTCTCATCTCTATCTCCCCCCCCTTCTCTTCCTCCCCTTTTCCCCTTTTTTTTCTCTCCTTTTCTTTTCTTTTTTTCTCTTAATTTTAGATTAGAGAAAACTAAACATAGTACATTACTTCTCATAATGTGATATTCTCACTTTGGGGATAATGGGTTCGGAAATACTCATTATATATCGGGTTTTTCTATTATAGTTAACCCTGGGTAGGATGTTGTCTTGGTTCTTTAGACAAATGTTAGATCAAGTTGCTTTTGGGGAGGTTGGGTGGAGGGGACAGGTCCACCTCTAGGATACAGAGTGATCCCAAGAGGGGTGTCGGAGAGGCAGAGATTGTCCTGGATACCCACCTCCCTGGGGTCTATGAAAGATTGGTCTACTACATCCCTCATTGTTTTAATATTCTGGATCAGACCATAGGATATACGAGATCTCGGGGGATTAGGGAGGTGATTTGGGACAAACTATATTACCTATAGGGTTCTGATTTATCTTAATAGTTCTCATTTCTCTTTGCAGTTCAATAAGTACTACCCTCTGGGGTTAAAAATGTTGGAAACGATAAACACTGAATGTACCTGTTTATTCTCAAATGTATGTTCAGCTGTAATATTTACTGTGTTATTTGGCGCATAGCTGTATATTTTATATTTTTTTGTTTTGAAAATAAACTTAAACTTGAATGATAAAAAAAAACATGTAAGTCACGTAAATCCTGACGCGTTTCAACCCATATTGGGGTCTTCTTCAGAGGAGGTTGAGGTGCTACTGTAACAGAAAATGAATTTCTAAAAGTAAAACAATCTTGACAATTACCACTGAGTATTGTGGAAAATTATAGTATTAGTATATATAGTTACCCACTCACAGCGTGTAAACTTAATTGTGTCTAGACCAGAGTTGACTTAAATCCACAGAAGGCCCTCTGGATGCACATTTTCACAAGGAGGGCATACCCCCAAACAGGTACCACCAAGGCGCCAACCCAGACGGCCTGCAGGGGCCCACAAGCACAATTGGAAGGGTCCAGTGGGGTCCGGGCCGGGCGGGGGAGGGAGACCCAGCAGAGCAACAGCCACAGAAAGCACCTATTAAAGCAGGGATCCTCAAACTATGGCCCTCCAGCTGTTGCGGAACTACAAGTCCCATGAGGCATTGTAAAACTCTGACATTCACAGACATGACTAGGGCATGATGGGAATTGTAGTTCCTGAACAGCTGGAGGGCCGTAGTTTGAGGACCCATGTATTAAAGAGTGTAAATATGTATTGATAAATTGTCAAATCAAGTGTTAAATATTGTCGTTTGAGTCATTTGGGGCACTGAGCATGCACTGAATCCCTGATCTGTCACTGATAGAAAGGGGGATATCAAGCGGGCAAAGGGTTAACATATATAAGAATGAGTAATACTGGACAATAGTTTGTATGCATAGGTAGGAAAGAATCTAAAATTGGTTGGTAGAATCATTGAGGTGGAAAAAAAAAGGGTTGTGATGTGTTGATGTGTGTGAAAGCAGGTGAAAGTGTGAGAGATACCAAAGTGATGGTAATAAAAATGAAAAAAGAAGGAAAGAGAGGAGTGAGTGAGAAAAGTGCAGGAAAGTGTGCAGAGAGAAAAGAAAACCAGATGAAAATAATAAAAAATAATATGTGTGAGAATGTGTGAACATATGAGATATAAATACCTATATAAATGTATAAAAATTTGAAACATATATATGGTTGTTAGTACCTTGTTGGATATTATAATGCAGGTATAGAAAAACCTCCAGGCTAAATGTGACTACCCATATCTAAGCCCTGGTTCACACTGGGCTGCGGGAGTGAAATCGCGCGATTTCAGCTGAACTCGCGCGATTTCACTCCCTCTGGCAGTTACGATTTCTGCGCGATTTAGGAGACATTTGTGCAGGGTTCTGCACAGATGTCAATGTAAATCGCGTCCTGAAATCGCAAAAAGTAGTACAGGAACTACTTTTTGAAATCGGTGCAACGCCGCAGATGCGGAGTCGCACCGATTAGGACGGTGTCATTGCCGGCAATTGCCGCCGATTTGAGATGCGATTTCACATGTGAAATCGCATCTCAAATCGAACTAAATCGTACCCAGTGTGAACCTGGGCTAAAGGGGAGAAAATGTATATAAACAAGGAAAGTAATATTATAAATAAGTGAGAAGTGTCGGTCAGAAGGTCTAAAGATATCTTACCCTGTGTATGATCGCTCCACTCCTGCACAGGTGAAAAGGGATCACAGACTGACATGATGAGTTCACACTGTCTGTTATATATGTGTGCATATCCAAGTGCCCCAAATGAAAGTGATTGCTGATGGCTGTTGTAACCGCCCCGACGCACTCCCCCCTGACGCCTAAGGCATCCTGGACGACCGAATGGAACCAGGTGGGCCTCTCGGCTTCAATAGAGGGGATACCCCAGCCACTGCCGTAATGGTCGTCGCTCAGGTGGCGTCACGCGCATATGCACGCGCGCGGGACGCACCCGGTGCTGGAGATTGCTATTGACGGCGACAGTGAGGTGGAAAGTCTCCATGGTGGCTGACCCGCCCTCCATCCAGTGGAAAAACATGGGAGCACAGGGCCCTGTGTCTCCCCCTCCTCACTCTGAGGCCATTAGGAACACTGAGGCGGACACGGATGGGGATGAGCACCCCCCAGCGAAAACGCACCAGGATCCCAAAGGGATAATATACAATGGTTATTTCATAGAAATACAGTAATATGCATACATGGTTATTTTTATAGAAATAATGGTAAATAATTAAATGGCAATCGTAAATGAGATAAGAAATGGACACCATTTAAATATATGGGAACCATATTTAACATATGGTTTCAGAAATAGTCTGAGAGCGGGTAGTGCAGCTGGGGTAGATAAGCAACAAGCTCAAGAATCAGGTTAAAGGGACACTTGAGTACAGGGATGGGGGGATTTTCTCGTGGCAAAAAGCTCAGATACCAAATAGAATATATTTAAATGGTGTCCATTTTTTATCTCATTTACGATTGCCATTTAATTATTTACCATTATTTCTATAAAAATAACCATGTATGCATATTACTGTATTTCTATGAAATAACCATTGTATATCATCCCTTTTGGAACCTGGTGCGTTTTCGCTGGGGGGGGGGGGGGGGGCTCATCCCCATCCGTGTCCGCCTCGGTGTTCCTAATGGCCTCTCAGTGAGGAGTGGGAGACACAGGGCCCTGTGCTCCCATGTTTCTCCACTGGATGGCGGGCGGGTCCCGCAACCATGGAGACTTTCCTCCTCACTGTCGGCATCAATGGCAATCTCCAGCGCCGGGTGCATCCCGTGCATGTGCGCGTGACGCCACCTGCGTGACGACCATTGTGGCAGTGGCCGGGGTATCCCCTCTATTGACGCCGAGAGGCCCACAGCAGGGAGGGCCATGTCATTGGCCCTGGTTCCAATTGGTCATCCAGGATGCCTTAGGTGTCAGGGGGGAGTGCATCGGGGCGGTTACAACAGTCATCAGCAATCACTTTCATTTGGGGCACCTGGATATGCACACATATATAACAGACAGTGTGAACTCATCATGTCAGTCTGTGATCCCTTTTCACCTGTGCAGGAGTGGAGCTATCGTACACAGGGTAAGATATCTTTAGACCTTCTGACTGACACTTCTCACGTATTTATAATATTACTTTCCTTGTTTATATACATTTTTTCCCCTTTAGATATGGGTAGTCACATTTAGCCTGGAGGTTTTTCTATACCTGCATTATAATATCCAACAAGGTACTAACAACCTATATGTTTCACATTTTTATACATTTATATTAGGGTTGTCCCGATACCACTTTTTTAGGACCGAGTACAAGTACCGATACTTTTTTTCATGTACTTGCCGATACCGAATACCGATACTTTTTTTAAATGTCATGTGACAGTTTTCAAACCCAATACAGACTAATGCCGTGTACACACGATCATTTTTTGTGATGAAAAAAACGATGTTTTCTGTGAAGTAAAAAACGACGTTTTTGAAACGTCACTTTTCAAAGACGATTTTGCATACACACCATCGTTTTTTTCACAAAAAGCGAGGTTACGTTCACCACTCTTTTCCATTGAAGCTCGCTTCATAACTAGCTTCTGGGCATGCGCGGGTTGAAAAACGTTGTTTTAAACGACGTTTTTGCTACACACGGTGACTTTTTGTGAAACAAAAAACGACGTTTTGAAAAACGACACAAAAAATTCAAGCATGTTGGAATTTTTTTTTTGTCGTTTTTTTGAAGACAAAAAACAACGTTTTGCCCACACACGATCAATTTAAATGACGTTTTAAAAAACGACGGTTTTTTTCATCGCAAAAAACGACCGTGTGTACGCGGCATAAGGATATTTTCTTTAGAATTATGAAGAACTCTAACTCAAGACATTACAAAAGAATAAAAATGAGTAAAAATGAATAAAAATGTTTTATTTTCTTGTCACGCAGTAGTAAAAAACTCAAAGAATTTTCACAGAACATGTTGATAAATACAAAAAAAGTATTTTATTTAGGTATCGGGAGCATTTGCGCGAGTGCAAGTACTCCCGCAAATACTTGGTATCGGTCCCGATACCGATACTAGTATCGGTATCTGGACAACCCTAATTTATATAGGTATTTATATCTCATATTTTCACACATTCTCACACTACACTCGATATATATTATTTTTTATTCTTTTCATCTGGTTTTCTTTTCTCTCTGCACACTTTCCTGCACTTTTCTCACTCACTCCTCTCTTTCCTTCTTTTTTCATTTTTATTACCATCACTTTCACCTGCTTTCACACACATCAACACATCACAACCCTTTTTTTTTCCACCTCAATGATTCTACCAACCAATTGTAATTTTAGATTCTTTCCTACCTATGCATACAAACTATTGTCCAGTATTACTCATTCTTATATATGTTAACCCTTTGCCCGCTTGATATCCCCCTGTCTATCAGTGACAGATCAGGGATTCATAGGTGCTTTCTGTGGCTGTTGCTCTGCTGGGTCTCCCTCCCCCTCCCGGCCCGGACCCCACTGGACCCTTCCAATTGTGCTTGTGGGCCCCTGCAGGCCTTCTGGGTTGGCGCCTTGGCGGTACCTGTTTGGGGGTATGCCCTCCTTGTGAAAATGTCCATCCAGGGGTCCTTCTGTGGATTTAGGTCAACTTTGGTCTAGACACAATTAAGTTTACACGCTGTGAGTGGGTAACTATATATACTAATACTATAATTTTCCACAATACTTAGTGGTAATTGTCAAGATTGTTTTACTTTTATATATTCATTTTCTGTTACAGTAGCACCTCAACCTCCTCCGAAGAAGACCCCAATATGGGTTGAAACGCGTTAGGATTTACGTGACTTACATGTTAACCATTCATGTTAACTGATGTCATATATTTTGGTGCATACTCCTTGTGTAAACGTTTTTTAGTGTATACTATACCAGAGCTTATTTTTACAATTAATTAAACTTTTTTACTTTTTACATCTGTGCATTCCATTGAATCCTTTACTAATTTGCTGCCTAAAAACCCCATTGGGGAGCCCTAACAAGAATTATCTTGCCTTTGTGGTTGTGTGTGGTGAAGAGATGAGCGTGGGTGTGTTATTTGGATATACCATATTTATCGGCGTATAACACACACCTTCACTTTAGGAGGGAAGTTTCAGGGGAAAAAAATGTAAATAAAAAACTGTGAAGCAAAATAAGGGTCATTGCCCATCAATGCAGCCTAATCAGTGCCCATCTGCAGCTTTGCCATTGCCATGAATGCAGCCTCTCCGTTGCCATGAATGCAGCCTGATCGATGTCTATCTGCAGCCTTGGAGGTAAGGGGGGGGGGGCAGGATGAGCACCATCAGATTACATACAGGAGAATCTCCTGTTTACACAGCAGCCTCTTTAATACAATTTCTCCCGCCTACTATGATAGACAGAGGAGGCATCCAATGGCAGCCCAGGAGACAGGACTTCCTATAGCAGAGGTCGCTGAGTAAACCAGAGATTGTCCTGTATGTAATTTGACAGCACTCGTTCCCCCTGTCCCCTCCGAGGCAGCGCCGATAAATACAGTACATATCCACATTACTAGGGGGGCCACATTAAACTGGAACGGGGGCCGCAATTGGGCCTCCGGCCGGACTTTGGACATGCCTTATCTAGAGGACTGCCCATTACTGGGAGAATACTAAACAGGAAAATGAGCCAGTGTGTCACATGACCCCACCCAAGGTGCACATACTCAGTGTAAGCAAAGAGAAATACAGGGAACATATGACTCATATATCTTCCTTCCACATGACAGCGCTAGTGCTTAATAATTGGCTAACCCTGGGAACCCAGCCTTGTCACAAGAGAAGGGAAAAGATTACTTTGCGTTGTGTAGGCTCTAATTCACAACAGGACTTCCACTCTGTAATCAAAGAATCGTGAGAGCAAGATAAGTATGTGCAGCTGGTGAGCGCTGTTGCTTTGCCATACATGCTTGTACTCACCTTTCTTTGCTCATTTTTCATTCTGTTTGCTGGAAGTAATGCAAATACCAAGTATGGAGCAGAACGTGGCTCATTCCATGTGACAGAATTAAGCTACTCACAAAGTGTCAGCAATGTCACATGGGGAGGGTTCTGTCCTGTGCCACGACATAAGCGACTCATTGCTTACGTAGGGCGACTTCTCCTGCTATAGCGACCAACAGAGCTGCAGAAGAGCATAGGAAATGTAGGTTTGTGATGCCCTGCATGGCAAATCAGATGTTAATGTATCCAAGGCCAACTTTTTGTAATAGTTTTGTGGAATCCAATGTTTTGGGTTGTCACCAGAACAGGAATAGAGGGTAAATCCTCCAGTGGGTTTGGATTTACATTGGAGAGGGTTTCTTCTGTTGTGCCTCAGAGACTCAGAGACAGAAAGTGAAGAAACCTCTTTGCAATGACCACCATTTTTTCTCTAGGGTATTGAAGATTTTATATATATATATGTTTGGGGGTTCTAAGTAATTTTCTAGCATAAAAACCTGTTAACTTGTAAACACCAAATGTCAGAAAGAGGCTTGTTCCCTAAAGCAGAGTTCCTCTTAAAAATGGAACTTCCACTTTTCGGAACCCCCCCTCTGGTGTCACTGAGGGCGTCTTGCAGGCGCTATAGCGTTAAAAATAGCGCCTGCAATCTGCCCTTAAACTGCTGCTCTATTCACTCCAGTGTGAAAGCCAGAGGACTTTCACACTGGAGCGGTGCACTGGCAGGGCAGGGCCGCCATCAGGGGGGTACAGGCATTACACCTGTAAGAGGCCTGGGGGTCCCCAGGGGCCCGGATGGGAACCACCCAAAAAAAAAAAAGGTCCCCAGGGGCCCGGAGACCACCAAGGGCCCCAAATGGCAAGCCCTTTTTTCATAAAAAAAAATATATTTTTTATAAAAAAATATATTTTTTTTTATAAAAAAATATACCGTATTTATCGGCGTATATCGCGCACTTTTTTGCCCTGAAAATCATACCCGCTTTCCCGCGCCGAATTTTGAATACTGCGCCGACATATACCGAGCGCAGTACACTCGGGTATATTCGGCCAGTCTCGGCTTCTTCCGCGGTCACGTCCTGGACGTACAGGACGTGAGCGCGAAAGTTGCCGAGCCTGCCCGAGTGTACTGCGCTCAGTATATGCTGGCGCAGTATTCAAAACTCGGCGCGGGAAACGAGCTCGGAGGACGCGAGGACGCCGGACCCGCCGCAGAGGACACCGGACCCGCCGCAGAGGACACCGGACCCGCCGCAGAGGACACCGGACCCGCCGCAGAGGACACCGGACCCGCCGCAGAGGACACCGGACCCGCCGCAGAGGACACCGGACCCGCCGCAGAGGACACCGGACCCTCCGCAGAGGACACCGGACCCGCCGCAGAAGGACACCCGAAGCCGCAGAAGGACGCCAAACCCGACGAGGCTGCCGATGGATGCCGCGCAAGACACCAAAACTGTAAGTACAAAATAACTTTTTTTCCACAGGATTGGGGGGCACTTTGGGGGTGCGCGTTATACCGCGATAAATACGGTATTTTTTTTATAAAAAAATATTTTTTTTATAAAAAAAATATATTTTTTTAATATATTTTTTTTTTATTTTTTATTAAAGGGACAATTTTTTTTTTTTTTTTTTTTTTTTTTTTTTTAGAGGTCCGGAGGTCCAAAGGGGCCCGGAGGCCCCCAAGGCACTGGATGGCAACCCCCCTTTTTTTTATTTATTTTCTATAAAAAAAATATATATATTTTTTAATTAATTTTTATTTTATTTTTTTTATTAAAGGGCCATTTTTTAGGGGTCTAGGGGCCCGTAGGCCACCAGGGCCCCAGATGGCAACCCCCTCCTTTTTTTTCCTTTTTTTTTTATAAAAAATATATTTTTTTAATATATTTTTCTTTTATTTTTTATTAAAGGGCCAATTTTTTTTCTTTTATTTTTTTAAAGGTCCGGAGGTCCACAGGGACCTGGAGATCTCCAGGGCCCCAGATGAAATCCCCCCTTTTTTTATAAAACAATATATATTTTTTTATTTCTTTTATTTTTATATTTATATTATATATATATATATATATATATATATATATATATATATATATATATATATATATATATATTATTATTATTATTAAAGGGCCCAGAGGTCCCCAGGGCCCCCGGATGACAATCCTCCTTTTTTATAATTTTTTTTACTTTTTTATATTATTTTATTTCTTTTTTTAATATATAGATGTATTTTTATTAAAGGGCTCAGACTTCCCCAGGGCTCGATGTGTCAAACCCCCTTTTTTTATAATTTTATTTTTTATTTTTGTTTATATATTTTTTTTATTAAAGGGCCCAGAGGTCCCCAGGGTCCTGGAAGGCAACCCCCTTGTTGTTGTTTTTTTTTTTTTTATATAAATGTTTATTTCTTTCTTATATATATATATATTTTTTTATTTCTGTCTTTTTTTTTAAAGGGCCCAGAGGTTTCTTTTTATTAAAGGGCCCAGAGGTCACGAATGGAAAGCCCCCTTTTTTTGTAATTTCCTTTTATAAAAAAAAAAATAAGGTCCCCGGGGGCCCCAGTTGGCAACCACCCTTTTTAAAAAAAAAAAAAAAATATATATATATATATATATATATATATATATATATATATATATATATATATATAAATATATATATATTTTCTCTCTTTTCTTTTTTTTTTTATTAAAGGGCACGGAGGACCCCAGGGCCCCAGATGGCTACCCCCCTTTTTTATATATATTTTTCTTTATTTCTTCTTTTGGAAAAGGGCCCCCCTGCTTCTCAATTCGTGGCAGTACCCCCCCCCCCCCGGTTCTCTGCTCCAGGGGGCCCATGCCTGAAGCTGTGTAAGGGTCCCCAAAATTCCTGATGGCGGCCCTGTGGCAGGGCGTCAGAAAAAGTCCTGCCAGCAGCTTCTTTGGAGCGCATTAGCAGCGGGTGAACTCACCGCTGCTAATGCGCTCCTGCCCACTGAAATCAATGGGCAGCACCGCAGTACCGCCGACAATACGCCGCTGTATCAGCGCATTGAGGGCAGTATTAACCCTTTCTCGGTCACTAGCAGGGGTTAAAAGCGTCTCGCTAACGCCCAAAATGCTTTGCAAATTCAACAGTAAAATGGCGGTGTTTTACTCCTATTTTTTCGCCAACCATATGGGCGCCGGCAGTGAGAAAGGGGTCTAAGTGGTTGAATATATACATAACTGTCATTTATTAAGTCAGTGAAGTTTTATATTTTGTAAGAATTTATGAAATTATATTGTACCAGTGTGCATTGATAATGATTTTAGTTTATTGCCAATAAAAGAAAAAATTTGCTTTGATAATCATCTGTGCAGCTATGATGGGATGTATATAATGAAAATGACCATCTAGCCACCTGACTGTGCATGTGTGGGTAGGGAACAAAGCCAAGTGTTAGTGAGGTTCCTGGTGCATTGAAATGAGCATCTGAAATATATATTTTACCTCTAGAACACACATTGGTTTGGATTTTGCAAAAAGAAAAAACAAAGCCTCCTATATACTATATAGCAGGGGTCTCAAACTCAAATTACCTGAGGGCCGCAAGACAAGTTTTCATATCCCATGGGGGGCCGCATGCAAACTTTCAAACTTCAAAAACAGTACTGGTGTCAGCGAACGTATTATTAACCCCCAGCTCTGTGTCAGCGGACGCATTATTAACCCCCAGCACTGGTGTCAGCGGACACATTATTAAACCCTAGTATTGGTGTCAGCAAACGCATTATTAACCCTGACCACTGCACTGCACATGGACCACTACACATGGGCCACTACACACGGACCACTGCACACAGACCACTGCACACTGACCACTGCACTGCACACTGACCACTTCACTGCACACTGACCACCACACTGCACACTGCCGACAGACCACTACACTGCCGACAGACCACTACACTACACACTGACCACTCACCATCATGGCACAGCACATCAAGGCTCAGAGCCCAGCAAATTAGGGCACAGCACATCAGGGCACAGCACATCAGGGTACAGGGCACAGCACATCAGGGTACAGCACATCAAGGCACAGAGCCCAGCAAATAAGGGCACATGGCACAGCACATCAGGGCACAGGGCACAGCACATCAGGGTACAGGGTACAGGGCACAGCGCACATGAGGGCACAGCGCACATGAGGGCACAGCACACATCAGGGTACAGGGCACAGCACATCAGGGCACAGGACATCAGGGTACAGGGCACAGCACATCAGAACACAACAGGGTACAGGGCACATCAGAGCACAGCACATAGGGGTACAGCACAACAGGCCACATTAGGGTACAGAGCATGGCACATCAGGACAGGACATATCAGGACAAGGCACATGGCACATCAGGGTACAGGATAAGGCACATCAGGGTACAGGGCACATGAAACAGCACATCAGGGTACAAAGCCCAGCAAATCAGTGTACATGGCACACATCAGGGCATATTAGGGCACATGAGAGCACATCAGGCACAGCACATCAGTACAGGGCACAGGGTACAGGGTACCCTGATGTACAGAGCCCAGCACATCAGGGACACATCAGGGTACATGAGGCACATCAGGGTACATGGGGCACATGGCACATCAGAGCACATCATGGCTTATCAGGGTACATGGGGTACATCAGGGCACAATCAGAGCACATCAGGCATACCTCCCAACTTTTCAACTTCAGAATGAGGGACAAATGAGCAAACCTCCCAACGAAGTCGAATCGTGGGAATTTAGCGCGAATTGCGGGGATATATCGCAAATCGCGGGAATTTAGCGCGAATCGTGGGGATTTACCGCTGTGGGGACTTTTGCTGTGATCGCGGGCCATTTATTACCAGTCCGCGGGCCGGTACTTTGAGACCCCTGCTATATAGGAATATACAATCTTTTTATTCAATAATACGTCATCTTTTCATCATGTTTTTCTAATATTATTTTTTTTTCTGTTACCTCCATGAGAGCTCATTCATATATATATATATTTTTTTTTTTAATTGAGCTTTTGTAAATCGTGTTATTGGTATCCCAGTTTACTAGTGCAGTAAGATACTTCTAGAAGCAAAAACTCTGTCTCTGTCGCTGTCTCACGCGACGTCACATGACAATAGTGAGTCATGATTCAGTCATTCAGCGCTGTGGACGTAAAGACGGACAGCCGCGGCGGCCATTCTTTCACTTTTTAATGCAATACAAACAGACGACATTACTTTAATTGGGGGGGCACATGGGGGGCACACAGTAAAATTGGGGGGGACGTGGCCCCCTCAGGCTCCACCCTGGTGATGCCCCTGAATGAATGTGCACCTCAAACCAGGAAGTGAATAATAAAACAGCTCAATTTCAACAGGTATCAAACTAGTTATAATGCAAAACATTACTTTTTACTTTATCAGCTACTGTCAGACTTTAATTTAAGAAGAAAATATTTTTGTCTTTACAACCCCTTTTAATGTAACATTTACTAATCCTTTTGTTCTTATTTTTCAGGTCAGTGCCTACGGCTTCATAACTCAGGATTATAAAAGTTATTCTGATCATTACTACGACAAGGAAAAAACTGAAGTCATCTTGTACATAAATCATGATTTTCTTTTGGAGAAAGATTTGTGGGCACAGTTGCACCGTGAAAATATCATCAAACTCTACCAACGGACATAGGCCAGTTCTAGATTTTTTTTTTCATATGGGAACTTCAATGGATAGATCTCCTGTGGTCCAGGGTTTGTTTCAAGTTCATATTGATTTTGGATGTCCTTTGTCTGCACTGATTTCTTCAATAATCCAAGATGAAAACGTCTATCAAAGACATATTTAATTTTATTTAATAGATATTAAAAAATCAATATTACATTTTTTAGTAAAGTTAATATTCTTTGTGATTAATTGTTTTCCTTGTGTTTTCAATGAGAAAGTTGTGGTTTTGTTTTTGAAACAGAATAAAAAAATTGTTGCACAAATTAGAAGTAAGGTGGGTGACAGTATTTGAGACTCGTGAACAAAACAAACATCCATGTGACAAGCGCTAAATCAAAAGAACATTGGTATCCAAACAATGATGAAATAAAAATAGTATTTATTGTCTTTGAACACTTAAAAGTTCCAGCTTGCGCTCCATAATATGAAACAAGTTATGGAAAGCTTGACGGTATCGCGGTGGTCAATCTACTATACTGGGTCACTTTTTTATATACGTATATTTTATTGATATATTGGGACAACTTTTTTTATTGTTATACACTTAGTTTTGTTTTATTATTTTTCTCTGTCTAGTGACTATGGCGATTAACTTTGTTTACCCTTTATATATCTATATGGGTACATCATTAACGAGAATGCTTATGATCCATTTGACACGTGATGACGCGTCGTGGGTCATATCAGGTGTTCGCTTAGACAATAATATGTTTGTTGCCCAATATTGTTTTTATTCATCAATGTAAGTGGCCGTGTGCCAGTCTCCTATGGTAACATGGCCCCTCTTGTTTTTAACATTTTTTACTTGTTTGTCTTGTCATGCTATAATGCCGTGCTGACAAGTGTTTTTTGGTTCAGAGCTTGACGAATATAACATCTGTCTCTTTCTAATCAAATTTCTTCCCCATATTGTGACATGACAGTTAGCGGCCGCTCATATTTGACCAGCCTATATAGATTTTGCTCTTTATTTGACATCCATATTTTATAGCAGGGAAGTGTACGATCGAGTGGTTTTAGTTTTCCCTCACCTCGTCCCTTCTTCAAGATGGCGGGGCCAGGACCATGTGAGACTGACTCCGCCTGCTGAGGGTATTTCTGCGGTGACGTGGAACGTCGTCCTTATCCCGTGACCAAGTCTTTTGTGAAGACAAAACGTTGGGAGGAGACGTTCCCACGTCACCACAACTACACGAGTGGACGCACGCGTTCCATTAGCCGGCCGGCGCTCTTTGTTTTTATGCTCCAATCCTGCATTTGTTTGTAAGTGCATCTTGTTTTTTTTTATAGAATAAATTTATACAGACTTACACTATATGAGTTTCCTTTGATTCCATGCCATCTACTGTGACCTGCTGAGGATTCGTTTCTGGCTTTACATTGTGGTGTATGGTGAAACTTGACCATCTATATTCCTATTGCCTGCATTGATTGAGGGGGTCCTGCCGTCTGGTAAGGGTCAGTGTGTACCTTTGGTGGTGGGACCAGCACTTTCCCTTCCTCACTGTATGATTGCTCCCCACGGGTGGTCAATATTCATATCCATGCAGTCTATACTATGAAAGTTTTTTTGTTTTTGTGATCTACTGAGGATTCGTTTCTGGCTGCATATGGTGGTGCAAGGTGAAACCTGAATTACGTCACTCTCAGTGCCTATATCGATCCTAAGGGGGTCTTGCCATTCGGTAAGGGTCAGTGTGTACTTTGGTGATGGGTTGTCACTGTCCCCTTCCCATTATACGGCTGTCTCCCATGGGTGGTTACTACTCATATTTCCATGCAGTTTCACACTATGCAAGTCTCTTGCTTTTTCGTTTTTCCGGTGTTATGAATCCACACTGAAATCCACAAGTGCAGCATAAGTGTGACTGAAATCGCGGTGTTGACTCATCAAGACTACTTGGAAATTCTGCTTCACCGGTTATACAGATGGATCTCAGACTTTTGAGTAATTTTTGTTCATAGCCAACACATATGTTTTTTTTCACAAATATTTTATTTGGACTAAAATCTGGACTTTAATAAGACACATTTTAGTGTTTGTTTTTGGCAACACGTCAGACTCAGATTGACTATTTATATTGTTTATAATCCTGTGCCATTAATAGGTACAGCCTCATACATAGCGCGATTCCTTCCCTTCTTCCTATACTGGGTCACTGTGCTCGCGTGTGCGCCGGCAACTGCCTGATCGGGACGTCTCACCGATTCAGGCTGGCAGAGCAGGGACGTGGCTTGGAATCTGCAGACAGGATTGGCTGTCACCGGCCAAAGGAGACGATGTAGTCAGATGACTTGACGTAGGGCTTGTCCCGATACATGTCGTCTAAGACCGTTGCCGTAAAGTTTCAGTTCCAGCCTGCTCCGCTTAGCATACAGCGAGACCAAGCCGTAGCAGCCTTGAAAAACGCCTACATCATCTCCTATTGGCCCGGTGACAGCCAATCCTCTCTGCAGCTTTCAAGCCTCGTTCCTGCTCTGCTAGCCTGAATCGGTGAGACGTCCCAATCAGGCAGTTGCCGGCGAACACGCGAACGGAGGTTCCGCTGCAAACTTCTTTTTTTTTAAGCATTCAATGTTGTTTCCCAACAATCATTGATAGTTCACGCCCCATTGTGATGGTATTTCGCTGGACGGCATAGAGCAATGTCTCCTGAGAAGCATAACACTGTGCTCCCAGGAGAACTCTCAGATCCCATTGTGGCACCTGGGAAAGGAGTAGCAACGCCTACTCCCACAGGAGTGAAAACCCTGAAGTCGCAATTCAACCAGCTGTACTTAGGTAATTACAACAAAAAAAAAAATTAGGTATGTGGCTTATGAAAATGTTTGTACAGTAAGGAATGTGATCCAATAGAGTTATTATTTTGGGTGAACCTCCGCTTTAAGCTCAAAAAAGAACATGTGAATCTTTGGGGCAGATTACAGGTGTTTTTCTGCTTTTTTGGTGAACCTGTACAATATTGCTGCAAAAAACACGTTAGTGGATGTGAACCCTCCATACACCCAGTGAAGAGAACAGCTTTATGCCTCATACACACGACCGTTTTTCAGAAAACTGACGTTTTTTATATTGGTCGAGAAAACCGGTCCTGTGTATGCACCCTAGCAGTTTTCTCGACAAAAAAACTGCCCGACAAAAAATTAAAACCAGCTCTCTTTTTTCTCATCGTGTTTCACGTCAGTCTTTTTCTCATCACGAAAAAAGGTTGTGTGTATGCTTTTCCGAGGGGAAAAAAAACGTGCATGCTCAGAATCAAGTATGCAGCCCTAAGGTTGCCGCTATTTGAAAGGAACTGCCCCTTTATAGTCCCGTCGTACGTGTTGTACGTCACCAAGCTTTGGTCAGATGTTTTTTTGCATGAATGTGTGTATGCAAGTCAGGCTGGAGAGGAATCATGTCATGAAAAACAACTGGTTTTTAAACGACAGGAAAATCGACGTTGTGTACGCGGCATTAGATGATATGTTGAGATGAACCAAATCTCCCTACATAGGGCCAGATTCAGAAAGACTTGCGCTGGAGTATATCGATATGCGCCGCGTAAGTGTAAAGGTGCGCCGTAGTATCTATGTGCCGTACCCACCAAACTAGATGCGACAGAAAACGGGCTTTCTCCGACCGCCTTAACTGTCCTACGCCAGAGTATCGTAAGCGCATATTTTCGCTTGGCGCATCCGTCGCGCCTATTGATTTCCCATTCAAATATGCAAATGAGGAAGATATGCAGATTCGCGAACGGATTAGCACCAGACGCTGGCTACGCGTGCTGCGCGTAAGTCGTACGTCTAGCGCAAAGTTATTCCTACAAATAGCTGCTTTATCTTTACTCCTGACAGCCACAGGTCAGCACAAGAGCAGATACAGCAGCAGCGTTACCGACGAAAATAGCAAGCTGAACAACCATACTTGCAAGGACAACACCTCTGTGTGCCAACATGCCAGGGGCAGCCGTGGTCCTACACTACTAATGGGTCCCCCGGTACGGAGGAGGCGGGCACGTGAGAGGATATACCGCACGTGCATGAGCCTCTTTGCCATGGGTGATGAGGAGGTGTATGAAAAAAGAAAGGGTAGGTGTTCCCAAAGATAGCAAACTGAAAAACACTATCTCACCACATCCCTGAATATAAGCCGATTGCTGTACCCCCTAGGGGGTATGTTTCCTCAGTGGGATTTTATGCGTGGGAGATTGGTTATAAGGTAAAAACTATAACAGTCAACAAAGGTATATCAAAAATATATATCAAATTTTATTTCGGTATTGTTGTTCGTAGACAACGTATCAAATGAACAGCAAAAAAAATCCAACTGACCAAACATAAAAAAGGTCACGACCTAGGGTAAGTGACCATACATGGCACTATACATTACTCAGGACAAGACATAGGGGCTGATTTACTATTGAAGCTGCGCTGCGCCGGTACATGCCTTAATTAGTGCGCTGGATGAAGCCTTAATTAGGCGCATGAACCGGCGGCAGCAGCAGCGCGATGTGATTGATAAGTAAAGCCGCCGCCGAACTCCCTGTATAAGTCTATGGGGGGAAATCTTAATTGTGAATTTTAAAGGCTAATTTGCAAGTTTTGTCCTAAAAAGTGTTTGGGGACCTCAGTCCTGCCCCAGGGGACATGTACCAATGCTTTTTTTATTTTTTAAAACGGCCGTTTTTTCGGGAGCAGTGATTTTAATAATGCTAAAAGTGCAATAATAAAAGTGTAATTTTTCTTTAAATTTCGTACCATGGGGGTCTCTAATGTCAGCATGTGAAAAAGCGCATGTTTCCCGTGGTTAGAACTGTCTCTGCACAAAATGTCATTTTTCAAAGGAAAAAAGCCATTTAAAACTGACTCGCGGCTATAATGAATTGTCGGCTCCCGGCAATTGCAGGAGAATTCATTCATTAAAAAAAGGAAAAATAAAGCGTGGGGGTCCCCCCAAATTCAATAACCAGACCCTTTAGGTCTGGTATGGATATTAAGGGAAACCCCGCCGTCAATTTTAAAAAAAAATGACGTGGGGTTCCCCCCAAATATCCATAACCAGACCCTTCGGGTCTGGTGTGGAATTTAAGGGGAACTCCACTCCAAATTTAAAAAAAAATGGCGTGGAGTCCCCCCTAAAATCCACACCAGACCCCTTATCCGAGCACGTTGACCTGGCCGGCCGCAGAAAAGAGGGGGGGACAGAGCGCGGCCCCCCCCTCTCCTGAACCGCACCAGGCCACATGCCCTCAACATTGGGAGGGTGTTTTGGGGTGCCCCCCAAAACACCTTGTCCCCATGTTGATGAGGACAAGGGTCTCTTCCCCACAACCCTTGCCCGGTGGTTGTGGGGGTCTGCGGGCAGGAGGCTTATCGAAATCTGGAAGACCCCTTTAACAAAGGGGCCCCCCAGATCCCGGCCCCCCCCCTGTGTGAAATGGTAATGGGGTACCTTGTACCTCTACCATTTCACGAGTAAAAAAAATGTAAAGGGTTAAAAATGACAAGAGCCGGTTTTGGACAAGTCCTTTATTATCTTCTTTCTTCTTCGGGTTTCTTCTTCCTCCTCCTTCTTCTTCCTCTGCTTCTGTCTTGGGTCTTCTATTCCCACATCTTGCCCGGTGTGTTCTTCCATCTTCTGTTCCTCCCGCTGTTCTTCTCGTCCGCATCTTCTTCTCCTTCTTGGTTTTCGCCGGAGGCGCCGCTTCCAATTGAAATCCCCGCTGTCTGCCGGACCACGCCCCCCTCTGACGCCACGGGCAAGCTCTTAGGAGTGTGCTGCAAGTGCGTCAGAGGGGGGCGTGGTCACATGTCAGAGGGCGGGCAATTCAATTTGAAGCTTGTGTGCGGCTTTTTCTTTGCCAGAGTCGCCGCTTCCAATTGAATTGCCCGCTTTCTGGAACATGTGACCACGCCCTCCTCTGACGCACAGGCACCACACGGGGACTTTCCTAAGAGCTTGCCCGTGGCGTCAGAGGGGGGGGCGTGGTCCGGCAGACAGCGGGGATTTCAATTCGAAGAAAAACAAGAAGAAGAAGATGCGGACGAGAAGGACAGCGGAAGGAGAAGAAGATGGAAGAACACGCCGGGCAAGATGCGGGAATAGAAGACCCAAGACAGAAGCAGAGGAAGAAGAAGAAGAAGAAGAAGAAGGAAGAAACCCGAAGGAAAGAAGAAAAGAAGATAATAAAGGACTTGTCAAAAACCGGCTCTTATCTTTTTTTACACTGACACTTTTTTTTTCTCGTGAAATGATAGAGGTACAAGGTACCCCATTACCATTTCACACAGGGGGGGGGCCGGGATCTGGGGGGCCCCTTTGTTAAAGGGGTCTTCCAGATTTCGATAAGCCTCCTGCCCGCAGACCCCCACAACCACCGGGCAAGGGTTGTGGGGAAGAGACCCTTGTCCTCATCAACATGGGGACAAGGTGTTTTGGGGGGCACCCCAAAACACCCTCCCAATGTTGAGGGCATGTGGCCTGGTGCGGTTCAGGAGAGGGGGGGGGCCGCGCTCTGTCCCCCCTCTTTTCTGCGGCCGGCCAGGTCAACGTGCTCGGATAAGGGGTCTGGTGTGGATTTTAGGGGGGACTCCACGCCATTTTTTTTTTAATTTGGGGTGGAGTTCCCCTTAAATTCCACACCAGACCTGAAGGGTCTGGTTATTGAATTTGGGGGGAACCCCACGTCATTTTTTTTTTAAATTGACGGCGGGGTTCCCCTTAATATCCATATCAGACCTGAAGGGCCTGTAATGGAATTTGGATAGAACCCCACGTCATTTGAATAATTATTTTAAAATTCGTACCATGGGGGGGGGGAGGGGGGGAGGAATGTCAGCAGGTGAATAAAGCGCACTTTTCCTGAGGTTAGAAATATGTCTTTGCACAAAATGACATTCTGAAAAAAAAAAAAAAAGCCATTTAAAACTGACTCGCGGCAATAATGAATTGTCGGCTCCCGGCAATTGCAGGAGAATTCATTCATAAAAAAAACGAAACAAAAAGCGTGGGGGTCCCCCCAAATTCAATAACCAGACCCTTTAGGTCTGGTATGGATATTAAGGGGAACCCCGCCGTCAATTTTAAAAAAAAATGACGTGGGATTCCCCCCAAATATCCATAACCAGACCCTTCGGGTCTGGTGTGGAATTTAAGGGGAACTCCACCCCAAATTTAAAAAAAAAATGGCGTGGAGTCCCCCCTAAAATCCACACCAGACCCCTTATCCGAGCACGTTGACCTGGCCGGCCGCAGAAAAGAGGGGGGGACAGAGCGCGGCCCCCCCCTCTCCTGAACCGCACCAGGCCACATGCCCTCAACATTGGGAGGGTGTTTTGGGGTGCCCCCCAAAACACCTTGTCCCCATGTTGATGAGGACAAGGGTCTCTTCCCCACAACCCTTGCCCGGTGGTTGTGGGGGTCTGCGGGCAGGAGGCTTATCGAAATCTGGAAGACCCCTTTAACAAAGGGGCCCCCCAGATCCCGGCCCCCCCCCCTGTGTGAAATGGTAATGGGGTACCTTGTACCTCTACCATTTCACGAGGTAAAAAAATGTAAAGGGTTAAAAACGACAAGAGCCGGTTTTTGACAAGTCCTTTATTATCTTCTTTCTTCTTTCCTTCGGGTTTCTTCCTTCTTCTTCTTCCTCTGCTTCTGTCTTGGGTCTTCTATTCCCGCATCTTGCCCGGCGTGTTCTTCCATCTTCTTCCGCTGTCCTTCTCGTCCGCATCTTCTTCTTGTTCTTCTTCGCCGGAGGCGCCGCTTCCAATTGAAATCCCCGCTGTCTGCCGGACCACGCCCCCCCCTCTGACGCCACGGGCAAGCTCTTAGGAGTGTGCTGAAAGTGCGTCAGAGGGGGGCGTGGTCACATGTCAGAGGGCGGGCAATTCAATTTGAAGCTTGGGCGCGGCTTTTTCTTTGCCAGAGTCGCCGCTTCCAATTGAATTGCCCGCTTTCTGGAACATGTGACCACGCCCCCCTCTGACGCACAGGCACCACACGGGGACTTTCCTAAGAGCTTACCCGTGGCGTCAGAGGGGGGGCGTGGTCCGGCAGACAGCGGGGATTTCAATTGGAAGCGGCGCCTCCGGCGAAGAAGAACAAGAAGAAGATGCGGACGAGAAGGACAGCGGAAGAAGATGGAAGAACACGCCGGGCAAGATGCGGGAATAGAAGACCCAAGACAGAAGCAGAGGAAGAAGAAGAAGGAAGAAACCCGAAGGAAAGAAGAAAGAAGATAATAAAGGACTTGTCAAAAAACGGCTCTTGTCGTTTTTAACCCTTAACATTTTTTTTACTCGTGAAATGGTAGAGGTACAAGGTACCCCATTACCATTTCACACAGGGGGGGGCCGGGATCTGGGGGGCCCCTTTGTTAAAGGGGTCTTCCAGATTTCGATAAGCCTCCTGCCCGCAGACCCCCACAACCACCGGGCAAGGGTTGTGGGGAAGAGACCCTTGTCCTCATCAACATGGGGACAAGGTGTTTTGGGGGGCACCCCAAAACACCCTCCCAATGTTGAGGGCATGTGGCCTGGTGCGGTTCAGGAGAGGGGGGGGGGCGCGCTTTGTCCCCCCCTCTTTTCTGCGGCCGGCCAGGTCAACGTGCTCGGATAAGGGGTCTGGTGTGGATTTTAGGGGGGACTCCACGCCATTTTTTTGTAAAATTTGGGGTGGAGTTCCCCTTAAATTCCACACCAGACCCGAAGGGTCTGGTTATGGATATTTGGGGGGAACCCCACGTCATTTTTTTTTTAAATTGACGGCGGGGTTCCCCTTAATATCCATACCAGACCTAAAGGGTCTGGTTATTGAATTTGGGGGGACCCCCACGCTTTTTTTTTGGTGTTTCTAATGAATGAATTCTCCTGCAATTGCCGGGAGCCGACAATTCATTATTGCCGCGAGTCAGTTTTAAATGGCTTTTTTCCTTCAGAATGTCATTTTTCACATGCTGACATTACACCCAGGGCCGCCATCAGGGGGGTACAGGCAGTACACCTGCAGGGCCGCCATTAGGGGGGTACAGGCATTACACCGCCCGGGGGTCCCCAGGGGCCCCCAGGGGCCCGGATGGGAACCACCCTAAAACAAAAAAAACATTTTTTTTTATTTTTATTTTTTTAAGGGCTCCGAAGGTCCCCAGGGGCCCGGAGGCCACTAAGGGCCCCAGATGGCAAGCCCTTTTTTTTATCAAAAAATATATATATTTAAAAAAATATCTATTTTTTTTTTATATATTTGTCTTTTTTTTTTTTATGAAAGGGCCCAGAGGTCCCCAGGGCCCTGGAAGGCAACCCCCTTGTTTTTTATTTTTTTGCGATAAATGTTATATTTAAAAAAAATATAGATATATATTTTCTCTCTTTTTTATTTTTTATTTTATAAAGAGCACAGAGGTCCCCAGGGCCCCGGATGGCTACCCCCCTTTTTTATATATATTTTTCTTTATTTCTTATTTCTGTCTAAATTTTTGTAAAGGGCCCCCCCGCTCCTCAATTTGCGGCACCACCCCCCCCCCCCCGCTTCTCAATTTCATGCGGCAGCACCCCCCCCCCGGTTCTCTGCTCCAGGGGGCCCATGCCTGAAGCTGTGTAAGGGGCCCCAAAATTCCTGATGGCGGCCCTGTACACCTGTAAGGGGCCCGGGGGTCCGGAGGTGCCCAGATGCCTGGAGGCCCCCCAGCGCCCCAGATGGTAACCCCCCTCTTTTTTATTTTTGTATATATAGTTTTTAGTTGGTTTTTGTAGGATTTTTTATTAAAGGGCCAATTTTTGGAATTTAATATTTTTTAGCAGTCCGGAGGTCCCCAGGGGCCCAGAGGTGGCAACCCCCCATATTTTTTGTTATTAAAGGGCCAATGTTTTGTTTTAGGGATCTGGAGGTCCCCAGTGGCCCGGAGATCCCCAGGGCTCCAGATGACAACCCCCCACCTTTAAAAAACAAAAAAACAAAAAAAAAAATTATATATTTTTTGGTTATTTTTTTAACATATATATATATATAATAAGGTGGAAGTTATATAGCGCTCGTTGTAGAACCAAATATTAAAAAATTATATTAAAACTTTAAAGCTGCGATAATAAAAAGGTTATACAACCTCAAACATGATATACAAAAACAAAAAATCGCGCTAAAATACTGCCAATAAAACTGTGTATGATGGATAATGAACAATGAGTTTAGTCCATATACATGTGAAAAAATAATAAATGCACAAAATGAGGTGCAATTTAAAAGTTCAATTAATCAATGAACAGTTCATAGTGAAGATCTCCCAGGAGTGGACATTGATGACAAACTTTTTGAGAAAAAAGTGTTGAAAGGAAACACCTCCACCATAGGAATGAATGGCCTCTTACCAGATGCACATTACAGAAAAGCCTTATGATATAACACAGCAGTCAGCGGGAACACATCCAACCTCCAGATCACCTATATGGAACCCTCATTGGTGTCATCGGTATGCGTCGGGATGTATGTAAGAACAAAGAAGCTTGCATAGTGTAAAATCGTCAGGTTTAATAAAAGAAGAAAAAATGGTATGCACTTACAAGAAATGCACTTACAAGAAATAGTTCATGATGATAGTCCAATACAAGAGCCGGCCGGCTAGCACACTCCGCCGTGTCGTGGGTAGAGAGAGAATTTGCGCGATGACGTCAGCACGTCGCCTCCCAAGGGAGGCGACGTGCTGACGTCATCGCGCAAATTTCTCTCTACCCGGAAGACACGGGCGGAGTGTGCTAGAGCCGGCCGGCCATCAACTGTATTGGATGCCTATCATTGAACTATTTCTTGTAAGTGCATACCAGTTTTTCTTCTTTTATTAAACCTGACGATTTTACACTATGCAAGCTTGTTCTTACATACATACATCCCGACGCATACCGATGACACCAATGAGGGTTTCCATATAGGTGTCTGGAGGTTGGATGTGTTCCCGCTGACTGCTGTGTTATATCATAAGGCTTTTCTGTAATGTGCATCTGGTAAGAGGCCATTCATTCCTATGGTGGAGGTGTTTCCTTTCAACACTTTTTTCTCAAAAAGTTTGTCATCAATGTCCACTCCTGGGAGATCTTCACTATGAACTGTTCATTGATTAATTGAACTTTTAAATTGCACCTCATTTTGTGCATTTATTATTTTTTCACATGTATATGGACTAAACTCATTGTTCATTATCCATCATACACAGTTTTATTGGCAGTATTTTAGCGCGATTTTTTGTTTTTGTATATATATATAATATAATTATGAAAGCTCCCAGAGGGCCCCAGATGACAACCTTTTTGCTTATAAAAATGTTATAAACATTTTCCCCAGGTTTGTTATTTTTTACTTTAATTTCTTTTTTAAAAGTGTATTTTGTGCGTGAAGTCGAGAGAGAGGAGCTGGACTTGCAATCGCCATCCTTCTCCATGCCCCCGGTGGCAATGGTGGGTGTGAGGGGGGCCTCCCACTCACCCCACCTGCTACACTTGGGAGCCCGATGGGACAGAGGGACTCCCCCTATGAGGGAGTGTAGCCCACCCAGCCAGCCCTGTAGGTCCTTCGCCTCCCTTTATTTTAGGAGACCTCATGGCCAAAGTGAGTGCAAGTGTGGTGTTTTTTTTTGGGGGGGGGGTGGGCGTACTAAGCACAGGCGTACCTTGCATAGCACACCCATCGGGAGCCGGGCTGAGACCACCAAACTCAATTCACATGTAGCCGAGACCGGGATCCGAACCCTTGGCTGCAGAGGTGAACGGCTTGTCAGCACAGTGCCAATCACGTTGAGCCACCGCAGCTCCCACCCCATGTTATTTTTTTTTAGATTTTTGGTAGTTATTTTTTATTAAAGGGCCCTGAGCTCCCAAGGCAACCCCCTTTTTTATTATTTTATATATATATATATATATATATATATATATATATATATATATAGATATTTTAATTTATTTTTCATTAAAGGGCCCAGTGGTCCCCAGGGCCCCCGGATGGCTACCACCCTTTTTAATATATATTTTCTATATGTATTTTTTAGTAAAGGAACCCCCCGCTTATCAAATTGCGGCAGCCCCCCCCCCCCCTTCTCAATATCAGGCGTAGGGTTGCCACCTGTCCGGTTTTGACCCGGACAGTCCGGGTTTGGACACATGTGCCCGTTTTTTTTTTTTTTTTTTTTTTTTTTAGCTGTCCATCCTGGCCCGGCCGCAACAGAGCTGCACAGAGTGCTCAGCTCTTCTCTGACTGGCTACAGAATACACATGGAGGTGGGTGGATGGGCAGACCATACACTACCCCCACCATACACTAAACATACAGTTCTGCCCCCCCCTGCATATACCATTACCATCCACAGCCGTATATACAGTTCTGCCCCCCCTCCATACCATCCACAGCCATACATACAGTCCTGCCCCCCCTGCATATACCATCCACAGCCATACATACAGTCCTGCCCCCCCCTCCATACAGGGCCGGATTAACAGAGGGGCTGATGGAGCGGGGGTTGTAGCTCGATGACCAGAGGTCACAGAAACCCCACATTTGGGGGGTAGTCAGTTGAAGACCTACCCCACAACTGGTCAAAATATGGGATGGCTATCATTTATGGTTCTGGAGATACAGGCCTGCTTGCACAGCCTGTCAGAAGCTCCATACAGAGCGGCCATTATAAATACAAGCTGACACACTGCAGCAGACTGAGAAAAAAAAATCATCATTAATTTTTTGCTAGAAAATTACTCTATGGTGGTCTTTGCAACTTTTTATGTTGCACGGCATAGAGCTGCACGATTCTGGCTAAAACGACAACTGCAATTTTTTTGCTTAGAAGATAGATGACAATTCTCTCACGATTCGTACGGCATAACATCATCTTTCACATTAAAATGAAAAAAATAAAAATGGACTAACTTTAATGTTTTGTTTTTTTGGTTTTTATTATTCAATGTAGTGGGCAAATGCAGCGTGACATAAAATATTGCAGCAATTCCCATTTTTGTCTCTGCTAAAATATATATAATGTTTGGTGGTTCCAAGTAATTTTCTAGCAAAAAATATTGCTTTTTAACAAGTGTTGGACTTTAAGTGGTTACATTTCTTGCATTTACACACAGAAGTTTGATCTAAAAAGGAAGTTGGTTACAATGGGGCTGATTTACTAATGAATCTGCGCTGCGCCGGTACATGCCTTAATTAGTGCGCTGGATGAATCCCTAATTAGGCGCATGAACCGGCGGCAGCAGCAGCGCGATGTGATTGATAACTAAAGCCGCCGCCGAACTCCCTGTATAAGTCTATGGGGGGAAATCTTAATAGTGAATTTTAATGGCTAATCTGCAAGTTTTGTCCTAAAAAGTGTTTGGGGACCTCAGTCCTGCCCCAGGGGACATGTACCAATGCTTTTTTTATTTTTTTAAAACGGCCGTTTTTTCGGGAGCAGTGATTTTAATAATGCTAAAAGTGCAATAATAAAAGTGTAATTTTCCTTTAAATTTCGTACTATGGGGGGCTCTAATGTCAGCATGTGAAAAAGCGCATGTTTCCCGTGGTTAGAACTGTCTCTGCACAAAATGTCATTTTTCAAAGTAAAAAAGCCATTTAAAACTGACTCGCGGCTATAATGAATTGTCGGCTCCCGGCAATTGCAGGAGAATTCATTCATTAAAAAAAGGAAAAAAAAGCGTGGGGGTCCCCCCAAATTCAATAACCAGACCCTTTAGGTCTGGTATGGATATTAAGGGGAACCCCGCCATCAATTTAAAAAAAAAAATGACGTGGGGTTCCCCCCAAATATCCATAACCAGACCCTTCGGGTCTGGTGTGGAATTTAAGGGGAACTCCACTCCAAATTTAAAAAAAAATGGCGTGGAGTCCCCCTAAAATCCACACCAGACCTCTTATCCGAGCACGTTGACCTGGCCGGCCGCAGAAAAGAGGGGGGGACAGAGCGCGGCCCCCCCCCCTCTCCTGAACCGCACCAGGCCACATGCCCTCAACATTGGGAGGGTGTTTTGGGGTGCCCCCCAAAACACCTTGTCCCCATGTTGATGAGGACAAGGGTCTCTTCCCCACAACCCTTGCCCGGTGGTTGTGGGGGTCTGCGGGCAGGAGGCTTATCGAAATCTGGAAGACCCCTTTTACAAAGGGGCCCCCCAGATCCCGGCCCCCCCCCTGTGTGAAATGGTAATGGGGTACCTTGTACCTCTACCATTTCACGAGTAAAAAAAATGTAAAGGGTTAAAAAAGACAAGAGCCGGTTTTGGACAAGTCCTTTATTATCTTCTTTCTTCTTTCCTTCGGGTTTCTTCTTCCTCCTCCTTCTTCTTCCTCTGCTTCTGTCTTGGGTCTTCTATGCCCGCATCTTGCCCGGCGTGTTCTTCCATCTTCTGTTCCTCCCGCTGTCCTTCTCGTCCGCATCTTCTTCTCCTTCTTTTTCTTCTTCGCCGGAGGCGCCGCTTCCAATTGAAATCCCCGCTGTCTGCCGGACCACGCCCCCCCCTCTGACGCCTCGGGCAAGCTCTTAGGAGTGTGCTGCAAGTGCGTCCGAGGGGGGCGTGGTCACAAGTGAGAGGGCGGGCAATTCAATTTGAAGCTCGTGCGCGGCTTTTTCTTTGCCAGAGTCGCCGCTTCCAATTGAATTGCCCGCTTTCTGGAACATGTGACCACGCCCCCCTCTGACGCACTGGCACCACACGGGGACTTTCCTAAGAGCTCGCCCGTGGCGTCAGAGGGGGGGCGTGGTCCGGCAGACAGCGGGGATTTCAATTGGAAGCGGCCGCTCCGGCGAAGAAGAAGAAGGAGAAGATGCGGACGAGAAGGACAGCGGAAGAAGATGGAAGAACACGCCGGGCAAGATGCGGGAATAGAAGACCCAAGACAGAAGCAGAGGAAGAAGAAGGAGGAGGAAGAAGAAACCCGAAGGAAAGAAGAAAGAAGATAATAAAGGACTTGTCAAAAACCGGCTCTTGTCTTTTTTTACACTGACACTTTTTTTTTACTCGTGAAATGGTAGAGGTACAAGGTACCCCATTACCATTTCACACAGGGGGGGGCCGGGATCTGGGGGGCCCCTTTGTTAAAGGGGTCTTCCAGATTTCGATAAGCCTCCTGCCCGCAGACCCCCACAACCACCGGGCAAGGGTTGTGGGGAAGAGACCCTTGTCCTCATCAACATGGGGACAAGGTGTTTTGGGGGGCACCCAAAACACCCTCCCAATGTTGAGGGCATGTGGCCTGGTGCGGTTCAGGAGAGGGGGGGGGCCGCGCTCTGTCCCCCCCTCTTTTCTGCGGCCGGCCAGGTCAACGTGCTCGGATAAGGGGTCTGGTGTGGATTTTAGGGGGGACTCCACGCCATTTTTTTTTTAAATTGACGGCGGGGTTCCCCTTAATATCCATACCAGACCTAAAGGGTCTGGTTATTGAATTTGGGGGGACCCCCACGCTTTTTTATTGGTGTTTTTAATGAATGAATTCTCCTGCAATTTCCAGGATCTGACAATTCATTATTGCCGCGAGTCAGTTTTAAATGGCTTTTTTTTTTTTTTTCAGAATGTCATTTTGTGCAAAGACATATTTCTAACCACAGGAAAAGTGCACTTTATTCACCTGCTGACATTCCCCCCCCCCCCATGGTACGAATTTTAAAAAAATTATTCAAATGACGTGGGGGTCCCCCCAAATTCAATAACCAGACCCTTCAGGTCTGGTGTGGAATTTAAGGGGAACTCCACCCCAAATAAAAAAAAAATGGCGTGGAGTCCCCCCTAAAATCCACACCAGACCCCTTATCCGAGCACGTTGACCTGGCCGGCCGCAGAAAAGAGGGGGGGACAGAGCGCGGCCCCCCCCCCTCTCCTGAACCGCACCAGGCCACATGCCCTCAACATTGGGAGGGTGTTTTGGGGTGCCCCCCAAAACACCTTGTCCCCATGTTGATGAGGACAAGGGTCTCTTCCCACAACCCTTGCCCGGTGGTTGTGGGGGTCTGCGGGCAGGAGGCTTATCGAAATCTGGAAGACCCCTTTAACAAAGGGGCCCCCCAGATCCCGGCCCCCCCCCCTGTGTGAAATGGTAATGGGGTACCTTGTACCTCTACCATTTCACAAGTAAAAAAAAAGTGTCAGTGTAAAAAAAGACAAGAGCCGGTTTTTGACAAGTCCTTTATTATCTTCTTTCTTCTTTCCTTCGGGTTTCTTCTTCCTCCTCCTTCTTCTTCCTCTGCTTCTGTCTTGGGTCTTCTATTCCCGCATCTTGCCCGGCGTGTTCTTCCATCTTCTTCCGCTGTCCTTCTCGTCCGCATCTTCTCCTTCTTCTTCTTCGCCGGAGCGGCCGCTTCCAATTGAAATCCCCGCTGTCTGCCGGACCACGCCCCCCCTCTGACGCCACGGGCAAGCTCTTAGGAAAGTCCCGTGTGGTGCCAGTGCGTCAGAGGGGGGCGTGGTCACATGTTCCAGAAAGCGGGCAATTCAATTGGAAGCGGCGACTCTGGCAAAGAAAAAGCCGCGCACGAGCTTCAAATTGAATTGCCCGCCCTCTGACTTGTGACCACGCCCCCCTCGGACGCACTTGCAGTACACTCCTAAGAGCTTGCCCGAGGCGTCAGAGGGGGGGGCGTGGTCCGGCAGACAGCGGGGATTTCAATTGGAAGCGGCGCCTCCGGCGAAGAAGAACAAGAAGGAGAAGAAGATGCGGACGAGAAGGACAGCGGGAGGAACAGAAGATGGAAGAACACGCCGGGCAAGATGCGGGGAATAGAAGACCCAAGACAGAAGCAGAGGAAGAAGAAGGAGGAGGAAGAAGAAACCCGAAGGAAAGAAGAAAGAAGATAATAAAGGACTTGTCAAAAACCGGCTCTTGTCTTTTTTTTCACTGACACTTTTTTTTTCTCGTGAAATGGTAGAGGTACAAGGTACCCCATTACCATTTCACACAGGGGGGGGGCCGGGATCTGGGGGGCCCCTTTGTTAAAGGGGTCTTCCAGATTTCGATAAGCCTCCTGCCCGCAGACCCCCACAACCACCGGGCAAGGGTTGTGGGGAAGAGACCCTTGTCCTCATCAACATGGGGACTGTGGTGGAAATTTGAAGATGTATTTATTATGTATTGTCATAATTGGCACCCAGTCTTGACACTTCCCCAGCCAGCTCTAAATAGAGCTGACTGTGGCAGTCCTGAGGCTGGTTGACTCTCGTCTTGAGGTTGGAGTGTGATGGTTGTGGCATGGGCATATGCCCACCAGCGAGGGGCCCCTCTGTGCATTTAGCACAGACGATCGTTGAGGGGGGTGCGTTCATTCCGCAAACACACTAGTGGCTATGGACAGATGTACGCTCTTATCTGGGTCATGTCTGATCAGCAGGATTTGGGATTCATAGGGTACATCTGTAAATAGCCTCAATAAGGGTATAATCTTTATATGCATTATTCTATGGAATGGCGCAGATGAAAGGTTCTATCAGGGTATATTTTGAGGGCTTGTGAGCGTTTCTGGGGTCAGGGGGGGCACATGCACACCCTGACCGGACACACCCATAAGACATTGTTTGTATTTCTATTCATTGTATTCATTGTATTATATTCTATTCAATGTGACTTCCTGTCAGAAGGAATGTTTTGTTCTGTGTATAGGAGACATCTGGTAATGTCGCCTCCCATGTGGGGAGGCGACTTACTGGTGATGGCTTCCTGTTTTGTGTAAATAAAAGCGCCATGGTCAGCCCTGTGAGGGGAGATGATTTGCAAGGATGGTAACATGAGGACAGCTGTTGTAATGATGTCTCTTGATTGGTATGGATGGGCATGGAATATATGGTGAGTAAATCTGTTAGCTTAAACATGGCATCATTTCATTTAAGATGGCGAATGTGCTTTACAGCACATGGCAAGATGGCAGTGTGCTTTGCACACCCCAGATTGCCATTACAGATGGCGGGCCAATGGTAGGAGTGGACAGAGCCCCTTTGAACATCGGTACAAATGGGGGACGGTAGTCTTATGTTCCGATGCGTGGGGGGGCTCTGCTCTACAAAAGGAACAAATTTGCCATCTTTTTGAAATAATGCTTGTTTGATTGAGGAAGATTGTGTGTGCACATGTGGAATCCTGATTGTATGTCTGAATTTGATAGATGTATGATTGTGTGTGTGATCCTGATTGTATGACTGTTTTTGTGTGTGTGTGTGTGTGTGTGATTCTGATTGTATGACTGTTGTGTGATAGAGTTGTGTGTGTGATTCTGATTCTGATTGTGTGTGTGTGTGTGTGTGTGTGATGATAGTTGTGTATGACTGTTTATGTGTGTGATTGCGTGCATTTGTGAAAAACGATTGGATGCATGTATGTGATTGCGTGAGTTTGTGAAATCGAGTGGATTTTGATCGTGTGTGTATATATGTAGGTGTGATTTTGATCGTGTGTGTATGTATGATTCGTCATCGACTGGAAGTTTGCTTTGTATGTCTAAATGCTGTTTGAAGTGTGGCTGAACAGTTTTGTGTGATGTATGGAGCAGATAGGTTAGAATAGATTCTAACATGGCCCTCTAGCCATGCGGCTTGGGGGGGGAAGGGCGATTTGTTTGTTTGTTTGTAACTTGATTGTTTGACCAGATTGAATCTGTTGGAGAAGGCAAGCTTTTGTGTAACATCGCTCCTCTAGCCATGCGGCTTGGGGGGGAAGGGCGAACAGTGTTTTGATTTCTGTGTCAACTGACTTTGCAACTTTCAGAACATAGTTAGATATAACATTTTTATGATGTATATGGAAACTGTATATTGTAGATGTTTCCCCAGTATAGGTGGGGTTATTCAGCCTGTGATGTGTGGCGGAGCCTTTTTGAATTTTGTGCATTAATGTGGTAGAGCTGATTGAATTGTTTGGCTGATGAAACATGTGCTTTGGTGGGGGAAGGGCAACTAGTGTTGGGTCTCTGTGTTTTTTGAGTGTACAATTTTTAGAGCAAAGTCATGTGTAATATGTTCATGATCTTTATGAGGAATAGAAATTGATAAATTATGCATTTTTAAGTGGCCAGACAATAGCAGCTGCTGTTAGCATGAAAAAAAAAAAGTTTTTATTTCGGAAGGTTTTAAATGTAAGCTCACTGTATGTATTTTTTTAATGGCTTGTTTACATGTTGTTTTATATAACCAACATTTTATTTGAATGTGCTGTTTTAATTGGCAAAAGGTCAGCTTTGAAGCAGCCTAAAATGCGCTCATTATGAGGGGTTCACATCATAAAAAGGTCAGATTTGAAGGAACCTAAAGTGTGTGCCTTTTAGGTTGGTTGTTTTTAGAAAATGTTTTTTATTGTTTGTTTTTGATGATCAATGTTTTGTCTTTGTGGAAGAAAGGTTCTAGGCAAGTTTTTAAAAAAACTGCATATGGCGGCCATTTTGGTCATCAGTGGCCATTTTGGGGGCGTAGTCTGTTTGCACTATGGGTCACCCCAGGGGGGAGGTGCAGTCACCTCTCCTTTTTGTGTGGTATTCTCTGGCTATTTTGCTGGTGGATTTTAGCAGCCTTTGGGGCAGATTTCGATGTTTAGTGCGAATTGATTAGCGCGCTCTTTTCTGTGTTGGGATCGGGTGGAGAACATTTTTGTTTTCCTTCATGTGTGTGTAGTACGGTATGTCCTGTGATAAACAGGTGATTTGGAAGCGGAGTTAAATTGTTTTACTACAAGCGTAAATGGCGCCATTGTTGGTTTGTTGTCGGCCATTTTGTGACTCAGTGTAAAGTGCTATCTTTTGAGTAGCGTTTGCGGACGCTAGGGCCAGTATATACAGGATCTGACTAACCTGTTAGCTGACTTTGCAGTGTAAAAGTGGAGACTTTTTGTGTAACATTTCATTTTTGAATGTTACTGGCGGTGACTGCATTTTTGTGCACAGCGATGTGCGTTGTTTGAATGTTTGGGAGTTGTTCATTGTTTTTGAATAATGGTTGGGTCAGGGGGGATCAACTCCCATTCTGCAGATGGGAGGAGATGGTTTTATTTTCCCTGAACCAAAGTTGTTTTGTTTTTAAGAGAAAAAAATGCAGGAGATTTGAGTTTTGGCTTTGTTTACTACTTTATAATACTTCCAGGGGATATATGTGGTCCATGGAGTTTTTTTGATGTGTTGAGACGAGGCAGTGAAGACAGACTTCCCCTCTCTCTCCATCTTTCTGTCATTATGTAAATAAATCAGATTTGGGTTTTAAAGAGCTGAGCATACAACAGGAAGTCCTTTCTCAGCATTTATATATAAGCAGGAAGTCAGTGGGAGGAGTTTTGAAGTCTTCTGAAAGATGAGCAATGAGATTTGTGTCCTGAAAGGACAACAGAAATATTTTGGCATTTGAAAGAGTGTTTTAAAGTTTAATTTCAGTTGTTTTTGTGAAGTTTTATACTGTAAATACAGTTTTGGGTATGAGAGGAAACAGAGGGGTGTCACCATTGTTGTATCATGTAGACGCAGGTAGAAAGAAGCCATAATATTGTTTTGAAAAGTGGAGGATTTCATGGTGCTTTGTATGTTGTCTGACGAACACATTTTAGGAGGCTTTATATCGTGATACAGGTCAGGCTGTGTATAATATTCGGAAATCTTGTGAGCGATTATATTAGCATAAATGTGTAGGAGTAGTACGCTAATGCCCCGGTCAAGCCATGTATCGGAAATCCGGGGATCGGTTTTGATTTTAAAGGCGCAAGTCAGAACCGCTCCGAAAACAAAGCGCGGTGTGTTCTGGACGCAGAGCTCACTAAAAAAAAGCGATTCGAATCGTCATGGGATGTGCCGCCCATGCAGTACATCAGTCAGACAGCTGCACCGCACATGAGGTCCGGATTAGGGGCTCCGGACATGAGACCCCTAAAGAATGTCGTAGGTGGTCAGAGGGTACAGTAAGGTGTACTCCTTTGGAAGGTACTCTGGATGGAGGTATGAGACCTCAGAATAAAAGATACCTTGGATGTAGATCTGATGTGGTTTCAGAAATCTGTAATGAGTGTGGATGGAGGTGTGGTACGCGCCTCAGGAGAACTTTGTATAGCTGGTCTATGCAAGTTTCTCGCGCTGTTCTCGTATTTTTCCATTGTATTTTCTTGTATTGCGGAAAGAGTGAAGGCAGATTTCCGGCTGGTTTTTGTTTTTTCATTTTTGTTTTGAAAGCTATGAATATCTCCCCCACATTTGTATTTGAATGTTTGTATGTAGTAACGTGAATGTTTTTTTTATTCAAACTTACCGCGGCGATCTTCTGATGCGTCGCGGCTTTTGTATTTTTGTAGGAACGGGAAAAGTAAGGGTTACAAAGGGTTTTTGTTTGAATCGGTTTTGTGAAGAATGTCATTGACAATGTACAGGAATGTCATTTTTGTTTGCCATTCTCTGCAGGATAAATATGAAGGATGGAGTAATGATTTCTGCTTATAAGTATTTTTCAGGTCCAAAGAGTTTCCGGAAGTGTTTGTACATAGAGAGCAGGTGTATGTAGACAGCTGTACACATGGATAATTACGGGTCTAAGGAGGTGAAAGTATCATAGGCTATTTCATTGTTTCTTTTTATCATTTCTTCCTCCAGTCTGTATTGAGGAAGAAAAGGGGGGGGGATGGTAGATAAAATGTAAAGATGACAGTTCTCCGAACTAATAACACTAATCTTTCTAATTTTAATCAAGTTTTGTGCCAAGATTGTCTTTCTTTGATAGAATTTGAATCGGCAAGCAGCAGTCTGGTGAAGTAGGTTCCCATTTTAGTTGCTAAGAAACTGTCAATGGTTCCAGGTATTACAGGCGCTGGTAAGCGATTACAGGAGATGGTAAGCGATTACAGGCGACGGTGAGCCACGCACAGGTTAAGCAGCGACCACAGTTACGAGGTCTGGGTTGTTGTCATTGAAGGCCAACCAAAACCAGGGTCGTACTCCCTCAACTGTCACTCTCATTCTTGGGTGATGGGGTGGGTACGATCCTGTAACATGAACTTCACAGGGTTCAGGAGTCTCTCCTGGACCCCGACACGGTAATTGGTTTTCATTTTTCCCCAACCAGGTGACTGGTTCGTTTGTAAAGAAGCTTGATGGACGAGACCACGCCAGCCACTGCAAGAAGCGGCTCAACCACATCAAAGAAATGAGGAGTATCTTTGTTTATTTTGTATTTGTTTGTTTAGTAAATTTTAGCAAGGGTAACGATGGAAAGCATCCCAAGTTATTATTTAAAGTGTATTCCATGACTAATTAAGAAGACGAACGGGACCGATTGCTGGGTCTGTTCTGAGTCTCCGTTGAGCTTTAGTCCCCAGCGATGACAGTGGTACATGCTAATTATGAGGATTATTGACAACCGAGTGGAGACTCCAAACAGACACCTGTCAATGGAATTTATTAATATGTTTTTAGAGGGGTAAAATTGATTATTGTTTTTATGGCTCCGCCTCTTGTCGGTCGGGTATCAGGACTGGGTAGCCCACAAGGGTGTGTAACTTTAGTTTGGTGTTTATGCAGATCTACAGCTTATAAGGTAATTCCCCCAATGCAAGAGGTTCATGCGTGGTGGTGAAGCTGTCCCTGTCCTATGTCGCGGCCAATTGCGAGGATCTGATGGCGTGAGAGAGAAATTGGGAATGGCGGGGGGACAGCTAGAAGGGAATTGTTCACCAACCCGGACTAGGTCTGGGCACGGTCTCCTGCATGAACAAGGTGGGGGGGCTTGAGCTTATGATACGTTTGAACAATTCACACCTATTGAGGATGGAATGTTTCATGTAACTGTTGAAGCTACAAGGAAGTTCTGACAGCCCAAGGGGGGGTTTCTGGGAATTTACAAGTAAATATTGTTATATCCGGTTCGGGGGATACTGGGAATTGGAGTTCGGGCCCATATGGATAAGGTTTGGGTCCCTACAAGGCAAAGCCAGAGCTGTAACTGAGTGAAGGTTGGGAGTCCTTTGAAGGGTCTGGGAATCTGAGGGGATTTAATTCTTATTTTTCAGCGGATCGTGGTTGATTGAAATGGGAATATATATACTCATGTCGTTTTTATTTTCTATTCTTTCTATGTCGTGATGAGCGCTCCTGTTGCCTGATTGGACGCGTGACCAGAGCCGGAGCAGATGACCACGTACCAGATGAGACGCCCCGGAGCCGGACTAACGGACAAGACACAGAGGATCACTACCCAATCTGCGAATACTACAGCTCACCAAGTTGTGTCCTCCTTATGTCATGTCTCCTGAAGAACAGAGTCTACATGTCAAGCCGTGTTTTCCTTTTTATGGACTGTAAGGACTGATTCGTTCCTAGGTGTAAGAAGACTATCAAGATTTGAAGGACAAGTGGGAGCAATATGACAAAAAGGGAGGACTGTGGTGGAAATTTGAAGATGTATTTATTATGTATTGTCATAATTGGCACCCAGTCTTGACACTTCCCCAGCCAGCTCTAAATAGAGCTGACTGTGGCAGTCCTGAGGCTGGTTGACTCTCGTCTTGAGGTTGGAGTGTGATGGTTGCGGCATGGGCATATGCCCACCAGCGAGGGGGCCCCTCTGTGCATTTAGCACAGACGATCGTTGAGGGGGGGGTGCGTTCATTCCGCAAACACACTAGTGGCTATGGACAGATGTACGCTCTTATCTGGGTCATGTCTGATCAGCAGGATTTGGGATTCATAGGGTACATCTGTAAATAGCCTCAATAAGGGTATAATCTTTATATGCATTATTCTATGGAATGGCGCAGATGAAAGGTTCTATCAGGGTATATTTTGAGGGCTTGTGAGCGTTTCTGGGGTCAGGGGGGGCACATGCACACCCTGACCGGACACACCATAAGACATTGTTTGTATTTCTATTCATTGTATTCATTGTATTATATTCTATTCAATGTGACTTCCTGTCAGAAGGAATGTTTTGTTCTGTGTATAGGAGACATCTGGTAATGTCGCCTCCCATGTGGGGAGGCGACTTACTGGTGATGGCTTCCTGTTTTGTGTAAATAAAAGCGCCATGGTCAGCCCTGTGAGGGGAGATGATTTGCAAGGATGGTAACATGAGGACAGCTGTTGTAATGATGTCTCTTGATTGGTATGGATGGGCATGGAATATATGGTGAGTAAATCTGTTAGCTTAAACATGGCATCATTTCATTTAAGATGGCGAATGTGCTTTACAGCACATGGCAAGATGGCAGTGTGCTTTGCACACCCCAGATTGCCATTACAGGACAAGGTGTTTTGGGGGGCACCCCAAAACACCCTCCCAATGTTGAGGGCATGTGGCCTGGTGCGGTTCAGTCGAGGGGGGGAGGGCGCCGCGTTCTGTACCCCACCTCTTTCTGGGCCGGACAGGTCATCGTGCTCGGATAAGGGGTCTGGTGTGGATTTTAGGGGGGAACCTCCACGCCAATTTTTTTTTTAATATGGGAGTGGAGATTCCCTGGGTTTCACACCAGACCTGAAGGTCTGGTTATGGATTTTGGGGGGAGCCCACGTCATTTTTTAAAAATTGATGGCGGGGTTCCCCTTAATATCCATACCAGACCTAAAGGGTCTGGTTATTGAATTTGGGGGGACCCCCACGCTTTTTTTTTGGTGTTTTTAATGAATGAATTCTCCTGCAATTTCCAAGAGCTGACAATTCATTATTGCCGCGAGTCAGTTTTAAATGGCTTTTTTCCTTCAGAATGTCATTTTTCACATGCTGACATTACACCCAGGGCCGCCATCAGGGGGTACAGGCAGTACACCTGCAGGGCCGCCATTAGGGGGGTACAGGCATTACACCGCCCGGGGGTCCCCAGGGGCCCCCAGGGGCCCGGATGGGAACCACCCTAAAACAAAAAAAAAGAATTTTTTTTTTTTGTTTAAGGGCTCCGAAGGTCCCCAGGGGCCCGGAGGCCACTAAGGGCCCCAGATGGCAAGCCCTTTTTTTTAAAATAAAATATATATATTTAAAAAAATATATATTTTTTTTAATATATTTGTTTTTTTTTTTTTAAGGAAAGGGCCCAGAGGTCCCCAGGGCCCTGGAAGGCTACCCCCTTGTTTTTTTATTTTTTTTCGATAAATGTTATATTTAAAAAATATATATATATGTATTTTCTCTCTTTTTTTATTTTTTATTTGATAAAGAGCACAGAGGTCCCCCAGGGCCCCGGATGGCTACCCCCCTTTTTTATATATATTTTTCTTTATTTCTTATTTCTGTCAAAATTTTTGTAAAGGGCCCCCCCGCTCCTCAATTTGTGGCACCACCCCCCCCCCGCTTCTCAATTTCATGCGGCAGCACCCCCCCCCCCGTTTCTCTGCTCCAGGGGGCCCATGCCTGAAGCTGTGTAAGGGGCCCCAAAATTCATGATGGCGGCCCTGTACACCTGTAAGGGGCCCGGGGGTCCGGAGGTGCCCAGATGCCTGGAGGCCCCCCAGCGCCCCAGATGGTAACCCCCCTCTTTTTTTTTTTGTATATATATTTGTTAGTTGGTTTTTTGTAGGATTTTTTATTAAAGGGCCAATTTTTGGAATTTAATATTTTTTAGCAGTCTGGAGGTCCCCAGGGCCCCGGGTGGCAACCCCCCAAATTTTTTGTTATTAAAGGGCCAATGTTTTGGTTTAGGGGTCTGGAGGTCCCCAGTGGCCCGGAGATCCCCAGGGCTCCAGATGACAACCCCCCCACCTTTACAAAAAAATAAAAAAAAAAAACATATGATATATTTTTTAAACATATATATATATAATATAATTTTGAAAGCTCCCAGAGGGCCCCTTTTTGCTTCTAAAAATGTTATAAACATTTTCCCCAGGTTTGTTACTTTTTACTTTAATTTCTTTTTTAAAGTGTATTTTGTGCGTGAAGTCGAGAGAGAGGAGCTGGACTTGCAATCACCATCCTTCTCCATGCCCCCGGTGGCAATGGTGGGTGTGAGGGGGGCCTCACCCCACCTGCTACACACTTGGAGCCCGATGGGACAGAGGGACTCCCCCTATGAGGAGTGTAGCCCACCCAGCCAGCCCTGTAGGTCCTTCGCCTCCCTTTATTTTAGGAGACCTCATGGCCAAAGTGTGTGCAAGTGTGGTGTTTTTTTTTTTTGGGGGGGGGGGGGGTGGGCATACTAAGCACAGGCGTACCTACATTGCATAGCACACCCACCGGGAGCCGGGCTGACACCACCAAACTCAATTCACATGTAGCCGAGACCGGGATCCGAACCCTTGGCTGCAGAGGTGAACGGCTTGTCAGCGCAGTGCCATTCACGTTGAGCCACCACAGCTCCCACCCAATGTTATTTTTTTTTTAGATTTTTGGTAGTTATTTTTTATTAAAGGGCCCAGAGCTCCCAAGGCAACCCCCTTTTTATTATTTTATATATGTAGATATTGTAATTTATTTTTCATTAAAGAGCCCAGAAGTTTCTTTTTATTAAAGGGCCCAGTGGTCCCCAGGGCCCCCGGATGGCTACCACCCTTTTTAATATATATTTTTCTATATGTATTTTTTAGTAAAGGAACCCCCCGCTTATCAAATTGCGGCAGCCCCCCCCCCTTCTTAATATCAGGCGGCACCCCCCCCCCTATTCTCTGCTCCAGGGGGCCCATGCCTGAAGCTGTGTAAGGGGCCCCATAATTCCTGATGGCGCCCCTAATTGCCTCCCCCCCCCCCATGGTACGAAATTTCAAGGAATTTTTCACTTTTATTGGTGCACTTTAACCACTTCCATACCGCGCCTATTCTGGCACTTCTCTCCTTCATGTAACAATTATATTTTCTTCCTTGAAACTTACTCAGGACCCCCAAACATTATATATATTTTATTAACAAACACCCTAGGGAATAAAGTGGCGGCCATTTTTTCGGACACATTTCCAACAGTATTTGTGCCAAAAATTTTCAAACGTTTTTTTTTTTTTTGGCTTTCAAAAAAAAAACCTGTTTCATGAATGACAAAATAAGAAAGCAGTAAAGCTAGGCCAATTTTTAGGGATAAGGTAAAAGATGATGTTACACCGAGTAAATAGATACCTAACTTGTCACGCTTTCATATTGCGCACACTCATGGAATGGCGCTAAACTTCGTTATTAAAAATCTCCATAGGCAACGCTTGACTTTTTTTCTCAGGTTACCACTTTTGAGTTACAGAGGAGGTCTAGTGCTAACATTATTGCTCTCGCTCTAACGCACGCTATGATACCTCACATGTGGGGTTTGAAGGATGTTTACATATGTGGGTGGGACTTGCATGCGTGTTCGCTTCTGAGTGCGAGCTACTAGGGACAGGAGCATTTAAATTCCTTTTTTATTTTATTTTTTAACTTAATATTTTAATTTTTGCACTTGTTTGTCCCTTTTTTTGTATTATTTTTCACTTTTCTTCCTATTACAAGGAATGTAAACATCCCTTGTAATAGGACTAGTGTGTGACAGGTCCTCTTTATAGAGAAAGGCGGGGTCAATTAGACCCCACATCTGTCCTCCAGGCTGGAAAGCATGGAATTGGTAAAAAAATAAAAAAAATAAACATCTCATGCTTTCAGCTGCGATCATGTTCGTTCAGCACAGTAGTGTAGTGTGTAGCATGTTCACCTAGCAGCAAAAGGGTTGCTGGTTCGAATCCCGCCCGTGACACTATCTGCCTGGAGTTTGCATGTTCTCCCTGTGCGGGTTTCCTCCCACAATCTAAAAACAGGCTGTAAATTGGATCCTGTCTAAATAAGCCCTAATATGCAGTAGGATATTTAGGTTTTGTGCTGCCCTAGGCCTGACCAAATTTTGGCACCCCCTAATAGAAAAATGACCCACCCTTCCTGTCAAGGCCACACCCTGTTTTTTATGACCCACCCAGGAATTTTCAGGGGACACACACAAGTTCTGTGGGGGGGGGACCTGGGGGGGCCCTTAATTTGCCTAGTTTTTCGATCACTTCCTGTTTGGCTATGGGGCAGGAAGTGAAGCCAATCTCCCCAAACGGACAGGGATAATACAAAATAAACTGACAGAGCTTCTAACCCCCCCCCCCCCCCCCAACTCTATCCAAAATGAAAGAAATCAAAAAAATAAAAGTGATGATTATAGTTCCAGATTAACCCCAAATTTCAGATCATTCTATTGAGAGGCTTAAGAAAATATAACCATGCCAATAGGCCAGGATCCAGCGTTGCTAATATGTATGAATGTGTGTTAGGGACCCCCACAAACACCACCCAATGTTAAATCAACAATTTTCTTGTTTTTTTGGGGATGCCTGCACCCCTGATAGGGTAAAGACACCTCACAAATGTTGTCACTTTCTACTTAATTCATTCACTTCCTGCCACACAGCCAAACAGGAAGTGAGGGAAACACCTGAGTAATGTTTTGTTGGGGACACAGATCAATATAAATAGTTTCCCATTTTGGAAATTGCATTTTGCTGTGTACACCCCAAATTAGTAGGAATCTTGGACTTTGGGGTCCATTTACTAAAGGCAAATCCACTTTGCACTACAAGTGGACAAGCAAGGAAGAAAAATAAAAACTTGGCAGGATTGGAAGTAAAAACCATCAGTGCTTCCCTTCTGATTTTCATTGCCTACGCTTCTACTGCAGAGCGGCTTTGCCTTTACTAAACCCCAAAATAACTAATCATTTGGGGTGTACACTGCAGTGCAATTTGCTTAATGGTGACACTAGTTAGATTGACCTGTGTCCCCGAAGAAAAGACCATTGGTAGGGTTTTAACCTCACTTCATGTTCTGTTCAGCTGTGTGACAGGAAGTGAAGCCAATTTTAGGAAAAGGGACACAAAGCCCAACCTAAAAACACTAGCAGGGGTTCTAACACTCAATTGGCTTCCCTCAAACAACCCACAATTAGAATAGGATTGTCTTGTGCTAGTTTCAAGTACAGCGCTGTAAATCAGCACTTCAAGCCTGTCCACCAATAAAAAACCCCACCCCCCCCCCCCCTCCAACAGGCCATGTTTGCAGCTTTTCCTACATCTTGCACATGTGCTTTAAAAAGTCAGTCTGGACATCAGTTCTAGGAAACAATACTTACCGCTTTGTCCTTCCTTTTCTGGTGACTAAACATTTCATGCATACACACCAGGAAAGAGCTTAGAGACAAATCACACTTGATGGTTTAGGCCCAAACTATTTCAGCTGCAGCGGTTGAAATCCATAGCATGAAAAAAATATCACAAAACAAACTTCAAAATTTGAAAGTAATTTTATTGGTCCACAAAACAAGGAAAGCAAAACAAAAAAATTACAAATAAACACACCAAAAAAAATATAAAAAACCTAAAAACAAAAAAGACCAACGTTTATTTCACAGTCATTGGAAAATAAATCATGCTTTTGAAATAACAGGATAGACCCACAGGATTAAAACATTAGTCATTAACATCTTGAGAAACATTTAGCAAAATTATGTAGCAGAGAAAACATCAAAAAATACAAAACTTGCTCCAAAACATCTCTGTTTCACTCCGCCATTACTTCCAGCCAGCAAATCTGCCCCCTCTGAGGGGCAGCTGACACGTGCAGTATCCACGCTTTTTATAACATGTGTGCTAATGAACCAATTGGAAACACATGAACAAATGTCAGCCTCTAGTTTGTGTGCACTTGTAACTGCTTACACCTGTTAAGGATGTCCTTAAATTACTAAGCCAAAAAAACAGCTTTCTGAGCATGCTCAGAAAGATGCATGTCATTTTCAGGCTGAAACTTCCAGCTTCTTTTTCTAAGTGTTCGAGCATGCCCAGTTCACTCGAAATGCAGTACCAGAATCAAATCTGCAATGGCGGATGAAAGCATTAGAGGTGTTTAATTTTTTTTTGGTCCCCCTGAACTGATGCTTTACAAGCTGAAGTGGAGGTCTTATAGAATTTTTACGTAACAAACATAAATAATAATAATTTAAAAGCCCCTGTCCCTAGTAGCTCGCAGTCAGAAGCGAACAAGCAGCATTTTTTTTGTTTCCGGTTACCTGTTTAGATTTACAGATGAGGTCTAGTGCTAAAAGTATTCCTCTCGCTCTTACGCACGCTATGATACCTGACATGTGTGGTTTGAAGGATGTTTCCATATGTGGGGCGGGCCTTAAATGTGTAAGTCCCGCCCACATATTGAACCCCCGTTCAAACCCCACATGTGAGGTATCATAGCGTACGTTAGAGCGAGAGCAATACTTTTAGCACTAGACCTCCTCTGTAAATCTAAACTGGTAACCTGAAACACATAAAAAAGCGTTGCCTATGGGTATTTTCAAGTACTGAAGTTTGGCCCCATTCCATGAGTGTGTGCAATATTAAAGTGTAACATGTTGGGTATCTATTTACTCGGTGTAACATCATCTTTCACATTATGGCCATAAATTGGGCTAACTTTAGTGTATTCTTAATTTGTAACCACTTGAGCCCCAGAGCATATTACTGGTCACTGACGGGGCCAGTTTTTGCATTTCAACACTGCGTCATTTTGACTGACAATTGCGTGGTTGTGCGACGTGGCCCCCAAACAAATTTGGCGTCCTCATTCCCCCCCCCCCCCCCCCCCTAAAAATTATTTTTTTTTTTTTTTGGTGGTATTTGATCACCTCTGCGTTTTTTCTTATTTTTGCTTGAACCAAAAATATAGCGACAATTTGGTAAATAAAAATACATCTTTTTTACTGTTTGCTATAATAAATCTCCCCCAAAATATATTCAAAAAATGTTTGCCCTCAGTTTAGGCCGATAAGTATTCTTCGACATATTTTTGGTTGCAAAAAATCACAATAAGCGTTTGATTGGTTTGGGCAAAAGTTATAAGTAGGGGTTGGTCTTATGGGTTTTTTAGGAATAATTTTTTGTTTTACTAGTAATGGTGGCTATCATTGTTTTTTCTGGCTACTGCGACATTGTGGCGGACACATTTTTGTGAGATTTGGCATTTTTCTAGCGAGCAATGGTATAGAAATGCATTGCTTACTATAAAAATGACACTGGCAGGGAAGGGGTTAACACTAGGGGCGCGGAAGGGGTTGAATATGTTACCTGGGTGTGTTCTAACTGTAAAGGGGGTGGGACTGTGTAGGGGAAATGACAGATCGCTGTTCATACATTGTAGGGACAGACGAGCAGGCATTCCCCCCCCCCTGACAGGACCGGGATAAAGGGGAACTCCACCCCAAATTATAAAAAAACGGCATGGGGGTCCCCCTTCAGGTGCACAACAGGCTCTTAGATTTGATCTGGAACATAAGGGGTTAAACCCACGCCAAAAAACGCGTGGGGTTCCCCCTCAGATCCAGACCAAACCCTCTCCCAGGCACGCAGTGGCCGGACAGGAATGGGGGTGGGGACGAGCGAGCCCCCCCCCCCCTCCTGAGCCGTACCAGACCACATCCCTCGATGGGGGAGGGTGCTGTGGGGGAGGGGGGCACTGCCCCCCCACCCCAAAGACTCTTGCCCCATCTCGGGACAAGAGCCTCCCCGACAACCCTGGCCGTTGGTTGTCGGGGTATGCGGGCAGGGGGGTTTATCAGAATCTGAGAGCCCCCTATATTAAGGGGCCCCCAGATTCTGGCCCCCCACCCTATGTGAATGAGTATGGGGTACATCGTACCCCTACCCATTCACCGGGTGGAAAAGTGTAAACACAAATAAACCACACAGAAAAAAATAATTTATTAGTCAGCTCTGGGGGTCTTCTGCCGGGACCCCCCACCACCAGCCCATTGGGCCCCGGGCTTCGCCGTTTTCTGCCGGGGGGGACACCCACCGATGCTCTCCGCCATGTCCAGCCAGGCCCCCACCCCAAAATAAGCTCTTGTACATCCGGGGGGGCCGGCCGAAACCAGCTGAGAACAACGGGGGGCGGAGCCCCTCGGTCTTCCAGACGTTTTCTGCCGGGGGGGCTCCAGCCCCGCACCGGTCTTCGCCGCCGCCTTCCGCCGGGGGGGACACCCACCGATGCTCTCGGCCATATTCGGCCAGGCCCCCTACCCCAAATCAAGCTCTTTTACATCCGGGGGGGGGGCGGCGGAAATGGCGGAGAACAACGGGGGCGAAACCCCTCCTCGGTCTTCGCCTTCCGCCGGGGGGGTACACCTACCCCCCCCAGTCTTCGCCGCCGCCTTCCGCGGGGGGTACACCTACCCCCCCCGGTCTTCGCCGCCACCTTCCGCCGGGGAGAGAGACACCCACCGATGCTCTCCGCCATGTTCGGCCAGGCCCCCTACCCCAAATTAAGCTCTTTCACATCCGGGGGGGGCGGCGGAAATGGCGGAGAACAACGGGGGCGTCGCCACTCCTCGGTCTTCTAGCCGTTTTCTGCCAGGGGGGGGAAACACCCACCCATGCTCTCCGCCATGCTCGGCCAGGCCCCCTACCCCAAATTAAGCTCTTTCACATCCGGGGGGGGGGGCGGCCGAAAACAGCGGAGAACAACGGGGGTGTCGCCCCACCTCGGGCTCCTCCGCTTCTGCCTGGCTCCTCCCGAGGCCAGGGCTTCTTTCGCCGTCTTCCGCCGGAGGGCGCCACTCTCCGGGCTTCTCGACGTGGCTGTCTTCCGCCGCGGGGGCACCACCCGCGGGGGCCAGGCCTTCTTCTTTGGCGCCGCCGCCCCCTTCGATTTCTTCTGCCTGGACGAGGGTCGTACATCCCATCCAGGACTTGGACGTGGCGGGCTTCTCGTCGCTGTCTTCTGCCGCTGCCCCCTTCACCACGAAGCTCCGTGTTCGTTTGATGAGGGCAGCGGGCTTCCGACGTCTTCGACCGGAGCGAGGGTCGTACATCCCACTCCGGATTTCGTCGCCGGCTTCTGCCTGGCTCCTCCTGGGGCCAGGGCTTCTCGTCGCTGTCTTCCGCCGCGGGGTGACACTCGCGGGCTTCTTCTTCCATTCGATGTTGACACGGCGAGGTCCGGCGCTGAAATGCCTTCTGAGCGGCGGGCAGGGACTTATATTGGCATAGGGCATGGGCGTGGTTATGCCAACATGTGACCTTAACTCATGTGACAGTGATGTCACATCACATCACACTGTCACATGGGTTAAGGTCACATGTTGGCATAACCACGCCCACGCCCTATGCCAATATAAGTCCCTGCCCGCCGCTCAGAAGGCATTTCAGCGCCAGACCTCGCCGTGTCAACATCGAATGGAAGAAGAAGCCCGCGAGTGTCACCCCGCTGCGGAAGACAGCGACGAGTGTCACCCCGCTGCGGAAGACAGCGACGAGAAGCCCTGGCCCCAGGAGGAGCCAGGCAGAAGCCGGCGACGAAATCCGGAGTGGGATGTACGACCCTCGCTCCGGTCGAAGACGTCGGAAGCCCGCTGCCCTCATCAAACAAGCACGGAGCTTCGTGGTGAAGGGGGCAGCGGCAGAAGACGGCGACACAGCGACGAGAAGCCCTGGCCCCAGGAGGAGCCAGGCAGAAGCCGGCGACGAAATCCGGAGTGGAATGTACGACCCTCGCTCCGGTCGAAGACGTCGGAAGCCCGCTGCCCTCATCAAACAAGCACGGAGCTTCGTGGTGAAGGGGGCAGCGGCAGAAGACGGCGACACAGCGACGAGAAGCCCTGGCCCCCGCGGAAGAGCCAGGCAGAAGAGGCTGGCCCCCCGCGCGGATCGAGAGCCCCCCCCCGGCAGAAAACTACGAAGCTCCCCCATAGGCAGGAAGCTTCATGGTGAAGGGGGCCGCAGCGGAAGACGCCTAGAAAACCGGGGTGAGATGTGCGACCCTCCCCCCGGAGAAAACGTCGAAGCCCGCTGCCCTCATCAAACAAGCACGGAGCTTCGTGGTGAAGGGGGTCGCAGCGGAAGACAGCGGCGGCGAAGACCGGGGTGGGTTGGCGGAAGACCCCCGGAGCTGGCTAATAAATTATTTTTATTCTTGTGTGGTTTATTTGCGGCGGAAGACCCTGTTAACACTTTTCCCACCAGGTGAATGGGTAGGGGTACCATGTACCCCATACTCATTCACATAGGGTGGGGGGCCAGAATCTGGGGGCCGCCTTATTAAAGTGGCTCTCAGATTCTGATTGGCTCCCGCCCGCATACCCCGACAACCAATGGCCAGGGTTGTCGGGAAGAGGCTCTTGTCCCTATCGACATGGGGACAAGAGTGCTTTGGGGTGGGGGGGCAGTGCCCCCCTCCCTCAAAGCACACACTCCCCCATGTCGAGGGCATGTGGTCTGGTACGGCTCAGGAGGGGGGGCGCTCGCTCGCCCCCACCCCCATTCCTGTCCGGCCAGACTGCATGCTTGGGATGAGGGCTTGGTACGGATCTGGGGGGGAACCCCACGCCGATTTTGGCGTGGGTTAACCCCTCACGTTCCGGACCAAGCCGAAGAGCCTATTGTGCCCCTGGGGGGGAAGCCGCGCCGGTTTCAAATTTGAAATTTGGCGCGGAGTTCCCCTTCAGTGTCAGCGCAGCCCGAGAACACCTCGGAGCTTCACGTGCGTCGCTTCACGCAGTGCAAACACTGCTACGCCCCTTGGTATTTACCAAGAATTTCCCGGCGTACTGAAGAGGCGCGCGGTGACGCAAAGCCCCGATGCAAATGAACCTTCCGAGGTTCTGGCGTACTTGGCAAGCACACGGGGATCGGGTCCCAAAAGTCACTTTCGCTTTCAATTCGGCCCGCCACACACGTTCAAACACATGTCACTACACTTCCCCTGCATCACCCCCCTCCCTCCCCTCATAAACTCCCGCCCGAATCCCCGATGTTTACATTACTAAATGCCGCACGCCAGCTCTGTACTGGCGTGCTGTGCGCCCTCTCCTGGGCGCATTAGGCACTTTAGTAAATGAGGAAACACGCTGCACTGGCAGCGTGTTTCTTTTGTAAATGTCAAAAACAGGTTTACTCCTGCTTGTGCACCATGAGTCTTGGCGCACAGGCTTGGTAAATCAGCCCCTATGTCACAAAGAATTAAGGCAGTTCTGAAGGCAGGCAATAGGGGGTCTAACCCGGTACTAGCAAGGTGTACCTAATAAAGTGGCTGGTGAGTGTATGTACAAGTCCCATCTGCTACATGTAACATAATGGCTATTTACTCACTACACATGGACCTGTAGCTCTCAATAAAATACAAGCGGTATATTAGCCACATTCATAGTCCATTGACACTTCTTCTAGCTCTCCAACTGAAAGCTCATACCTCAGTATGGACAGGGAGCTGCATGAAGAGTCTGTAGTAGCCTGGCAATGGACCTGTAATCCATTGATCACAGAGGCTCCTGTGCAACAAAAATAAATACTTTTTTTCCTGGAAAAAATATATGCATTTATTATTTGTATTTTTTTTTTTTTTTTTTAAGACTCAGAAATGCCACACATGGTGAGGCAGAGGTAGCTGGGGGGAAAAGTGATCTGCAGCCAGGTGAGCAGCCCTCCACTATTGGAACAGATATGCAGGATGCCTTGTAGCGGTATAGCAGTACATACACAGCTTATCTAAATAATATTGAGGGGAGGACTTACAGTACCTGATTACTACCAGAGTACTGCAGTTCCAGTGGGGAACCTTTAGGCCTTGGATCCCTCCAGCTGTTCCCCTGTGTTACCAGAGCTACCCTGGACCACACTGTGAGGGACTGCATTCATAAGTATAAACATGTAGCATCCCCTTACTTTCAGAAGGGACGCTATTTGTACTGTCAATTTAGCAGGGTAAGAGACTTATTTGCTCTCACCCAGGTTGATTTGTGTTAAATTGGGCTGCTGTCAGCCCTGAATTATCCTGTGGGTTATTCTGTGCTCCAGGGATGCAATTCCATCTCTGGGCGGCACAGGTGGTGCCAGATAGTGTTGCTCACGAATATTCGCATCGCGAATATTCGCTACGAATATTGCATATTCGAGTATTCGCGAATAACTCGAATATCGCGGCGAATATTCGCTATTTCGAATATTCGTATTTTTTCAAATTTCGCAATCAATTTCGCAATCAATTTCGCATTCGCACTAGCGAAATTTTGCATTAGCGAAATTTCGCAATTTTTTTTTTTATATAAAATATCACGAATATTCGATATTAACGAATATTCGCGAATATTCTTCGAAATATTCGCGAAATATCGCGAAATCGAATATGTTGTATTCTGTAATGGCAATCTGGGGGTTTGCAAGGCACACCCCCATCTTGCCTAGTGCTGTAAAGCACATTCGCCATCTTAAATGAAATGATGCCATGTTTAAGCTAACAGATTTACTCACCATATATTCCCTGCCATTCATCCATACCAATCAAGAGACATTACAACAGCTGTCCTCCTTCATCGCTCCCCAGCAACTCTGCTCCTAGCAGCAGCTAGCTCCCATTTATTTATAGTGTCAACAAGAGTAACAAAAGAAGGTGGTGGCTTTACAAAACAGCCAATCAAACATGTTTGTATACTTTCAAAAGAACCAATCACAGACATGTGATTCAAAATAATGCTAGCAGTGAGGTGTGCAACACAGCTGAGTGCCGAGCCATGCTCTGTAAAACAAAAGGCCTTAGAAAGCATGGCTCAGAACAAAGCCATCTGCAAGCCAAACTGTCACCATCTTTGCCAACCATACTAAAATCATGGATCAGATACCCATAAAATCTGTATAGTTATGCTACAGTTTTCATGTACGCAGATCTGTCCACTCGGAGTCATTTAATGCAGTCGACAAGAAGTGGCCAGTTCCTTGCTGAGGCATAAATGAACATCCCTAAAAGGAGCTCGCAAATTGTTGTCCATGAAAAGGTGTTGCGCCAATGGCCTTCCACCAACGTCTGTATGCGTGAATACGCTCACCTGAGCGCATTACAGCAAAACTGACACTGGGGGGGACATCTGACAACATACATTTATAGAATTTTCCACAACAGTCCCTCCTTTTTTGTCATATTCTCCCAAGTGTCCCGCGATGATCTTCTTTACTCCTGGAAACTAATCAGTCCTTACAATCCATAAAAAGGAAAACATGGCTTGACATGTAGACTCTGTTCTTCAGGAGACATGACATAAGGAGGACACAACTTGGTGAGCTGTAGTAATCGCAGATTGGGTAGTGATCCTCTGTGTCTTGTCCGTGGGTCCGGCTCCGGGGGCGTCTCATCTGGTACGAGGGTTGGGTTTCGGGACGTCTCATCTGGTACGTGGTCATCTGCTCCGGGGCGTCTCATCTGGTATGAGGGTTGGGTTTCGGGACGTCTCATCTGGTACGTGGTCATCTGCTCCGGCTCTGGTCTGGTGAACTCCTATTCCCAGTATCCCCTGAACCAGATATAACAATATTTACTTGTAAATTCCCAGAAACCCCCCCTTGGGCTGTCAGAACTTCCTTGTAGCTTCAACAGTTACATGAAACATTCCATCCTCAATAGGTGTGAATTGTTCAAACGTATCATAAGCTCAAACCCCCCACCTTGTACATGCAGGAAACCGTGCCCAGACCTAGTCCGGGTTGGTGAACAATTCCCTTCTAGCTGTCCCCGCCATTCCCAATTTCCCTTGTGCCATCAGATCCTCGCAATTGGCCGCGACATAGGACAGGGACAGCTTCACCACCACGCATGAACCTCTTGCATTGGGGGAATTACCTTATAAGCTGTAGATCTGCATAAACACCAAACTAAAGTTACACACTTGTGGACTACCCAGTCCTGATACCCAACTGACAAGAGGCGGAGCCATAAAAACAATAATCAATTTTACCCTCTAAAAACATATTAATAAATTCCATTGACAGGTGTCTGTTTGGAGTCTCCACTCGTTTGTCAATAATCCTCATAATTAGCATGTACCACTGTCATTGCTGGGGACTAAAGCTCAACGGAGACTCAGAACAGACCCAGCAATCGGTCCCGTTCGTCTTCTTAATTAGTCATGGAATACACTTTAAATAATAACTTGGGATGCTTTCCATCGTTACCCTTGCTAAAATTTACTAAACAAACAAATACAAAATAAACAAAGATACATTTCTTTGATGTGGTTGAGCCGCTTCTTGCAGTGGCTGGCGTGGTCTCGTCCATCAAGCTTCTTTACAAACGAACCAGTCACCTGGTTGGGGAAAAATGAAAACCAATTACCGTGTCGGGGTCCAGGAGAGACTCCTGGACCCTGTGAAGTTCACATTACAGGGATCGTACCCACCCCATCACTCAAGAATGAGAGTGACAGTTGAGGGAGTACGACCCTGGTTTTGGTTGGCCTTCAATGACAACAACCCAGACCTCGTAACTGTGGTCGCTGCTTAACCTGTGCGTGGCTCACCGTCGCCTGTAATCGCTTACCATCTCCTGTAATCGCTTACCAGCGCCTGTAATACCCGGAACCATTGACAGTTTCTTAGCAAATAAAATGGGAACCTACTTCACCAGACTGCTGCTTGCCGATTCAAATTCTATCAAAGAAAGACAATCTTGGCACAAAACTTGATTAAAATTAGAAAGATTAGTGTTATTAGTTCGGAGAACTGTCACCTTTACATTTTATCTACCATCCCCCCCTTTTCTTCCTCAATACAGACTGGAGGAAGAAATGATAAAAAGAAACAATGAAATAGCCTATGATACTTTCACCTCCTTAGACCCGTAATTATCCATGTGTACAGCGGTCTACATACACCTGCTCTCTATGTACAAACACTTCCAGAAACTCTTTGGACCTGAAAAATACTTATAAGCAGAAATCATTACTCCATCCTTCATATTTATCCTGCAGAGAATGGCAAACAAAAATGACATTCCTGTACATTGTCAATGACATTCTTCACAAAACCGATTCAAACAAAAACCCTTTGTAACCCTTACTTTTCCCGTTCCTACAAAAATACAAAAGCCGCGACGCATCAGAAGATCGCCGCGGTAAGTTTGAATAAAAAAAACATTCACGTTACTACATACAAACATTCAAATACAAATGTGGGGGAGATATTCATAGCTTTCAAAACAAAAATGAAAAAACAAAAACCAGCCGGAAATCTGCCTTCACTCTTTCCGCAATACAAGAAAATACAATGGAAAAATACGAGAACAGCGCGAGAAACTTGCATAGACCAGCTATACAAAGTTCTCCTGAGGCGCGTACCACACCTCCATCCACACTCATTACAGATTTCTGAAACCACATCAGATCTACATCCAAGGTATCTTTTATTCTGAGGTCTCATACCTCCATCCAGAGTACCTTCCAAAGGAGTACACCTTACTGTACCCTCTGACCACCTATGACATTCTTTAAAGGGTCTCATGTCCGGAGCCCAGAACCCAGACCTCATGTGCGGTGCAGCTGTCTGACTGGTGCACTGCATGGGCGGCACATCCCATGACGATTCGAATCGCTTTTTTTTAGTGAGCTCTGCGTCCAGAACACACCGCGCTTTGTTTTCGGAGCGGTTCTGACTTGCGCCTTTATCATCAAAACCGATGCCTGCATTCCGACTATTCTACACGGCCTGAGCAGGACCACTAGCGTACTACTCCTACACATTTATGCTAATATAATCGCTAATAAGATCTCCGGCTATTATACACGGCCAAATCTGTATCACGATATAAAGCCTCCTAAAATGTGTTCGTCAGACAACCTTCAAAGCACCATGAAATCCTCCACTTTTCAAAACAATATTATGGCTTCTTTCTACCTGCGTCTACATGATACAACAATAATGGTGACGCCCCTCTGTTCTCACATACCCAAAACTGTATTTACGGTATAAAACTTCACAAAAACAACTGAAATTAAACTTTAAAACACTCTTTCAAATGCCAAAATATTTCTGTTGTCCCTTCAGGACACAAATCTCATTGCTCATCTTTCAGAAGACTTCAAAACTCCTCCCACTGACTTCCTGCTTATATATAAATGCTGAGAAAGGACTTCCTGTTGTATGCTCAGCTCTTTAAAACCCAAATCTGATTTATTTACATAATGACAGAAAGATGGAGAGAGAGGGGAAGTCTGTCTTCACTGCCTCGTCTCAACACATCAAAAAACTCCATGGACCACATATATCCCCTGGAAGTATTAAAAAGTAGTAAACAAAGCCAAAACTCAAATCTCCTGCGTTTTTTCTCTTAAAAACAAAACACCTTTGGTTCAGGGAAAATAAAACCATCTCCTCCCATCTGCAGAATGGGAGTTGATCCCCCCTGACCCAACCATTATTCAAAAACAATGAACAACTCCCAAACATTCAAACAACAACGCACATCGCTGTGCACAAAAATGCAGTCAGCGCCAGTAACATATTCAAAAACGAAATGTTACACAAAAAGTTTCCACTTTTACACTGCAACGTCAGCCAACAGGTTAGTCAGATCCTGTATATACTGGCCCTAGCGTCCGCAAACGCTACTCAAAAGATAGCACTTTACACTGAGTCACAAAATGGCCGACAACAAACCAAGCAACAATGGCGCCATTTACGCTTGTAGTAAAACAATTTAACTGCGCTTCCAAATCACCTGTTTACCACAGGACATACCATACTACACACACATAAAGGAAAACAAAAATGTTCTCCACCCGATCCTAACACAGAAAAGAGCGCGCTAATCCAATTCGCACTAAACATCAAAATCTGCCCCAAAGGCTGCTAAAATCCACCAGCAAAATAGCCAGAGAAATACCACACCCAAAGGAGAGGTGGCTGCACTTCCCCCCTGGGGTGACCCACAGTGCAAACAGACTACGCCCCCAAAATGGCCACCGATGACCAAAATGGCCGCCATATGCAGTTTTTTTTAAAACTTGCCTAGAACCTTTCTTCCACAAAGACAAAACATTGATCATCAAAAACAAACAATAAAAAAACATTTTCTAAAAACAACCAACCTAAAAGGCACACACTTTAGGTTCCTTCAAATCTGACCTTTTTATGATGTGAACCCCTCATAATGAGCGCATTTTAGGCTGCTTCAAAGCTGACCTTTTGCCAAAAACAGCACATTCAAATAAAATGTTGGTTATATGAAACATAAAAACAAAAACACTTCTCAAAGCTCATGTAAACAAGCCATTTAAAAAAATACATACATACAGTGAGCTTACATTTAAAACCTTCCGAAATAAAAACTTTTTTTTTTCATGCTAACAGCAGTTTCTATTGTCTGGCCCCTTAAAAATGCATAATTTATCAATTTCTATTTCTCATAAAGATCATGAACATATTACACATGACTTTGCTCTAAAAATTGTACACTCAAGAAACACAGAGATCCAACACTAGTTGCCCTTCCCCCACCAAAGCACATGTTACACAAAAGGCAGCCTTCTATAGCAGTTTAAATCTGGTTAATCAAGTCACTTCCTTACAAACTGTTACAAACAAACAAATCGCCCTTCCCCCCAAGCCGCATGGCCAGAGGAGCAATCTTACCTCCATTGTTACTCTCAAACAGCATTCAGGCATACACACGATCAAAATCCACTCGATTTCACAAACTCACGCAATCACACACACACACACACATGCATCCAATCGCTTTTCACAAATGCACGCAATCACACACACGGTCACACACAAACACACAGTCATACACAACTCTATCACACAACAGTCATACAATCAGGATCACACACACAATCATACATCTATCAAATTCAGACATACAATCAGGATTCCACATGTGCACACACATGTGTTCTCACCCAGGTTGATTTGTGTTAAATTGGGCTGCTGTCAGCCCTGAATTATCCTGTGGGTTATTCTGTGCTCCAGGGATGCAATTCCATCTCTGGGCGGCACAGGTGGTGCCAGATAGTGTTGCTCACGAATATTCGCATTGCGAATATTCGCTACGAATATTGCATATTCGAGTATTCGCAAATAACTCGAATATCGCGGCGAATATTCGCTATTTCGAATATTCGTATTTTTTCAAATTTCGCAATCAATTTCGCAATCAATTTCGCATTCGCACTAGCGAAATTTTGCATTAGCGAAATTTCGCAACTTTTTTTTTTTTATAAAATATCACGAATATTCGATATTAACGAATATTCGCGAATATTCTTCGAAATATTCGCGAAATATCGCGAAATCGAATATGTTGTATTCTGTAATGGCAATCTGGGGGTTTGCAAGGCACACCCCCATCTTGCCTAGTGCTGTAAAGCACATTCGCCATCTTAAATGAAATGATGCCATGTTTAAGCTAACAGATTTACTCACCATATATTCCCTGCCATTCATCCATACCAATCAAGAGACATTACAACAGCTGTCCTCCTTCATCGCTCCCCAGCAACTCTGCTCCTAGCAGCAGCTAGCTCCCATTTATTTATAGTGTCAACAAGAGTAACAAAAGAAGGTGGTGGCTTTACAAAACAGCCAATCAAACATGTTTGTATACTTTCAAAAGAACCAATCACAGACATGTGATTCAAAATAATGCTAGCAGTGAGGTGTGCAACACAGCTGAGTGCCGAGCCATGCTCTGTAAAACAAAAGGCCTTAGAAAGCATGGCTCAGAACAAAGCCATCTGCAAGCCAAACTGTCACCATCTTTGCCAACCATACTAAAATCATGGATCAGATACCCATAAAATCTGTATAGTTATGCTACAGTTTTCATGTACGCAGATCTGTCCACTCGGAGTCATTTAATGCAGTCGACAAGAAGTGGCCAGTTCCTTGCTGAGGCATAAATGAACATCCCTAAAAGGAGCTCGCAAATTGTTGTCCATGAAAAGGTGTTGCGCCAATGGCCTTCCACCAACGTCTGTATGCGTGAATACGCTCACCTGAGCGCATTACAGCAAAACTGACACTGGGGGGACATCTGACAACATACATTTATAGAATTTTCCACAACAATTCCGCTCATCACTAGTGCCAGAGGGATTCAGGCAGAGCCACTTTTCCCCAGCAGCCAATAGGAGTGTTTCCCTCGCGGGGAATACTGGGGGAGGGTATATCTGTGACAGACGCCATGGGGTTCTTCGCTGGTTCCTGGTTCCGGGTGTGGCACCCACCTTCGGGGTGTGCGCACGTCACGGGCCCCACCACTATGGCCTACCTGGCCGGGGCCCGTGCTACGCGGAGTTCCCTATTCTGGGCCCTTATGGCTCAGAGCAACTGAGTTGCCGAGGGGCCCCAGTGACTTACTGGGTCCCCCTACTTCAAAAGGACTTGACTGAAAGGATACGCTCTATTGCTCTCGAGTATCGGACCTGTGGCAGAGGCCTTTACTAATTTACTAGAGCCAAGTCGGTGGCAGAGACTTGTTCCTTCTCAGCATTCTCAGTGACACTCTGGCTGCCAGGCCTGTGGAAGAGGCCTGTCCAGGTGCACTGCACCCACTCCGGCGCGAGTGACAACGGGAGAAAAGAATATACTCTGGAAGCAGGACTGCTTCTGTTCGTTATCCATAGCCTGACTCTGCAAAGTTATTCTCTTCACCAACCTATCCTGTCTACCTCAAGTTGACTGTTGGTCGATGTTGAACCAAAAATAAAGCACTTAGAAAACGTCAACCCTTGGCTTGGACATTCCGTTACTGCTCTCACAAGTTGCTACCATCAATTTCCCTAGACACATCAAAGGTAACCTAACTAATGCCGATCCCACATCTAACCAGCGTCTTCTGAATGGGGTAGTGCTACAAACACAAGCAACTTTTGTGCTCAGAACTGATTTGACTGGTGGTTAACCACTTAACCACCAGCCGCCGTCAAATAACGGCAGCAAGGTGGTTGCTTAACTCTGGGAGGACGTTATATAACGTCTTCCCAGAATCGCGCTCCCGCACGCCCCCTGGGGCGCGCACACGGGAATGTCTAGCATCACGGATCGCGGTGAATTGCCGCTGATAGCGCCCGTTTACCACGTGATTGCTCCGTCCAATGATGGAGCGATCACATGTAAACAAACCGGCGTCATTTGATGACGCTGGTTCCTCCCTCCTCTCTCTGTACCGATTGGTACAGGGTGAGAGGGGGGAGCGCGGGTGTCAGCAGCGCTGTGGCTGGATCTGTGACTATTGCAGTCACAGATCCAGCCATCCCTGCTCAGCCATCCCTGCATTAACCCCTGCAATACTCTTCCTTCCCTGCAATACTCTGCAATAACCCCTGTGCAATACTCTGCAATAACCCCTGTGCAATACTCTGCAATACCCCCTGCACAATACTCTGCAATACCCCCTGCACAATACTCTGCAATACCCCCTGCACAATACTCTGCAATACCCCCCGCACAATACTCTGCAATACCCCCCGCACAATACTCTGCAATACCCCCCACACAATACTCTGCAATATCCGACCAATACTTTGCAATACCCCCGCACCAATACTCTGCAATACCCAAAAAATACTCTGGGGATAAAAATGCATTTTAACCACTTCCGGTCCATGTCATATGACGTCCTTGACTTTGTGCAGGGATATCTAAATGATGCCGGTAGCTACAGGCATCATTCAGATATAATTTTTTTCAGCCAGCGATTCTCTACACCATAAGAATGATCATGGCGGCTGTTCCGCCTCTTAATCATTCTTACGGGAGGCAAAAGGGGACGTCCCCACTCCCTTCGCCCTCCGGTGCTTCTTCCGACTCACCACTACGATCAAAGCCAGGATCGTTTTTTTTTTCCAGCCTAGAGGTGAGATGTGGGGTCTTATTGACCCCATATCTCACTGTAAAGAGGACCTGTCATGCTATATTCCTATAACAAGGGATTTTAACATTCCTTGTCATAGGAATAAAAGTAATCAAAACATTTATTTTTGGGGAAAAACGTGTCAAACTAAAAGAGTAAAATGAACAATAAAAGAAAAAAAAAATTTTTAAGCGCCCACATATGAAAACGGTGTTCAAACCACACATGTAAGGTACCGCTGTGAACGTTAGAGCTCTTCTCCACCTAAAAAGATGTAACCAGTAAAAACATTTATAGCGTCACCGATGGGGATTTTTAAGTAGCGAAGTTTGGCGCCATTCCACAAGCGTGTGCAATATTGAAGGATGACATGTTGGGTATCTATTTACTCAGCGTAACTTCATCTTTCATATTATGCAAAAACATTGGGCTAACTTTAATGTTTTTTTTTTTTTTTTAAAGCACAAAACTGTTTTTTCTTTATCGTACATCACGGGACACAGAGCGCATAGCCATTACACTTGGGTTATATGGGTACCTTCAGGTGTGGACACTGGTGTAATCAATTTCACAGGAAGTTTCCTCCCTATATAACCCCCTCCCACTGGGAGTGCTTCAGTTTTTTCGCCAGTGTCTTAGGTGTTGGTCACGTCTAGCTGTCCCTCGGAGGTCTCGGGACCCAGGATAGCTAGCCGGATCCGTCCGAAGTGCTTCAAAGCCAAGGTGTACGGTACCCGGGCCCTGCTGGAGTGGGGTTTTGCCTATAATGCCTCTCCTTGGAGGGCTGGATTCTGGGCTCCAGTGCCTTAGTCTCTTCCAAGAACTAAACGCTACTGATGCCAGGATGCTATATAGGTTCAGGTGTGTGGGTTCCTTAACACAGGACCCCGGTCCCTGAAGGTCCAAGACAATACCCACGGAGATGGGGGAAGGTTGGGCCTCTTGCATTTTGCAATACCCTGCGGCGTGGAGCAGGTAAGAGGGAACCTGCGGGACTTGGTTCGACAGTAGGTATCCCCCTGGGGGTTCTGGGTCGGCTAATGGTATGCTTGTGCATCAGCCACTATCTCCACTATGTCTTTTGAGGCAGGATGGGATGTACTAATGTTTACCCAGATAACATGTAGGTATATGTATGCTTTTAAAGATATTTATTTGCTACTCCCCCCAGATCTGCCTGTTAGCATGATACTGCAGCCCCACGTGCTATAGGAAGGAAAATGCTGACAAAACTCCTGTTTCTTAGGAAGCCTATGGGGACAGCTTCCTCTATGTGTGCACTACAATAAAGATTAGTGTCTTGCCTGGTGTCTGTTGGGTTGCTAGCGCTGGTCCAGGCTTCTCCTCTGCTTTCTGCTTCCTCCATGTTGGTTTCAGCGTGGGGGGGGGGGCGCGCGTGCGTGCGCGCCGCCTTTTACAGCGTCAGCGTGCGTGGGGGGGGCGGGCCAGCAGCGTCAGGTCTCAATTAAAGCAGCAAAGCATTTCCTGGCTGGTCATTCCCTCCTGAAAGCAGAGGAGGCTGAGGACACAGAGCACGCAGCTGAGCTATTTCTGGCTAACAGTGACACCCAGTGGGGGTTTGTGGATCTTCAGGTCTGGACTTAGCTCCATACTGACCAGAAAAAAAAAAAAAAAGGAGGTTTTTTTCTTAAAGGGACTCAGCCTTAGATCTGGCAGTATCTGAGTCGGTGCAACCTTGGGCTCCAGCTAACGGGCATTGGTGTGGCAATACTCACAGGACTTTCCTCGGTATTGCCGCCTTCTCGGGCGTATGAAAATTTGGAAAATTTTTACCATAGCCTGTTCTTATTAATGGTTCACTTCTAGCTACAACAGTTGGGTGTTGGCTTTAGGGGTGTCTCAAGGTTGTGCAATGGCTCCCAAGGGATCAGGACCAGCTAAGGCTGCAAAAGGTACCAAAAAACTAAAGGGGTCTCCATCGGGTCAGAGGATTTGGGCCAGGCTCTAGCGGTCCCACCCTCACCAGATAGACCACCGAACAGCATGTTGCAGGAGCCATTGAGGGTGCTAGGGGCAGAGGCGGCCCCCAATCAACCCATTCCCGTTTACGTTACGGAAGAAATGCTAGCGACCACCCTGGGTGGGCTAGAGGAAAGGTTAACTGCTTTAATTGCCCGCTCTTTGCCAGGTGGCAAACGGGCTAGATCCCCGTCACCTAGATTGGTGTTTTCAGATGCAGAGGTCCTCTCTTCGGAGGAATTGGACCCACAGGGGGATCAAGCGGACCCGAGTCCCGACGGTTCAGACATTGAAGGTTCCACTATAGATGAAATTTTTTCGGCTTCTCAAGCAGAGAGCCTGTGGATCCAGTCTCTGACAGATATGGTTCGCACTGCTTTTAAACTTCCAGTGTCAGAACAATTAGCCCCCGCGGTATCCTCTTTAGGTTCCTTGAAGGCACCGTTGAGTGGTGCGTCTTTTCCGGTTCACCCCCTTCTGGAGAGCGTGATTTTTCAGGATTGGGCTCGACCTGATAGGATTTTTATCCCTCCTAAAAGGTTCACTATTCTCTATCCTATGGAAGAAGAATTTGCAAAGAAATGGGCACTCCTTACCGTGGACGCAGCCATTTCCTGCGTAAAAAAATCCCTGACCTGTCCGGTTGAAAATGTCCAGATGTTTAAAGATCCAGTCGACAAAAAGTTGGAGACCCTACTGAAGGCTTCTTTTACCACAGTAGGTGCCGTGGTTCAGCCAGCGGTGGCAGCCATTGGCGTTTGTCAGGCTTTAAAGGATCAGACTAAACAGATATTAAGGGACATACCGGCTCAGCAAGCTCGTGAATTGGCTGACCTCCCAAGGGCTCTCTGCTTTGCAGTAGATGCTATTAAGGACTCCATTCAACAGGCGTCCCGTTTATCTCTGCTGTTGGTTCATATGCGTTGCCTTTTGTGGCTGAAAAACTGGTCAGCAGAGGCACCCTGCAAAAGGCTTTTAGCAGGATTTCCCTTTCATGGTGGGAGACTATTCGGTGAAGACCTAGATAAATATATCCAGACCATATCAAGTGGTAAAAGTTCTTTCTTGCCTGTCAAGAAAAGATCGCGTGGGCCCGCGTTTAAGCGACAGGCCTTCGCAGGCTCGGCCCCTTCAACTTCCCGTCAGTATCGACGGCCTCCCGGGCGTTCAGCATTTAATAGCCGCCCACAAGGACAAGCCTCGGCAGGCAAGAGGCCATGGTCTCGCAAGCCGGTTAAACCAGTCATCAAGTCAGATTCATGAAGGGGCGCCCCCACTCTCTTGGGTGGGGGGAAGGCTTCGGTTTTTCTCCGAAGTGTGGAAGGCCAGAATTCCCGACTCTTGGGTACTGTCCGTGGTAGCCACGGGCTACAAGCTAGAGTTTCGGGAAGTCCCCCCTCCTCATTTTCAGGGGTCAAGTCTTCCAAGCGACCCATTAAAGAGGGCCTCTCTTGTAAAAGCATTGGATCGTCTCTTGCTCCAAGGAGTAATTGTAGAAGTACCAACCCAGGAATGGGGTCTGGGATTCTACTCCAACCTTTTCATAATACCAAAGCCCAATGGCGACGTCAGGCCTATCTTAGACCTCAAACGCCTAAATCGCTTTCTAAAGATTCAGACCTTTCGTATGGAGTCCATACGTTCGGTGGCAGCCAGCCTACATCAAGACGACTTTCTAGCATCTATAGACATAAAGGATGCGTATCTGCACGTGCCGATCTACCCGGCACATCACAAGTTTCTTCGTTTTATGATAGATCACCGTCATTACCAGTTCGTAGCCCTCCCTTTCGAGTTGGCAACAGCTCCGCGGGTATTCACAAAGGTGTTAGCCCCGGTGCTAGCCGTCCTAAGGACAGAAGGCATTTTGGTCCTGGCATACCTGGACGATCTTCTGGTTATCGATAGCTCAGCTTCCAGCCTCAATCATGCAGTAGTTCGCACAGTTCAGCATCTAGAGGAATTCGGGTGGATTGTGAACCAAGAAAAATCGATATTGAAACCCACAAAGCAGTTGGAATATCTAGGCCTTCGGCTAGATACAGACTGCCAGAGGATATTTTTACCTCAAGCAAAGGTCAGATCAATAACTCAAGCAGTTCAAGTGATCTTAGGCAAGAAGAGGCCGACTATTCGCCTATGTATGCGACTGCTGGGGAAGATGGTGGCCGCCTTCGAGGCAGTGCCCTACGCCCAGATCCATACAGATATCTTCAGGCAGCCATTCTCTCTGCTTGGAACAAGTCCATTCAGACGTTAGATCGTCCGTTAGTGCTCTCCCCAGGAGTCCGGCGCAGCCTGTTTTGGTGGCTGGTCCCTCAAAATTTGTCAAAGGGGAAATCCTTTTGCCCCATCACGTGGAAGATAATAACCACGGATGCCAGCCTATCAGGTTGGGGGGCAGTTCTAGAAGGACAGACCCAGCAAGGGCAGTGGTCGGAGGCAGAAAAACTGCTTCCCAAAAATATCCTAAAGATCAGAGCTGCTCGACTGGCCCTGATCGCCTGGACTCTCCCCCTTCAGGGTCTGCCAGTAAGGATACAGTCCGACAATGCCACTGCGGTGGCATACATAAACCACCAGGGGGTACGAGGAGCCTAGCAGCCCAAAGGGAAGTAAACCTGATTTTCTCATGGGCCGAAGCCCATGTACCCTGCATCTCGGCAGTGTTTCATCCCAGGGATAGACAATTCTCAAGCAGATTTTTTGAGTCGTCAACAGTTGCTCCCGGGGGAGTGGTCTCTTCACCCCCAGGTATTCCAAGAGATTTGCCAAAGATTCGGAGTCCCAGATGTGGACATTATGGCAACGAGATCCAACAAAAAGTTGGACAAATTCATATCCCGAGCCAGGGATCCCTCGGCCTACGGGACCGATGCGTTGGTTTGCCCTTGGCACCAGTTTTCTCTCCTGTATGCGTTCCCTCCACTGCAGATGATTCCCCGCCTTCTACGGAGGATCAGGTGGAGCGCAGGCCTGTGATCCTGGTGGCCCCAGCCTGGCCCAGGAGGGCTTGGTACGCACTCATCGTGAAGATGTCAGTCGGGGCGCCGTGGCCGCTCCCCCTGCACCCAGATCTGCTGTCTCAGGGCCCAATCTGCCACCCCTGCTTCACAGGAGCTGAATTTGAGAAACGGCTTGGCTGCTGGACTCTCTAATATTTATTAAGGGCAGGAGTGCTCTCAGGCTCAGGTCATATCTACGTTGATTCAGGCTAGGAAACCGGTCTCCAGAAATATTTATTACAGAGTCTGGAGAACCTATGTGGAGTGGTGCGAGTCTCAAAAATGGCATCCTCGAAAGTTTTTTATTGACAGGATCTTGCGATTCCTCCAGGTTGGCGTTGACAAAGGGTTGGCTCTTAGTACTCTAAAGGGGCAGGTGTCGGCTTTATCGATATGGTTTCAAAGACCCTTGGCCACCCATTCGCTTATGAAAACCTTCTTGCAGGGGGTCTTGCATGTGAATCCCCCTATTAGAGCTCCCCTCTGCCCCTGGAATTTAATTCTGGTCTTGTCAGCTTTACAAAGGCAGCCGTTTGAACCTCTGACAGAAATCCCTCTTGTGCTACTAACCCGAAAGTTGGTTTTCTTGGTGGCTATGGCTTCGGCCAGAAGGGTTCCGAGCTGGCAGCCTTGTCATGCAGGGAGCCATACCTTATTCTGCATAAGGACAGACTGGTTCTGCGGCCTCAACCTTCTTTCCTTCCTAAGGTCATATCCAGTTTTCACTTGAATCAGGACCTAGTCCTACCATCCTTCTTTCCTACTCCCCAGTCCAGAGAGGAAAGACTGCTTCATACTTTGGACGTGGTTTCGAGCCATGAGGGTCTATCTCAAGGCTACAGAGAAGATTCGGAAAACAGATGTGCTTTTTGTTCTTCCGGATGGCCCCAAGAAGGGTCAGCCGGCTGCCAAGTCTTCCTTGGCTAGGTGGATTAAGCAGCTGATTTTTCAGGCCTATGGTCTGAAGCGCGTTCCACCTCCCTTATCAGTTAAAGCCCATTCTACGAGGGCCATGAGTGCCTCCTGGGCGGCACACCATCAGATCTCTATGGCACAGGTTTGCAAGGCGGCAACCTGGTCTTCCGTACATACGTTTACTAAATTTTATAAGTTGGACGTTGCAAAGGGTACGGACGCAGCATTTAGGCAGTCGGTCCTACGGGCAGCAGTATAGAATCCTCTGGTCGGGTCACGCCCCCTTTTTTCTGTTGGTGGAGTTACTTTTCTTCCTGATAATTTTTTATTTGGCTATTCTTGGCCTTACGGTCTCCCTCCCTTCATAGAGCATTGCTTTAGGACATCCCAAGTGTAATGGCTATGCGCTCTGTGTCCCGTGATGTACGATAAAGAAAAAAGGATTTTTAATAAACAGCTTACCTGTAAAATCCTTTTCTTGAAGTACATCACGGGACACAGAGCTCCCACCCCTCTTTTGGGGAACATTGTGTAACCTCGGAGGAATTGCTTGCTACAAAACTGAAGCACTCCCAGTGGGAGGGGGTTATATAGGGAGGAAACTTCCTGTGAAATTGATTACACCAGTGTCCACACCTGAAGGTACCCATATAACCCAAGTGTAATGGCTATGCGCTCTGTGTCCCGTGATGTACTTCAAGAAAAGGATTTTACAGGTAAGCTGTTTATTAAAAAATCCTTTTATTTCCAAAAAATGTGTTCGAAAAATTGCTGTGGAAATACCATGCGCGATAAAAAGTTGCAATGACCGCCATTGTATTATCTAGGGTCTTTGCTAAAAAAGCATATATAATGTTTTTGGGGTTCTATGTAATTTTCTAGCAAATAAATGATGATTTTTACATGTAGGAGAGAAATGTCAGATTGGTCTGGGTGTTCCAGAACGCCTGATGGTGCTCCTGCATGTTGGGCCTCTGTATGAGACCATGCTGTGTAAAAGTATCACACATTGTGATATCGCCATACTCGGGAGGAATAGCAGAATGTGTTTTGGGGTGTAATTTGTGGTATGCATATGCTGTGTTTGAGAAATACCTGCTAATATGAAACTTTTGTGGGGAAAATGTTTTTTTGATTTTGCAAAGAATTGTGGGAAAAAATGACAACTTCAAAAAACTCACAATGCCTCTTTCTAATACCTTGGAATGTCTTCTTTCCAAAAAGGGGTCATTTGGGGGGTATTTGTACTTTTCTGGCATGTTAGGGTCCCAAGAAATGAGAGAGGCTGTCAGTACATCAGGTATATCAAATTGATCAATTTTCAGTAATTGGCACCATTGCTTGTAGACCCTATAAACTTTCACCCAGACTAAATAATATCCATTTTTTTTTGTTTTGTTACTAAAGATATGTAGCAGTATACATTTTAGGCCAAATTTATGAAAAATTACTTTTTTGCTAAATTTTATAATAGAAATGAAGAAAAATTCATTTTTTTTTTACAAAATTTTCGTTATTTTGATTATTCATTTGGTTACAGTGTTGTATGACTTGAGTTATTGTCATTCAAAATGGGGAGAGCACACCGAAAGCTGAAAATTGGTCAGATTCATTTTAAAAACAAAACACTGCCCTGGATTTGTTTGTTTTTGTTCTGTGTGTCTATTTCTACTTTGCAGAAACATGAAGCCAGTTCAAAAGTGAAACTAACCTGCAGGCACATTATATGATTGATTTTTATCTATTTTTAATCATTTTGAAAATGAATCAGTTAACTTTTATGTCTCTATACCCTGTAAACAGTCATTTCAGCAAAAAATGTTTTCCTTTAGTGACCCTTTAAGTGCCCAGTGGTCAAGTGGTTAATGTCTTACAGCCACGTGTTATCCTGATTGAGTCACAGAGACATTACTGTGAAGATTTCAAGTTTGTGCAGCTTTCATCATCTGTTTTATATTATTGTGCAATTATTAGTATTATTTATATATATATATATATATTATATATATATATATATATATATATATATATATATATATATATTTAGATTTATATAGCACCAACAATTTGTGACAGTACAAATTACAATACAATTCAATACAGGAGGAATCAGAGGGCCCTGCTCATTAGAGCTTACAATCTAGGAGGGAGGGTCAAGTCATACAAAGGGGTAAAAAACTGTGGGGGGGTGATCTAATGAAGAAAATTAAAGTACAGTTGTTACGTGCAGGCAGGATAGGCATCTCTGAAGAGAAATGTTTTCAGGGATCGCCAAAAGTGGATAGATTTGGAGATAGTCTGAGGCCTCGTACACACGAGGGGATATGTCCGCTGAAAACGGTCCGATGGACCGTTTCAGCAGACATCTCCGCTCGTGTGTATGGGCTAGCGGACAGATTTCTCCACCCGACAGATTTCAAAGCATGCTTTGAAATCTATCCGGTGGGAATCTGTCCGCCCGACATGTCTGCTGGTTAGTACACTTACCAGCAGACATGTCGTCCCCCCCGCCGCCCCGCCGCCGCCGAATGGATTCGGCGCATGCGCGGAAGTGTTTAACTTCCTGGTGCGGTGACGTGGCGGTGACGTGGCGGCGTCAACGTCACCGCCACGTCACCGTGCCATCCGGCGGCAGGGAATTTGATCCGATGGTGTGTACACGCCATCGGATCTAACTCCCGATCGGACATATCCGATGGAAATGGTCCGCGGACCGTTTTCATCGGATATGTCCGATAGTATGTACGAGGCCTGACAGATTGGGGTAGAGAATTCCAGAGACAGGGAGAGGCTCTGGACAAGTCCTGGAGGTGAGTATGGGAGGAGGTGATGAGGGAGCTAGAAAGCAGGAGGTCATGGGTGGAACGAAGAGAACGATTAGATTGGTATTTTGAAACTAGGCTAGTGATGTAGCTGAGGATGGATGGCTTTGTAACTTATTGTTAGTATTTTGATTCTGGTTAGCAAATTGCAAACTAGTTACTCCCTCTCTGATCATTAAGCCAATTACCCATTCTGTTAAATGGTATTTAGTAGTCTGTTACAGCTAGTGAGCTGCAAGGTATGTGAATAATTAGGAACTAAGCCACATACTGAGGAATATTTATACTGCTCTGTGTATTTCCCAGGTACATCAATTTGTCTTTAAAAACACTTAATTTAGTATTTTGGCCAACATATATTTTGACTTTGTCCTGTGTGTAACGATTGAGTATTGGAAAATATGCACAGTCTGACTTATCTCTGTAGATCTGGTATATTTTGCTTGGATTCGTCTCCACACTTAATAGTCTGTTTACCAAGATTATGTCGAGTTCTTGCCAAGAGTTTTTTTGTTATTCTAAAGCTATGTTAATATTTTCGGACAAAAGTTTCCAGCACATTAAAATGTTAAATCTGATGTTTACAGGTGTTGTGGAAAGTACAACTGATGTGCCCTTCCCTGTATTACTGCTGTGATGTTGCAGTGGTAGTACTTGGGTTCCTGTCTTCCGATCTTTCAATGATCAAAGATCTATTATTGTGTTGGCTTGACATGTGTGTGCTGTTTAGGTTGTTGGGCCTACATGTTTTTTTGGTCTATATACGAATCTAAACATATAAGTGTAGCGCTGTCCCTTTCATTGAAAATATAACAACAAATAATTTGTATAGATATGTGTATACTTTAAATGTGACTATAGTTCACAATAAACATTAAATGTGAGCTACAGTATACAACAAAATAAACATAGACAATAATATGAATTGGCATGCGTACAAACCTGCAAGAAGAAATATTAAGTATACAAGCAAACAAGTCCCAAAAATCCAATGTTTCACTCTTATGTGGAATTATAAGGAAAACACAGTCCAAGCAAACTATAAAGATGTTTGGCACAGCACACCATATGAGGATTGGTGAAATTCATAGCCAATCCTCCACCGCCAGCCACAAGATTTGCTGTACATGGCGAAATGTGCAGTGTGAATCACACACATCAAATAACTTCCCGACCCAACGCGTTTGGGTAAAAATAACATCTTCAATGGAACTAGGAATATACATGGAGCATGCACCGGCCAAGAACATCTGGATGAAGTGAATACCACTATTAAAAGTATTACGTTTTTTTGCACACTGGGTCCGTGGCCGCGGTTTAGCGGCTCTTTAGGGCTGTTTAAATGCCGTTTTTTTGGATGCTAGCGGAGCGACTTTATCCTCCGCTAGAAGCTGAAAAAAGGTTAAATCCACCCGTGTTACAGCATTTCCGAAGAGCTTTTCAGGCGCTAATTTCAATTGGCATGCCATTTTGGAAAAACGCTGTTTACAGCGCTCCCAAACCACCCCAAAGATGCTGCTGCAGGAATTTTCTAATGTCCTGCAAGCGGACCGCCCCAGTGTGAAAGCACTTGGTTTTTTTTTTTACATTCGGGAGGCCTGGGAGGCAGTTTTCAGGC